>JAPKLW010000674.1:170874-243663 GCA_026898455.1 Plectranthus barbatus
GCTTAACAAATTGGATGTAGAATTGAGCTTAACGAATCAAATCACTAATCAGTTAATACGATAAGAATCTAATCAACACAAATAAAATAGTACTAGTTTTATGTTATTAAGAGCTATGGAAATGCATTTGGCATAAAACCTAACCTCTAAAATTAAAGTGATACTCATGATTAGCTACGATCTTAGATTTTGGTATGTGAAACTGTAGTTTTATTAAAATAAAAGTTATATCCTATATAATAACTTTCTCTTTTAGAAGATGTCCTAAAAAAAATAATAGCTGGACTTTATAAAGTGGGACGATATTAGACTAGGGTACATTTCTTAGCCCATTTAACCTACTAATGGGCCTTAGGCCCATATATGTCTCTTCTATTTTTGAACACAATTCTAGCCTACCCTAAATCTTACGAATCAATCTCAAGATTTTCAACGACGGAATTAATATTAAAAAAAATAAAATTACGTCCAAATATAAGAAGAAACTGCTACTATTATACAAAATTAACTAATTAAATATTTCATATTGATTTCGGAAAGTATTACTAACTAGTAGTATATAATACGGTAAATAGGGAAAAATGTCCTAAACTATTGACATTTTCTGAAAAATACCCCAATCTATTTTTATAAGTTAAAAATACCTCAATTTTTACTTTCCTCTATGAATTATACTCTGATCTATTGATATTTTGAAAAAATACCCTAATGCATTATTATTAGTTAAAAATACCTCAATCTTTAATTTCATTTATGAATTATACCAAAACGAGAAATATTATTGCATAAAAATATGACAGTTAAAACAACTATCATCGTCTGTTTTAAATTTAATGTACTAAACAATCAGTATATTCAAATGCATTTATCTTCTAAAAAGTATTTAAAATTTCATGTTCTGCTCTTTTTTCCTTCGATTGCTTAAATTCCTTATTTTTTCTCTCAATTCGTATTTTGACGTGTGATCTTGTATTGAAATGTATGCACTTTCGTCTGGATTGGACGTTACACCAACTGAAGGAAAAAAAAAGAATAGAATGTAAAGTTTAAATACTTTTCAGAATATATAGAAAATATTGATTGTTCAATACATTAAATTTAATACGGACAAAGATAGTTGTTTTGACTGTCATCTTTGTGTGAGCTAATAATATTTTTCGTTTTGGTATAATTCGTAAACAAAATTAAAGATTAAGGTATTTTTAACTAATAATAATACATTGGGGTATTTTCTCAAAATATTAATAGAACAGGATATAATTCATAAATACAAATAAAGATTAAGGTATTTTTAACTTATGAAAATAAATTGGGGTATTTTTTCGAAAACACCAATAGTTTAGGATATTTTCCTCTGTATACCCTATATAATATTCAAGCATTCTATTCCTTCTAAATTGGTTTATAAGGAGAGGAGTAACCTTAATAAGGTATCTGAGTCCATGCGTTTCAATGATGGATGCCCTAATGATAGTTCGAAGTTAAACGACTTGTCATTGCTCGCTAGAGGGGGTGTATAAATATCTCACTTTATAAGAAGAATAGTGATGTTAGCAATATCGTATGGTTTGCAATTTACTAGTGGAGCAAAACATAAATTTTAGTTCAAACTATTTTTCTTTTTTTAATTCTTGTACCGTTTATTCTTTTTCTTAATTTATGCTCAAACTATAAAAAATTATTTAAATATAGGACGAAGAAACTTTCCGGTATCGAAAAATTGACGGGACATGCCGAAAATCCATGTCATATTAAAAAAAATGACACATTGTAAATAAAATGATGTGGGTTTCCGGCATGCCCTGTCAGCTTTCTGATGCCGAAAAATATATTTATCTAAGATTTGAGTGGTTTTAATTTTAGATAATTCAGACATAAAATGAAAAAAGAAAATAGTTGCTACTATAATTGAAAAAAAAAAAAAAAAGCCGGAAATAACTAAATATATGATGATAGCATCTATTGAAGCAATCTTATCTTATGCATGGCTCCTCTACATAAAATGAAACAACGATGCAAGAAAGTCCACCCCCCCCCCCCCCATCTCTTTCACACACGCATATGATCTTGTTCTTGTCTGAAACCGAGCTTGGGATCGAAGGCCGGGACAAGAACAGCTCGACCGGCTCCATTCCCATCTTCCACACGTGACTGTAGGCCCCCCCCCCACACGTGTCAACCACCGCCCCCGGGGGGGTTGACTTTTGTAGAAACCTCCAGCTAGGTTTGGTTTTGGTTGTTGCAGACAGAAGAGTGGAGAAGATGAAGACCCATTCATTCATTTCATTAACTGCTGCTAAACAAAACCTAAGCCGCTTTGTCCCAACCTGCCCCACTCTGCCTTTATTATTTCTCGGACTTTTCTTCAAAGTCAACCCCCCCTTCTTCCAAAACCAAAACTAGCTACCACACATGCTGACATGCATCGCTTTCGACTTTCTCTATCTACCTTCCCCTTCTTTCAAGCAATTTGCATATCAATTCGACTCAATCTTTTGGCCACACAATATAAATCATGTTGCACTTCCAACCGAGGTTGTAAAAATCGTTAGTCGCTGGTCGGACGTTGGAATGGGATCTAGTGCCTAGACTATTTAGGTGAGGCCTAAGCATTTTTTAGACGGATGTTAATCAGTAAACTAATTTTTAATATTTAATATTTATAAAAAAATATACTCCATCCGTCCCGCTAGAATAGGCCCACTTACCGAATTTGGCGTCCCAATTAAATTGGCCCCTTTCCAAAAATGGTAACTTTTTCACACACAACAATAAAATATTCATTCCACTAACTCATTCTACACTCACAACTCTTAATTTCCGTGCCGAAAAGAAAGGGGCCTATTTAAACGGGACGGAGGGAGTATAAAATATAGGCTGCCTGAATTGATTATACGTCATATAGTCTGCTTAGTCGATCACCTACATCGAAGCCGAAGCGGATTTGATGGTCTAAACGGTGTCTAGACGCCGATTACATGCCAAACCAACTAGAAACGAGAATTTGAAGATTTTCAGTTCGGCTAGAGACGGTCCAGTATCTAGGTGGGGTTTTTAATTTCCAACCATTTCCAACAAATCCATTTGTCTCTCATGTCTCACTGATTTCTTTCTCATTTTTATTACAATTCAATCACGACTTATAGTAACATAATCACTCTCATATACCATGCCATTGATTGAATGAAGTAGTCTGAGTTATTATGAGATTCCCTACCTTACAAGTCAATTTGCTCAGAGTCAAAATAGTTGGCACGTTTAAATAGTACACCATAATAGAAAAAAAAAAAAATCTCTCTGTCCCGCATAATTAGTCTTATTTTGATTGGATACAATAATTAATGTTTGCGAGTGTAGTGGAATTAATATTTCAATAATGTGAATGAATTTTTTCTTATTTTAAGAAATAAAACTAATCTAACGAGACAGATGAAAATGGAAAATGAGACTAATATGGCAGGACGAAGGGAGCATATATTATGATTTTCTTTATTATATAAAATGATATTTAAGCTAGTTCAACTGCTCTTAGGAATTGAAGTATATGGGCCAAATTATGATATTAATTATATATGTAAGTTCTCTATTTTAACATAAACTAATATATAATTTAGAACCCTATTTGCTCCTAGTTTAGCAGTTGACTCTTGATCTTACCTGAAAGATGCATGGTTTAGGTAAGCTCTAATCTGGTCCTCCTTAAAAAAAACAACACAACTTAAAAAAAAAAAAAAAGTGGTAACATAAAAAAAAAAAGAAACATTGGTCCACCTAAATTAATATATATATATATATACACATCATCACATGCATTATTGCTACTACTCATATAAACAAAGCATGGAAAGATCTATAAGGAGAAAAAACAGAGGAATACAACCAAATTTCTAGACAGCTGCTTCATTATATTTGTATGTATCCTATTTTTCTTTTATCAATCTCTAGTAATAATATATAAGACACATATTAAAAATTAACATTATTGAAAATTTAAGAAGTTTTATCAATTAAGAACTAAAAAGATATTTTAATTGTGAATTTAGCATCTGAAAGATTAATTTTAAATTCAGAACTATATAAACTATCACAAAAATTTTCAATTGAGTACACGAAAGATTATACAATTTGAAGTCCTGGATTGAGAATTGTTTAATTGATCTTTCGGGTCCTGAAATGATAATTAAACTATCTTTTAAGTTCTGAATCGATATTGTCGAGAGATGGAATATTAATTTCAGGGCTATAGCTTTTATTTGGTTTGACACCTTGACAGGTAAGGAATTTCCAAAAGTCAACCTAGTAAAACAGAAAATTCCACCACAAATAGAAACAAATTTAGAAAATTGCTAAAATAATAAATAAAAAACACATAAACACAAACATAAAGCGTAGAATGCATATAAATACCACCTTATCTCCAAAGCTTATTCAGCCACCACCAACTAAAGTTTTCTGCTACAATTTTGAAGCTTTGGGAATCAGACACAGAATCATCAAACCTCCCTCTTCATCTGCTCCACTCTCTAACCTAACCCTAATCACTTTTCTCTTTTCTTACAAGCTCTTCTCTTCACCAACTTATTTCATTACATACATATATATAATATACATACATCTCATAACCTTGAAATGATGGAGGAGCTAATCAGGCTGGCTGCAGGAGGTGGTGAAGTTGAGCTAGTGAGAGAGCTGCTCGACGACATATCGCCTCTTTTCGTGCAGCCTTATCACTCCTTGGACTCAAACTCAGCTGATTTCCAGCTCCCCTTTCAAGGCTCAACGTCCGAAGATATCGAAGCTGTTGCTGCTGCTGCTGTTGTTGATGCTGATTTATCTTATGTCAGCTATGGAGCTAGTCATATGTCAGAAGCTGACAGGTTGGTGAAAAATATGTTGTTTGATTGAGTTTGAGGTTGTTGCTGTGTGATTTATAAGTTGATTTGTGAATGTGGAATGCAGGATTTTTATGGTGGAGAGAAGTGATTACCTGCGTAAGGGTAGTGATGAGTGTAGTAGCAAGTTTAGTTTGAGAATCAAGAGCTGTGGCACTGCCATGGCTGATGATGGCTATAAATGGAGGAAATATGGACAGAAATCCATCAAGAATAGCCCAAATCCCAGGTGAGAGAGATTCATTCATATGTTTAACCTACTTTCTTTTATTTGGCTTTAACATAAATCGAGTCGAGTCGAGTCGAGTAGTGTCTTGCTAATCAAGTTTGACTCGTTTATTTTCGAGTCAAGTTTCGAGCTTTTTTATAGCCTAAACGAAATTTTTAAATTTAATTGGATTATATTTAAAATTCTCATTATTTGGTCAAATTTCATTTCTTCATATAACTACAAAGATTTTATGGTACTTATTACTCTTACATAAAGAAAATATTAATTTTATAAAGTGAATAGTTTTTATATTTCAAATTAATTTTAGCTAACGAACTTGCTCATGAGTCAAACACTATAAAGCTCAAGTTTGGTTCGTTTAATAAATGAGTTTTTTCGAGTCGAGCTGAGTAGTCTCTTGCTAATCAAGTTTGACTCATTTATTTTCGAGTCGAGCTTCGACCTTTTTTTATTGAATACTTTAAAGTTCATGCCTAACGAAGTTTCTTAATTTGGATTATATTTAAAATTCTCTTATTTGGTCAAATTTTATTTCTTCATATAACTACAAAAATTTATCGTATTCATTACTCATACATAAAGAAAATATTAATTTTATATTTCAAACTAATTTTAGCTAACAAGCTTGCACACGAATCAAATACTATAAAACTCAAGTCTAGTTCATTTAATAAAATAACGAGTTTTTCTTGATTCGAGATCCAAATAGTTGACCACGAACAATATGATTCATCTACAACCCTAAGCATAAACATAAGTAGAAATTCAAAAATACGAACTTATCCGTAAGTAAATACACGTGACATGGATTGACGAAACGAAATACCTAATGCATGCAGAAGCTACTATAGGTGCACAAATCCAAGGTGCAGTGCCAAGAAACAAGTGGAGAGGTCCATTGAAGATCCAGAAACTCTTATAATCACCTATGAAGGGCTGCACCTTCACTACACCTATCCATTTCTGTGGCTCAACAACAACAACAACGACAACCACCACCAGCTGCCAGGCCCACCCATCAAGAAACTAAAAGTCCAATCCGGCGCCCACGAATTTGCAGCCCAAACCCTAAACGAGCTCGAAAAAGTGGTCAATCCGAGCCCATTAACGGATCCAACTCCTAGTAAGGAGTTGGAGCAAGATTTGATTAGGCAACAAGGGCTGCTGGAAGATATGGTGCCGTTTATGATCAGACAGCCTGCATCTTCTTACTCTTCGTCTTCGACTTCGCAGCCTTCTTCTCCGGCTTCATCCAACTCCTTTTCTTGGTCTCCGACCTGCTCATATTTGGGCTTGATTTAAAATTAAAGTTTTATATATATAATTATATATAGAATATTTTGTTATATATATTTATAGGTTAAGGTTATATAATACAATTATCTTACAATATTGTTGTAATACTGTAATAAGCTGGAGTGATGGTGCTAAGCTTAAGGATTTCTTACCTTTTATATGTAATGGTATGTTGTAATAATGTTGTATGTACACCATATTTTGATATTTATGCATTCGGGGATCAAATCGTTTATTCCACAATGAGGTTCCACATAATTAGATTGAGAAAACTCTTCATAATCTACCCTTACTTGATCAAATTATGATGGTAGCAAGTTTATAATTAGAACAAAAAATAATGAAAAATAAGATTGTAAAATTTGTAAGACGCTAGTAGACACTGAATTAAACACTTACAAATAATCAACATAATTATTTTTTTTACCTTTTCAGTATTTTTTTCTAATTGAACTACTCCACTCACCTATATCGATTAATTTGGTCATACCCTTTGTAGCCTATGATAATACTAAAAATATGGCGCAAATTAATTAACAATTCTACATTCATATCTTGAGCATGCATAGCAATGTAACTGAATCAAATCGAGTTGAGTAGCGTCGTATTCACGTAAAATTCGTTTAGTATTGTGCCAAGCTTTAAGCTTTTTTATCGAATATTTTGAAGTTCATTAGCTTAATCGAGCTTAAACAAATGTTCTAAATCTTGAAAATGTTTAAAGTATTTATTATATTTTTTAAAAAATTATTTATTCCTATATTTACGCTCAAATTAATTTTTTCCTCATAATTTGAAAGATTTATTATTGTTATTACTCTTAAAACATAAAATATTATTTTTATAAAATTGATTATTTTATATTTCTTACCAACTTTAGCTAACGAGCTTGTTCGAATCGAATACTATAAAGCTCTAGTTTGGCACGTTTAATAAATCAATTTAACTAAAAGAGCTTGAACGAAATTTTATGAAGTCGAAATTCAAATAATTCCCGAATAATTTAGTTTATTTATTTTATATGTATGAAATTTAGAGCATACATTTCATATGTATTAATATCATGTGAATGCATACTCCTAATGATAATCATATTTTAGCTTATTTTGAAATTTTGATCCCGTTTGTAAGTACCAAAACATCCCCAATTGATACGCACCGCATCGCCAATTTGTGAGGGTAAAGGCGTCAATACACTATCCTTACTCTTCTTCCCCACTTTCATCTGAAAGTTGTTTTTGGGTTTTTCCGTTTCTGAATGAACGGGCAATTTGAATGCAGATATTCGTCAGAAAACTTGAACTGCGATATTTATGGAACCATTTTTCGTATTTGATATATTTGGGGAACGGCGTCGTGATATTGCTGTTGTAGTTCTTCTTCTTCACACCTCCGTCCAACCGTGATGCCCTGATATTCCGATATTCGAAAGAAAATCATGTTTTCTCGAATCGGACGCTCCGCGTGGCGATCATCTCGTACCACATTGAATAAGGTAATTCTTTTTTTTTTTTGTGGGTGTTTTGTGTTTGTGATTCTTGTTCGATTCCACCAATATAACTTTAAAGGTGACGTTTTTTTGTTTGTTTGTCGGAAAAGGGTGCTTCTTCCGGCTGTCGTGTTCCGACAGAATGTCCAGCTGGGGTCGCGTTAACTTCGCGGGGAAATGGCGGATTGAAGATTTGGAGGAGCTATCAGACATCAATTGGAGGTGGCAAGCAGCTTCTGAAGAGTCCCATGTTGAAGGAATTCGACTCTGTTTACGGAAACCCTAGATTCAGGAGGCTGTTTTGCAGCCAAGCGCCGAAGAAAAAGAGTAAGAAAGATTCTGCATTTTGATCGTAAGCAAATTCTTTTTACTAATGTGATTAGGGAAATTTGCTTGTGATTGATTGTTGCAATGTGGTGTTTGTAGAATATGATAACTATTATCCGAAGAAGACTGGAACTCAGAAAGGAAATCAGCAGAAGTCCAAGGCGGACGGTACTTACCTAGTAGCATCTTCATTTGAAGTTCAACTGTCATTGCTCGGATTTAATTTGATGTTTAATCAATTTTTAGCCAAGTTGTGAAGAATGCTAATGTTTCTTGTTAGAATTCATTGCTTTTGTGCGCGCGCAAAGTAGCAATTTTGTTAATATAGCTGGAAACTTCATAAATGGCGTGCTTTGGTTGTATGCCGAAATTTATCTGGACTTGATATTGTAATCTTTTCAAAATGCAGAATTTTTTGGAGCGTTCAGACAGTTGACGAAAGAGGAAATCGCATTTGCGATATTAACTGCAGCTATGTTTTCAGCAATTCGTACAATCAATGAAGCCGAGGAGGTGAGTTCCTTCTTGCAACTCCCTATGCTTCGGAACAATGAGCTCCCTGTCTTCATATTTCGACAAGGTTTCTAATGCTCCTGGAGTTACCATTCCGGTTTTGGGAATCTTATGAATATAAAGTATAAACATGCCTTGTGTGTCCATGTTGCAAGAACTTACCATTTTGGCCCATGTTCGGATATAATCATGCACATTATTTTTCAATATATATCCATTCGGGGAACACCTAGTTGAGCATTGACTGAATCTCCAATTTTAAGTCGTTTAAGTGAGCGTCTGTTCTTTGTTTTTACAATGAAAATGTTTAAAACCCAATTTCATATCCTATTGTGCATGTTGTATTGTGTTGAAAACTTTATACTTATTGACTGGTAAATATTTGAATCATAAATATCATGCATTTGTTTAATCCATGTAGTTTGGGAGACTTTCCTTTTATTTCACATTGTAGTGTTAAACGAGCTTCACGTACTTCTTAGGCATGCTCAAATTCTGTATCGATCAGTGTATATGGTCATTTGCAACATGAGCTTTAAACAACTGATAGTGAGGAAAGCCAGTTATTATTCACTATTGCCTCCATTGTTTCGAGATGTGATTAAAATTTGAAATATCTGCAAGAGTAATGTCTGCATCATGCTTATGCTTGCAGTTTTTATGACCTGATTCTTACTGCCCTGTCTTTTTATTTTCGTGTTACTATTGTGATGATGAGGATGCATATAGATTTTATATTTCTAGTTTTTCTTTTTTTTCCTGATCTTATAATTAAAAATTTTCTATGCATCTACCTAGAACTTGTGATAATATTAATTCCTAATCTGTTTGATGCTAAATCAGATATTTGTTATCCCAGATAAGTTTTAAAGAGTTCAAGAACAATCTTCTAGAGCCCGGTCTTGTGAATCGTATTGTTGTTTCAAACAAATCGGTTGCAAAAGTATATGTGAACAGTTCTCCACCTGATGCGGGTCAATCCAAAGCTGATGACCCTGCCCAGGGTTCTGTTGGTGATTCCGTTGACAGAAGAACTGCAAACTACAAGTTCTATTTCAACATTGGAAGTGTCGAGTCATTCGAGGAGAAGCTGGAGGAAGCACAAGAGGCATTAGGAATCAACCCTCATAATTATGTTCCAGTTACTTATGAATCTGAAGTGGACGGGTTTAGTGATGCCCTTGCTCTTGCATTTTTCCTTCTTCCACTTCTCTACGCCCGGAAAGGTGGCTTTGGTATTGGAAGGTCATTAGGAAAGGGTGGCCAAGGACTTTTTAGTTTTGGAAAAGCAAAAATCACAAAAATGGACAAAAATTCTAAGAATAAGGTTAGTACAACACTTTTGTCTCATTTAACATGATAAGTTTTATTGTCAGTGAAGTTTTTTTTTTCGTGGCTAGGTTTTCTTTAAAGATGTAGCTGGGTGCGACGAGGCAAAACAAGAAATCATGGAGTTTGTGCACTTTCTACAGAATCCAAAAAAGTATGAAGAGCTGGGAGCAAGAATTCCGAAAGGTGCTCTGCTTGTTGGCCCTCCGGGGACCGGGAAGACACTTCTCGCGAAAGCAACTGCTGGAGAATCCGGAGTGCCTTTTCTTTCCATATCTGGATCAGATTTTGTGGAAATGTTTGTTGGGGTTGGACCATCCAGAGTCCGAAGCCTATTTCAGGAGGCAAGACAGTGTGCACCAAGTATAATATTTATTGATGAAATAGATGCAATTGGTCGAAGGAGAGATAGTGGGGCATCTCAAGTAAGAGGTCACAGTGAACGAGAAAGTACGTTGAATCAGTTGCTCGTGGAGATGGATGGCTTTGGAACTACTGCTGGTGTTGTTGTGCTTGCAGGCACAAATCGACCTGATATACTGGACCGAGCTTTGTTGAGGCCCGGACGATTTGATCGTCAAATTGCTATTGATAAGCCTGACATTAAGGGCCGTGAGCAGATATTCTGTGTTTATTTGAAGAGGTTGAAACTTGATCAAGAGCCATCATATTACTCTAAGAGGCTTGCGGCTCTGACCCCTGGGTTTGCTGGGGCTGATATTGCTAACGTTTGTAATGAAGCCGCTTTAATTGCTGCTAGATCCGAGAGTACAGTGATAACAAGACAACATTTTGAGGCTGCTATCGATCGTGTTATTGGAGGACTTGAGAAGAAGAACAGGGTATTCATTTCATTTATTTTCTTCTATTTTCTTTCTACATTGATAACAACACAACACAACACAACTATAATTTGGAATTTGCTCTACTCAGATTATTAGCAAGATCGAGCGCAGAACTGTTGCTTACCATGAAGCTGGTCATGCTGTAGCTGGCTGGTTTCTTGAATATGCTGAACCTTTGCTTAAAGTCACAATCGTCCCTCGTGGTACTGCAGCCCTTGGTTTCGCCCAGTATGCTCCGAATGAAAATCTTTTGATGACCAAAGAGCAATTCTTTGATATAACATGCATGACTCTTGGTGGCCGTGTGGCCGAGCAGGTGAGATCTTTTCTTCTTCTACAGTGGGTGCAATGTCTAAACTATATTCTAGGATGGTTATAAGGATCATCGAGGCCTCATTCAAGATTCTCAATCCGAGATCTGTGAAGATTTCTTTATGAATGGAAAAATCCTTCTCACCTTACATGAATGAATATTTATGAAGAATGTGATTCATGATCTGTGCAAACTGCTAGGAATTTGGTTCAATTCACATAATTCATTTGTATACTTGTTCACCCTTCTTCGTGAATACTTCCTTCGAAGGGGCATTGATCGTGTTCCTGAAAAACTGTGTAGGTTATGCTGGGTAAGATCTCGACAGGAGCCCAGAACGACCTGGAGAAAGTGACGAAAATGACTTATGACCAGGTTGCCGTGTATGGTTTCAGCGAGAAAGTCGGTCTTCTCTCGTTCCCTAAACGAGGCAACGGCTTTGAGGTGATCAAGCCCTACAGCAGCAAAACTGCTGCCATCATCGACTCCGAAGTGAGGGAATGGTTGGATAAAGCTTACAGCCACACTGTTGAACTCATAGAGAAGCACAAGGAGCAGGTTGCTGAGATTGCTGAACTGCTGCTGGAGAAGGAGGTGTTGCATCACGACGACTTGGTTCGCGTTCTCGGCGACCGTCCCTTCGATTCTAGGACAGATTCAAACAAGGATTTGTAGAAGATAAAAGATGGAAATGTTAGGTAAACAGGGATTTCCATTCTGCATAAGTCATTGTATAAGTAAGTATGGTCATCCCTAGCTTAGAATGATTTGCTTTCATCATTTTAATCGGCTACATAGTCGTTATTTTATATTTTATACTAATTTTAGCTTACGAGTTTGCTCACGAATCGAATATTATAATTATAAAGCTTAAATTTGATTAGTTTAATAAATGAGTTTTTTTGGTATGGAGACCCAAACAGTCCACGGAGTAGTTTGTTTCGGGTATAATATTAGATATAACACGCACAAGTAGAAATTCAATATTTTATTCGTAAATACATGCGATATACATTGATGACAAATAAATACTGTATATAGCGTATACATTACCAAACTTTTTACAGTTTAAAAAAATCTTATATTGTTATCGTACAATAATTATTGACCTCATCCAACTCCTTTTCTTAGTCTCCTTCCTACTCGTATTTAGGCTTGATTTAAGATTATATGGAGTATTTTAGAATATTTGTTAATCTCTTCACCCCGGTCAATTAGTCACATATTGATCGGGCACGGTAACCAATATTTGTGAGTGTAATTAAATTAATATTGGAGTTTTATCAATTTAGGACCCGAATGATAATTTAATTATCGATTCAGGACCTGGAAGATAGTTTAATTATTGATTCAGGACCCGAAAGATTAATTCTCAATTTAGGACATGAAAGATCACAAAAATTCTCAATCCAGGACGCGAAAGATCATACAATTCTCAATCCAAGACCTCAATATTAGGTATTGGATTGAGAATTTTTGGTTTTTCGGGTCCTGAATCGATAATTAAACTATCTTTTAAGTCCTAAATTGATAATTCTTTATTAATATTTTATTATTGTATGTGAGAATTTTCCATTTTAGAAAGTGTGCTAATATAATGAAAAAAGACGAAAATAAAAAATGAGATTAATATAGTGGGATGGAAGGGGGGTATACTCCCTCCGTCCCATCCAATTAGGTATTTTTCATTTCGGTACATGAATTTTGGAGCTAGTAATTTTATTAACGACCACAGTTAGCTATTAAACACTAGCTCCGAAATTCATATGCCGAAATGAAAAGTACGTAATCGGATGGGACGGAGGGAGTATTATTTATAGGGTGAGATTATACATTACACATAAGCATTCGGTTATTTCAATTGGTTTTGAGCGGTAAAATAATTGAACCAAAATAATCTAATATTTTTTAAGACAATCGAACCGAATTGAATTACTGAAATAACCAAATCATGAATTTTAATCAATTTTCAATTTTAGCTAATTTAGCATAAACTTATTAATTTTATAAAAAATATTTTTATGATATACTATTTTAATAAATTACACATTTATAAAAATTCAGTTATTTCAATTCGGAAAAAAATTACAAAACATATAATTTTAAAAAAATAATAACCAAATTGAACAAAAAACAAAAATAACCAAAATTTAATCGATTCAATATAATTTTTGGTTTTTCGATTCTTTACTCTTTTTCTGTTACTCGCTCACTCTTAAATGTTCTTAGTAGGGATGTCAATTGGACCAACCCGTCGGGTTTTGGGCCAGCTCTATCCGACTGCGGGTTAATCAGTTCGGGTCGAATTGGGTTAAATTTTTTCGGGCTGGCCTGTCGGGCCAATGAATTTATTAATTATTTTTTATTTTTAATATATTTCATTCTTTTAATATTTTAAATATTGAAAAATAAACAAAATAATGCTTATCTCTTATAAAAATGAAAAACACATCACAAATTTTTATATAATCATAAATTTAAACATTAAAAATATATTATTATTTTTATTTTAGGAATATTTGAATATGTTTTATTGAACAAAATACAATTATATAACTTAAAACTTAATTAATATATATAATCTAGAAGTAGATTTTAGCACTATAATTATGAAAAATTTATTAATAAAAATAATAATCGGATTAATCGGGCCAATTTGTCGAGTTTCGGGTTCAATCCTATCGGGCCTCGGGTTATTCGATTCCGGGCTTAATTTTTTTCAGGCCAAAATATCTCGACCCTAACTCACATTTCGGCTGATCAACCCGCATGTTTAAAGCTAAATTAACATCCCTAGTTCTCAGGTTTCTTATGTCAGTGAACAAAAAAAAAATAGGGAAGGTCTTGGGTTAGACAGGCCTAAATAATTTAGGCGGGTTTTATCCATTAACCCAAGCCCAAACCCATATAATATACCCTATATGGGATGGGTGAACCTATTTGGATAGGATAAAACCCGCCTAAACCGTTTAGGCCTGCCGAACGCAAGTTTTTGCCAAAATAATAAATAAGAGGGTTGAATATGGTAAGACGTTAGTTAAGCCACGCAAATTGCACGCACGGTTTAAAAAAGCACGCACGGTTAATTTTTATTTTTATTTCTTTCAGTAATTTCAGCATTCCTCTAGATCAATTAATTTGTCTCCTTTGTTGCCTATGTCATCATCTCACATCAATTAATTGATTTAAATCTCATTTATTGTAAAAACACATGAAAAGAATTACTCCCTCCGTCCCGGCTGAATTGTCCCGGGTTGACCGGGCACAATAACCAAGAAGTGTGAGTGTAAAGTAAGTTGAGTGTAATTAATATTTTATTGTTGAGTGTGAAAAAGTTGCCTTTTTAAGTAATGAGACAATTGAGGTGGGACGGACGAAAAAGGAAAGTGAGACAATTGAGGTGGGACGGAGGGAGTATAAAATTGGATGAATACATTGGCCATTTGATTCATTATAAGTTCAGAAATAATAATAATAATAAAATAAATATTATTGATTCAAGATAAAAAAAATAGTTTAATTATCAATTTAAGACCTGAAAAATGAATTATCAACTCAATAACAAAAAGAACCCTGAATTTTTTAATCCAGTACCTAATAGATTTTTTTTATCTTTTACGTCCGAGAATTTTATTTTTAAATTTTAAATTGATAATTAAATTATTATTTTTGAATATGTGAACAATTCTAAAAAAAATTAGTAGTCCAACTTATTTTGAATTTCTGACCCTTTTGTGTAAGTACTAAAAAGACCTCCACTTACACGAAACGCATCGCCGACTGGTTAGGGTAAACGAGTCAATACGCAGTCCCTCACGAAAATCGTTTTTTTTTCCCTCCCTCTGTGAAGATGATGGTTTTTCTGTTTTCTGCATGTACGGGAAAACAGAAAGCAGATATTGTTGAGAAATCTTGAGCTGCTATATTTTTGGGCTGCGGTAAGATTTTTAGTATTCGGGAAATTCGCGTTGTCATTCTGTTGTAGTAGTTGTAGTTGGTTTTCTAACTTCTCCACGCCTCCGTCCAACCGTGGTGCCCTGATATTCGAAACGGAAGCATGTTTTCTCGAATCGGACGCTCTTCGTGGCGATCATCTCGTAACACATTGAATAAGGTAGTTCTCTATTTGTTTGAGATTCGTGTTCGATGTTAACAGTATACATTTCCTCGTTTTATATATTTTTTATGTTGCCGGAACAGGGTGCTTTTTCCGGCGGCGGTGGAACGCGTTCTACGACTCCGACTACGGCTATGACGGAATTTCACACTGGGGTAGCGTTGGGAAACGGTGGATTGAAGTTCTGGAGGAGCAATCTGACATCAATTGGAGGTGGCGAGCAGCTTCTGAAGAGTACTGCCGTCTTGAAGGAATTCGACTCTGTTTTCGGGAACCCTAGATTCAGGAGGCTGTTTTGCAGCCAAGCGCCGAAGAAAAAGAGTAAGAACGATTCTGCGTTTCAATCGTTACCTAGTTCTCTTTACTAATGTGATTGGGGGAGTTTGTTGGTGATTGATTGTTGCAATGTGGTGCTTGTAGAAAATCCGAAGAAGTCGAGAACTACAAAAGGGAATCAGCACAAGTCCAACGCTGAAGGTTCTGCGTTTTCATCTGTTTTTCTTGTGCGTGTGTGCAGAGTCTCAATTTTGTTGATATAGCTACGTCTGCTCACTGCTGCATCTCACAAATTCTTTCCTCTCCCTATTCTGTTCCAACTCTCCCCCAAAACCCTCTTTCTTCCATTTTTAGCTTACCAAAATTGATTGAACATGACAGAACTTTATCAACGACGTGCTTTGGTTGTATTCAGAAATTTATCTGGAGTTGATATTCTAATCTTTTTTCAAAATGCAGAGGGTTTTGGAGCTGGCGAACAGTTGGATGTTTTGGAAAAGGAATTCGCATTGTTGTTGATAGTTGGATTTGAGTTTGCAGCACTGCTTGGAGTATGCAATCAGGCCAGCAATGAGACCAGCAATCAGGCTAGCAATGAGACCAACAATCACCCCAAGGAGGTGAGTTTATTCAGCAACTACCCCAAGGAGGTGAGTCCCAACTCCCTATGCTTTGGAACAATGAGCTTCTCTTCCCAATGCTGATCTCCATGTTTCGACAAGGTTTTCCTGTTTGGGAATCTTATTTGTATAAAGTGTAAACATGCCTTTTATGTCCATTTTCAAATATAAGTTTGGGGGAACAACCAGGTGAACATTGACTAAGTCTGCAATTTTGAGTAGTTTAAGTGAACATATGTTCTTTGTTTTTACTATGAAAATATTTAAAACCGAATTTCAAATCCTGTTGTGCATATTGTACTGTGTATAAAATTTTTAGTTATATTGGCATAATATCATTAATTTATTTAGCATGTAGCTTGGGAGGCTTTCTTTTTCTTTCACATTGAAATGTTAGATGAGCTTCATGTAGTTCTAAGGCATTAACACATTCTATATCGATCAGTGTATATATATGGTCGTTTGCATCAAGAGCTTTAAACAACTAATAGTGGTAAAGACAGTTATTATTCGCTATTTCACATTGCCTCCATTGTTTCTAGATGTGATTAAAACTTGAAATATCTGTAAAAGTAATGTCTGCATCATGCTTCTGCTTGCAGTTTTCATGACCTGGTTCTTATTTCCCCGTCTTTTATTTTTGTGTCACTATTGTGATGATGAGGATATGTAGATTGTCTGTTTCTAGTTTTGTTTTTCCTGATCTTATAATTAATAGTTCTGCATGCATCTAACTTTGAACTCGAGAGAATTCCTAGTTCATTGGATGCTAAATCTGATATTTGTTATCCCAGATAAGTTTTATGGAGTTCAAGAACAATCTGCTACAGCCTGGTCTAGTGAAACTTATTGTTGTTTCAAACAGATCTGTTGCAAAAGTATATGTGAACAGTTCTCCACTAAATGCCGGTCAATCCAAAGCTGACCCTGCCCAGGGTTCTGTTGGTGATGCCATTGACAAAAGAACTGAGAACTGCAAGTTTTATTTTAACATTGGAAGTGTGGAGTCATTCGAGGAGAAGCTGGAGAAAGCACAAGAGGCATTAGGAATCAACCCTCATGATTTTGTTCCAGTAATGTATGAAACTTCCATGGACCAGTTTACTAAAGCCCTTCCTCTAATACTTTTATTTCTTCCACTTCTACTTCTCACAGCCACGAAAGGTGGCTTTAGTGTTGGAGGTGCATTTGGAAAGTGTGGCCAAGGACTTTTTAGTTTCGGAAAATCGATAGTCACAAAACTGGACATAAATTCCAAGAACAAGGTTTGTAGACTATTGTGTTTTTTTTTTGTTTTTTTTTTTTTGGCTTTTACAGCACCCTTGTCTCATTTAATATGATAAGTTTTCTAGTCGATTAAGTTCTTTTCGTGGCTAGGTTTCCTTTAAAGATGTAGCTGGGTGCGACAAGGCAAAACAAGAAATCATGGAGTTTGTGCACTTCCTACAGAATCCCAAAAAGTATGAAGAGCTAGGTGCTAGAATTCCGAAAGGTGCTCTGCTTGTTGGCCCTCCTGGGACAGGGAAGACTCTTCTAGCTAAAGCAACTGCTGGAGAATCTGGAGTGCCATTTCTTTCCGTATCTGGGTCAGATTTTGTGGAAATATATGGTGGCGTAGGACCATCTAGAGTCCGAAGCTTATTTCAAGAGGCAAGACAGTATGCACCAAGTATAATATTTATCGATGAAATAGATGCAATAGGTCAAAAGAGAGATAGTGCAGCATCTCAAGGTGGAAACCAAGAACGAGAAAGTACGTTGAATCAGTTGCTCGTGGAGATAGATGGCGTTGGAACTCCTGCAGGTGTTGTTGTGCTTGCAGGCACAAATCGACCTGATATACTGGACCGAGCTTTGTTGAGGCCTGGACGATTTGATCGTCAAATTTCAATTGATAAGCCTGACATTAAGGGCCGTGAGCAGATATTCTGTATCTATTTGAAAAGGTTGAAACTTGATCAAGAGCCATCATTTTACTCTCAGAGACTTGCCACTCTAACTCCTGGATTTGCTGGGGCTGACATTGCTGATGTTTGTAACGAAGCAGCGTTAATTGCTGCAAGATCCGAGAGCGCAGTGATAACAACACAACATTTTGAGGCTGCTATTGATCGTGTTATCGGAGGTATTGAGAAGAAGAATAAGGTATTCATTCCATCTATTTTCTTCTATTTACATTTTTTCCAGTATACATTTACCTTCCTTTTTATTGATGCTGTTTGGGGCTTGGTTTGTCTGGTGTTTTTAATTACCAACTTACTCTTTGTCCATAGGAATCCATTCTGGGGGAGGAGAAGAAGACCAAATGAAAGCACATGGAGGACAAGGAAGCAGTTTGGCAGTATACAATGGAGTCTTGCATCTTCAACATCTCTGAGGCTCGATTGCTTTCGTTTTTACTGGTGGATGCTGCTTGATCATGAATCATGTTCTGTTTTCTTTCTGCTGAACAATTTACAATTTATTTTGTCTTTGAATATTTTGCTTGGAATGTTTAGAGGGAGACATCTTTTTACTCCATACAACCTTAGTTTTTGCTTAATACAAATTTTCTTTTTGTTATGGTGATCTAAGCCAAAAAGTAATTAGGGTGAAAATATTTTGGTTAAAAAACTCTAATAACTCGAGACTTAATAGAGTTGAGCTTGAAATTCGATGGATTATCCCGATTGATTAAATTAATATTTTATTATTTTTTTATCATAACTATATTACCAAGATTTACTTCCAATAGTGAATATCTTATTTCTTAATTATGTCTTGTGTTATATATTGTTGTTGGGTTTCGTTGATTTCATCTAATGAACGCAGCGGAATAATTATTCAACGAACATATCTAGATTTATAATTAATATCGTGTGTAGAGATTCAACGTGAATAAAAAGGAAAAACTTACAGTTTCTTCCGTAGAATACAAGCGATTCTGACTTGTCCTGGAGCGCGAATCCACTACTAGAGGTATCCACGTGTCGAATCAATCAAGAGCAGAATCCAATTCACGGTGTATATTCAAACCAGGAACGCTAGGAGTTCCCAGAGAGAATAGAGAATAATGGAGACGTAGAACTCAAAACCCCATGTTTTGTGTATTTGATTTGAACAAACAATTATTTTCTCTTTTTCCCTCTCTAAGAGTAACGTGAATTTCTTATTCTCTTAGAATAAGTAATTCTCTAATATATAGAGGAGAATCTCAAATCTTATCTAATAAGATTTGAGCCTTATTTGTTTCCATATCAATTCCATTATTTAATAATCCAATTATTAATATATCATCAAATAGATATTAATCCAATTAATATATTATATACTAATTAATCTTATTAGTATATAATCTAGAAAGATATATTAATCTAATTAATATATATTGTACTAATCTAATTAGTACAAAATCTTAGTCCATATCTTTCAATTGTAAGCGTATTAATATTATTTATGACCAATTTTCCGAAGTTGGCTGATTGGTCATTTTAATTTTATAAAAACGTGAAATACTTCTAATAATTATCAATATAACATTACCACCAATTTTCAATTTGATTTCATATCACATTATTGAGTCAGAAATAGATGAGATGAATAGGAATAAATATCAAAAGCAAGATAAGCATTAATCAACTAATTCGTAATCTAATATCAAATTAATTTTTTTTGGTTAAACCTGCATATTTACATCCTCAATTCAAATCACATACATAGTCCAAATTTTTTGCCTTGTACATTTAATTAGGCCACAATATTAGTGACTCTAAGCAATAACATAAAAAAGAAAAAGAAAAAAAATTGTCCTCTGATCAAAACAATATATTTGTCATATTTGCTGCAACTTTTTATCCCTTGCACAAGACCTTGACTCAAACTCATCCATATGATTAAACTTTCTTCTCTTAAATAATCTATAAATAATAAATTTATATAAAATATACAACAATAGCATGAAAGTTGTTTAAATCTATTATAATTAGCCATTTAAAAAAAAAAGTTACAAACAATTTAGAGTCAATGTTGTATTCGACACCTCATCTTATTGAATTGCCAAAAACTAAAATAACCCAAAAATAATAGAAAATTTAACTAATGAATGTGCATCAATTGCATACAAAAAAAATGATTTGAAGGGATTTACTTTGTAATCTCAATTCTTTTAGCCTGTGCAAAATTAAAATCATATCGAGTAATTTTGATAAATATTTGTTACTGTGTTTTATGTCCACTCGTTTTCCCCTCTCATCAATATGAATAATATTAATTATTTATAGGGAAAACAAGGAAATATATCCCAAACTTTCACATATTAGGGAATTTTATCCTAATTTTTTTCAATTAGAGAATTATATCCCAAACTTTACTTTTCAAGGGAATTTTATCCTCAAATGCCAACTCAACTTTGAAATAACACATGACATTGATGTGGCACTGACTCATAGATATGTCATTTTAATTCTTTTAATAATATTTTTATTTTTAAATATACTTTAATTTGATAATTAATATATTTTATATCTTAAAAATATTTTAGATTTGAGTATTATTTTTATTTATCAATTATTATTTTTAAAATACATATTTGGCATTTAAAATTAAAGTATCATTAAAAATAAAATATTAATTATAAAATTAAAATTCATTATTAGAAAATCAAAATTATGTGAACTTCCATAATAATTAATTCAACTACTATTAATATTTATAATATTTTAACTTAAAATATCAAATAAACATTTTTAAGAAAAAAAAATAGTTGAAAATATTAGAATATTATTTAATAAACATAAAATATTATTAAAATAAATTTTTAACAAATAAATATATTACTAAAAATTTAAAATGTCACGTCAATGCCACACGACAGTGATGTGATTATGATTCAGCGCTACATCAATGCCATGTGTCATTTAAAAGTTGAGTTGACATTTGAGGCTAAGATACCTATCAAAAGTAGACTTTGAGATATAATTCCCTAATTGAAAAAAGTTGGGATAAAATTCCGTAATTGGTAAAACTTTGGATATATTTCCCTGTTTTTCCTTATTTATATATTTAGACATATTCCATATATTTTAAAAAAAGTATATTCAAGAAATATTTTATAGTACATATCATTTAATCAAATTAACTTTTAGTTATTTATTTGTCATATGATCTAACCTCATAATTTGAGATATATACATGTCATTTTAAAAAATTCATCAATTTTACTTCCCTATAATTCTTAAAACTTCATCAAGTTTAGAAAGTGATGATAACAACTTAGTAATATATATTTATCTAATTATTGGTTCTTGTATATAAAAATGGCATGTTTATGAAATAATATTGTGTTTTACATTTTTTTTCATTTTCAGGCTTATGATCGTTCCCTTTTTTTCCCCTCTTAATTGGGCTGTGAAATATTTTTGGCTAACCACATATATTTTAAAGAACTAAATTATTAAAAATTCTTTATTATTTAATAGTAAAAAATAAGTGATAATTATAACAATTTTGGTTCGAATAGTATAAAAATTGTCAATCATTAAATGCTTGATGTTAATAATGATATAAAATAATTCTAACCACACGACTAAAATGCGATGGAATGAAATATTGAATACAACAAATAATTATAAACTTTTATTAAGATGGAAAAATGAATTTAACTATAGAAAAATACTAAATAACAAATTTATAGTCAATCAACTAACACTACTTAAATAATAATAACTTAATACATAATATTTTGTTTATAAAAAATAAAGAGTTAATTGTATATAAAATTATTTGTCAAATGAGGGAGTACGGCTAAAATATAAAATTCAACATCTCAACCAACCAATGCAAAATTCAAACAATTTCAACTTTAATATACTCTTGGCATAAAAATAAATAAATAAAAAAAAGGAAAAAACCTCTAATATATTCTTGTTATCAACTTTTTTATTTACATTATTTCTTCATTTTTCGTTCACATCAAATCGAAAAATCCTCTTCCTTCAAAGTTAAATGCAAATGTCGCCTCAACACTCCAAAAAACACATTGCTCTTTCACATTTCAAACTCCATTGCAACTTGCACACAATCACCTATATATATCCATCAAAATCTGAATATCAACTCAAATATACAATAAACTCATTACTAAAATAAAATATGTATCTCGTCCTTAGTGAAAACAAATATCACTATGGATTTTCATTGATCTTAAGAAAATGAGTAGCACTAACTTGCATTTCTACTAAAATAGAAAATGAACAATTGGGATAAAAACTAAATGTCAAAATTATTTTAGCAACAAAATAACTAATGGTTAATTACATACATACCGTAATTAACATTCATTACCTAATATATAAGAAAAGTATTTATGGCAAATATTTTTGGGGGAATTTTTTTTTTTTGCTTGGGGTTTTAATTTTAGTATATATAGATATAGATATAGATTTATCTTGGTTGAATCATGTGATGGGAAATGCTAGTAGGAAGGACTAAAATTAAGGGGGAGATTGTCAGTGTCGAAGTTTTTGCGAGTATAACATTGCAATGTTTCAATATCACCATGTAAGACTTAAACACCACTTTGACATTAATATGTTAATCTTATCGGTTACAACAAATTCCTAAGTTATGTAGTAAATTCATTGTATAAGCAAGTGTAGTCATCCCTAGCTTAGAATGATTTGATTTCATCATTTTAATCGGGCACGTAGTTGTTATGGTTTTTACGCAGGGGCCGGGCAGTTGGTATTTTCAATGAAGATGTTCATTATTTTATATTTTATACTTCCTCTGTTCCATTAGATTAGTGCCTTTTGGTTTCGGTACAGTAACTGATATTTGTGAGTGTAGTGGAATTAATATTTTATTGATGTGATGAGATTTTTTTTTCATTTTAGAAAAGAAGACTAATTTAGCGGGACAGACGAAAATGGAAAAATAGAATAATCTGGCGGGACGGAGGGATTACTAATTTTAGCTTATGAGTTTGCTCACGAATCGAATATTATAAAGCTTAAGTTTGATTAGTTTAATAAATGAGTTTTTTTCGAATGGAGACCGGAATTGTTAAACTTTACAGTATAAAAAATCTTTTATTATCGGTACCATAATTATTGGCCTCATCCAACTCCTTTTCTTAGGGGGCGTTTGGTATAACTGTCGGGAATCACTATGGGTATGGGTTTGATAGTAAAGGAAATGGGTATGGGTTTAGATTTGGGAATCATTCTCAATTCTTGGTGTTTGGTTTATGAGATGATTTGGGAATCATTTTCAATTCAGATGAATTAAGTTAAAAGGTTTAGAAAATAATTAAAATATTATATAAATAATAATTAATTTAATAATAAAATAAAAATATTTATTATATTAAAAATAAATAATTTATTATCTATTTTATAAAATATAAAATATAGATAAAATAAAAGATTGTTCAATAATATTATTATCATAATATATTATAAAAATAAATAATAAAATAATATGAAATAAAATCTTAGAAATAAATAATAAGATTAATAATATTATTAATTATTGTATATATGATAATTAATATATTTTCAATAATATTATTTATTAATTAATGCATAAAAATAATATAATAACGCCATTTATTTTAATATTATTATAAATATATTAATTTATTAATATATATATATATATAATATTTATAATATTATAAATTATTATATTGAAAAATATTGGAGTATATAATAATTAATAAAAAATAATTACAAAATCTTATAAAATAAAAAATAATCATTCTGGGATTGAATTTGGGAATGGGTATGAAACCCACCAACTTAGAGGGGAATGAATATTTGGGAATCAATCCCATCCCCCATTCTAATATTCATCAACCAAACGGTGAGTTTCGGAATCATTCCCATTCCTTGATTCCGAAACCCACCAACCAAACGACCCCCTTAGTCTCCTTTCTACTCGTATTTAGGCTTGATTTAAGAATATATGGAGTATTTTAGAATATTTGTTACTCTTTCCACCCCGGTCAATTAGTCATATATTGACTGGACACGATAATCAATATTTATGAGTGTAATGACATTAATATTGGAGTTTTATAAATTCAGGGTCCAAAAGATAGTTTAACTATTGATTCAGGACCCAAAAGATAGTTTAATTATCGATTCAGGACCCGAATGATTGATTCTCAATTCAGGACATGAAAGATCACAAAATTTTTTAATTCAGGACTCGAAAGATCATACAATTCTCAATCCAGGACCTCAATATCATGTACTGGATTGAGAATTATTTGATCTTTCGGGTCCCAGATTGACAAATCATCTTTCGAGTTCTGAATTGACAATTAAACTATTTTTTGGGTCCTGAATCGACAATTCTCCATTAATATTTTATTATTGTATGTGAGAATTTTGCCATTTTAAAAAAATATGACTAATATAATGGGACAAGATGAAAAAGAAAAGCGAGACTAATATAGTGAGACGGAAGGGATAATATTATTTATATATAGAGAGAGAGATTATACATTAAACATAAGCATTCAGTTATTTCAGTTGGTTTTGAACGGTAAAATAATTGAACCAAAATAATCTAATACTCCCTCCGTCCGAATTTATCAGGCTCTTTTCTTTTTGGTACGGAAATTAAGAGTTGTAAGTGTAGAATGAGTTAGTGGAATGAATATTTATTGTTGAGTGTGAAAAGGTTGTCATTTTTGGAAAAATGCAAATTTAGTTGGGACGCCCGATTTGGTAAGAGAGCTTATTCTGTTGGGACGGAGGGAGTATTTTTTTAAGACACTCGAACCGAATTGAATTACCAAAATAACCAAATCACGAATTTTATTCAATTTTTGGTTTTAACTGATTTAGCATGAATTTATTAATTTAATAAAAATATTTTTATGATATACTATTTTAGTAAATTACACATTTATAAAAAATCAATATTTCAATTCGGAAAAAGAATTACCAAACAGATAACTAAAAAAATTACTAACCGAATTGAACAAAAAATGAAAATAACCAAAATTTAATCGATTCAATATAATTTTTCGTTTTTTGATTCGTTGCTCACCCTTAATCTGTTACTCGCTCACTCTTAAATGATCTTAGCATGTTTATTATGTGAAAAAAGAAAAATACACCCTATGTTCCATAGAAGTAGTCTCATTTTTTATTTTCATATATCCCATTAGATTAGTCTTATTTTCTAAAATAAAAAAAATTTCCTCACATCAATAAAATATTAATTTTACTACACTTACAAATATTGGATATTGTGCCCGATCAAAGTGGGATTATTTCTATGAGACAGAGGGAGTAATAAATAAGAGGGTTAAATTTGGTGAGAAGTTAGTTAAGCCACACCAATTGCACGCACGATTTATTTTTATTTTTATTTTTATTTCTTTCAATAATTTCAGCATTCCTCTAGATCAATTAATTGGTCTACTATATACCCTTTGTTGCCTATGTCATCCCACATCAATTAATTGGTTTAAATCTCATTTATTGTAAAAACACATGAAAAAGAATTATAAAATTGGATGAATACATTGGCCATTTGATTCATTATAATTTCACTAATAATAATAATAAAATATTATCGATTTAGGATAAAAAATAGTTTAATTATCAATTTAAAGACCCGAAAGATGAATTATCAACTCAATAACGAAAAGATCCTTGTATTTTTTAATCCAGTACCTAATAGATCTTTTTTATCTTTCACGTCCCAAATTGAGAATTTATTTTTTTTAAATCTTAAATTGGTAATTAAATTATTTTATATGTGAACAATTCTAAAAAAAATTGTAGTCCAACTTATTTTGAATTTCTGACCCTTTTGTGTAAGTACTAAAAAGACCTCGACTGACACGTAACGCATCGCCGACTCGTTAGGGTAAACGAGTCAATACGCAGTCCCTCGCGAAAATCGTTTTTTTTTCCCTCCCTCTCTGAAGATGATGGTTTTTCTGTTTTCTGCATGTACGGGAAAACAGAAAGCAGATATTGTTGAGAAATCTTGAGCTGCTATATTTGTGGGCTGTGGTAAGATTTTTCGTATTCGGGAAATTCGCGTTGTCATTCTGTTGCAGTAGTTGTAGTTGGTTTTCTAACTTCTTCACGCCTCCGTCCAGCCGATAATCGAAACAAAACCATGTTTTCTCGAGTCGTACGCTCTTCGTGGCGATCATCTCGTGCCACACTGAATAAGGTATTTCTATTTTGTTTGTGATTCGTGTTCGATGTTAACAGTATACATTACCACGTTGTTTTTGTTGCCGGAACAGGGTGCTTTTTCCGGCGGTGGTGGAACGCGTTCTGCAACTCCGACGGAATGTCACACTGGGATAGCGTTAGCTTCGTGGGGAAATGGTGGATTGAAGTTTTGGAGGAGCTATCTGACATCAATTGGAGGTGGCGAGCAGCTTCTGAAGTGTATTCCCATGTTGAAGGAATTCGACTCTGTTTCCGGAAACCCTAGATTCAGGAGGCTGTTTTGCAGCCAAGCGTCGAAGAAAAAGAGTAAGAACGATTCTGCATTTGCATTTTAAGCAAGTTCTTTTTACTAATGTGATTGGGGAAGTTTGTTGGTGATTGATTGTTGCAATGTGGTGCTCGTAAATATCCGAAGAAGTCGAGAACTACAAAAGGAAATCAGCACAAGTCCAACGCTGAAGGTTCTGCGTTTTCATTTGTATCGCTTGTGTGTGTGTGTCTGTGTAGAGTTGCAATTTTGTTAATATAGCTAAGTGTGCTGCAATATAGAAGAATTCTTCTCTCCCCCTACATCTGCTGCATCTCGCAAATTCTCTTATCTCCCTATTCTGATCCAACTCTCCCAAAAACTCTATCTCTTCCATTTGCAGCTTACCAAAATTGATGGAAAATTATTTAAAAACCGAGAACATGACAGAACTTTATCATTAAAATTATTCAAAATGCAGAGGGTTTTGGAGCTGGCAAACAGTTGGATGATGGGGAAGAGGAAATAATTTTGATGTTAATTGCATTTGCGATTGTAGCATTAATTGCAATGCTTGCAATCCTTCTTGCCAGCAATGAGGCCAACAATGAGGCCAGCAATGAGGCCAACAATGAGGCCAGCAATGAGAGCAGCAATGAGGCCAGCAATCAGACCAGCAATCATTACCCCAAGGAGGTGAGTTCCTTCTCCCAAACTCCCTATGCTTTGGTAAAATGAGCTCCTCTTCCCAACCCCGATCTCCATGTTTTTGACAAGGTTTATAATACTCCTATAATTACCGTTCCTGTTTGGGAATCTCATGTGTATAAAGTATAAACATGACTTTCACATTGTAATGTTATATGAGCTTCATGTAGTTCTAAGACATTAACACATTTTATATCGATCAGTGTATATTCATTTGCATCAAGAGCTTTAAACAACTAATAGCGGAAAAGCAAATTGTTATTCACTATTTCACATTGCCTCCATTGTTTCTTGATGTGATTAAAATTTGAAATATCTGTAAGAGTAATGTCTGCATCATGCTTCTGCTTGCAGTTTTCATGACCAGGTTCTTATTTCTCTGTCTTTTATTTTTGTGTCACAATTGTGATGATGAGGATATGGCGATTGTCTGTTTTTAGTTTTGCTTTATCGGATCTTAAAATTAAAAGTTATGCATGCATCTGACTGGAACTTGTGAGAATTCCTAGTTCATTTGATGCTAAATCAGATATTTGATGTCCCAGATAAGTTTTATGGAGTTCAGGAACAATCTGCTAGAGCCTGGTCTGGTGAATCGTATTGTTGTTTCAAACAAATTAGTTGCAAAAGTATATGTGAACAGTTCTCCATCTGATGCGGGTCAATCCAAAGCTGACCCTGCCCAGGGTTCTGTTGGTGATGCCATTGACAAACGAACTGAGAACCACAAGTTCTATTTTAACATTGGAAGTGTGGAGTCATTCGAGGAGAAGCTGGAAAAAGCACAAGAGGCATTAGGAATCAACCCTCGTGATTATGTTCCCGTAGTTTATGAACCTTACATCGACCAGTTTAGTATAGCCCTTTCTCTAATACTTTTGTGTGTTCTGCTACTTTTTGCCAAGAAAGGTGGCTTTAGTGTTGGGAGTTCATTTGGAAATGGTGGCCAAGAACTTTCTAGTTTCGGAAAATCAAAAGTCACAAAACTGAAGAAAAATTCCAAGAATAAGGTTAGTAGACTTTCGTTTTTTTATTTTTATTTCTTTATTGCTTTTATAGCACCCCTGTCTCATTTAATATGATAAGTTCTCTAGTCGGTTAAGTTCTTTTCGTGGCTAGGTATTCTTTAAAGATGTAGCTGGGTGCGACGAGGCAAAACAAGAAATCATGGAGTTTGTGCATTTCCTACAAAATCCCGAAAAGTATGAAGAGCTGGGAGCAAGAATTCCGAAAGGTGCTCTGCTTGTTGGCCCTCCTGGGACAGGGAAGACGCTTCTAGCTAAAGCAACTGCTGGAGAATCTGGAGTGCCGTTTCTTTCCATGTCTGGGTCAGAATTTGTAGAAATGTATGTTGGGGTAGGACCATCCAGAGTTCGAAGCTTATTTCGAGAGGCAAGAAAGTGTGCACCAAGTATAATATTCATTGATGAAATAGATGCAATTGGCCGAAAGAGAGATAGTGGATGTAGAGCTGATGAACGAGAAAGTACGTTGAATCAGTTGCTCGTGGAAATGGATGGGTTTGGAACTACTGCTGGTGTTGTTGTGCTAGCAGGCACAAATCGACCTGATATACTGGACAGAGCATTGTTGAGGCCCGGACGATTTGATCGTCAAATTTCAATTGATAAGCCTGATGTTAAAGGCCGTGAGCAGATATTCTGTATATATTTGAGAAGGTTGAAACTTGACCGAGAGCCATCATACTACTCTCAGAGACTTGCCGCTCTGACTCCTGGATTTACTGGGGCTGACATTGCTAATGTTTGTAACGAAGCAGCTTTAATTTCTGCAAGATCCGAGAGCACAGTGATAACAACACAACATTTTGAGGCTGCTATCGATCGTGCTATCGGAGGTATTGAGAAGAAGAACAGGGTATTCTTTCCATCTATTTTCTTCTATTTGCATTTTTTCCTGTATACATTTGCCTACCTTTTTATTCATGTTGTCCATAAGAATACAATCTCAACGTTAATCTCTAGACTCTAATAGTTGTTTTTTTTTCATATTTTCTCTTTTGCAAAGCTTAGTTATTCAGATGCAACTATTAGCTTTTCCCTTAATTCTTGTAATGAAATAAAACAGGTGTATTATGGGTGTAATACTATGAATGACATGGACTGCTATGCATTACTATAATTTGGAATTTGCTCCATTCAGGTTATTAGCAAGATTGAACGCAGAACAGTTGCTTACCATGAAGCTGGTCATGCTGTAACTGGCTGGTATCTCGAACATGCTGAACCAGTGCTTAAAGTTACAATCGTCCCTCGTGGTACTGCAGCCCTTGGTTTTACCCAGTATGTTCCAAATGAAAATCTTTTTATGACCAAAGAGCAATTCTTTGATATAACATGCATGACTCTTGGTGGCCGCGTGGCTGAGCAGGTGAGATTGTTTCTTCTTCTACAGTGAGGTGCAATATCTAAACTATATTCTAGGCTGGTAATGATTTATGTTAATAATAACTATCACCTAGTTATTAAATATGAATTCTTGAGATCTTAAGAAGAAATATAGTTGAGATGCTCAATCCGAGATCCGTGAAAGAAAAGCAAAATCCTTCCTTTTTTTTTTTGCCCTGACTAATCTCCTTATTACCTACAAGAATGATTTCCTAGTTTTATAGGTTTCAATTTATAGTGAAATGAATACTTATGAAGAATGTGGTGCAATGCTCGTCTTGTTCGAGATAAGCAGCCTTGTCTGTTAATATACTAGGTACCATTTTTACCACTGGGAATTTGGTATTGTCTTTGATGATGAACTAAGCATTACACTGAACCAATTTACATAATTCATTCGTGTACTTGCTCTGCCTTCTTCGTGAATTCTTCATTCGAAAGGGCATTGATCATTTTCCTGAAAAATTGCGTAGGTTATGCTGGGTAAGATCTCAACAGGAGCCCAAAACGACCTGGAGAAAGCGACAAACATGACTTACGACCAGATTGCCTACCATGGTTTCAGCGAGAAATTTGGTCTTGCTTCGTTCCCTAAAAGAGGCGAGAGCTTTGAGGGGAGCAAGCCCTACAGCAGCACAACTGCTGCCATGATCGAGTCTGAAGTGAGGGAATGGTTGGATAAAGCTTACAGCCACACTGTTGAACTAATAGAGAAGCACAAGGAGCAGGTTGCTGAGATTGCTGAACTGCTGCTGGAGAAGGAGGTGTTGCATCTCGACGACTTGGTTTGCGTTCTCGGCGACCGTCCCTTCAAAACTGGCGAGGCGGCGTTGACAATCTACCGCAGATTCAAACAGGGCTTAGAAGAAGATAAAGATGGAAATGGATCGCAAATATCTGCACAATAGATCCATGCATACTTCATTTAAATAAGTATTTTATCAAATTAGTCACCAGCGAAGTTGTAACGACTTCATTTAAATAACAAATTAGTCATGTCGCCAAATAAAGCATTACCGGTTGAGTTTACTTGGTCCATATGTTGATAATCGGTACGATTATAATCAACTGATTTTTTTCAGTTGGTTGTCGGTTCAGTAGAAATATAATTCGGGTGGATATTCGATCGTAGATGAATTTTCGATCGATTTTTCGGTGGAGCAAAATCCGGGTGGTTTTTGTCCCACCGCCCGGATGCACACTCCTAATCATGAAGAAGGATTCATTAGTAAATTAACGATGAAACTTGCGATGGAAAATGTCGTTTTATTGTCGAAAGTAACAACAAAAAATATCTAGTCAGGAAATTTACAACGAACATTGTTAGGAAATATAATTTTCATATGTCAATCCAAATTTATCGTTTGTATAGGATTCATTGAGTTGTAATAGTATTAGATATCAGAGCTCACCTATTAAAGGGAAGACTAGTAGAAGTGTTACTAATACCGAGACAGTTAAGCTATGATAAGTGACTGACTTGAGACAGAGAGATTAAGGTTTCAGAACTTAGTACATTTAAAGACAATCAGTCGAGATTGATCGGGAGCCATTCTGATGAAAAGCCTGTAAAGTGGCAGAAAGCTGCAAAATATCAAATGATCGAAAAACACGCTCACCATTCAACGGATAGTTTTCAAACTGTCCAAAGTCTTCTAGTAAGTCTATAAATACCTCATAAGATCAATAGAGAGAAGGTTATAAGTTTGAATTACGAATAATGAACAACAAACACTAAAGCTATCTAATCCTTCATCTCTCTCATTCTATCACCGTGTTCTTACATGAGACTCAAGGTTGTTAAGCTTGAGTTAACTGAGATTAAGCCATTTTCTAAGAGACTGAATACGAGACAGACTTGCTGATTTATCAAAAGTCTACCCGACATTCACCCAACAAATCTCAAGTTTTGTGAAGAACGCAAACCCATATCCAAGTTCTATGAAGAATGCAAACCCATATCCAGCTCGTAGACCTAACAATCTTGTTCGTGGTAAAGTCTGTCGGTTTGAAGACAGCCGGAGAGTCTTTTGTGGTAAAGCTCGCTGCCTTTAGCTTCTGGAATCCAGAGAACATAGGAGCTTCCCAAAATCCAAAGAGATCAGTTGCATTTTGTTGTAACTTTGTTCTTAGTGAATTCTTGATACATCTGGTGATCGAATCGTAAATGTATGATCTTTTGGCATCCGAACCACTTTATGTCTTGTGTTATTGAAATCCAGCCCATAACTAATTAAGTTGTTGATGTATTAACTGAATGGACTAATGTATTAACTCAACGTTCAATCAATTTCATTAAGTACGAACTGAATTGAGTAAGAGTCGGTTTGGGACATCACATTTCAAGAGTTCTTCTACGCATTTTTTATACTCTAATTTGAGACCAACAAACATTTACGTCGGGAACACGAACATATCAGCAACAAAAATTAACATCGGCGTCATTAGCAACAAAAAATTTCACCGTGAAATGGCAAATCATTTGCAACATAATTTCTGTCATTAAACTATATTTCTGTTGTGAATCTATGTACATCTACAACAAAAGAAAATTGTCCATATCTAAATTTCAACCTCACTAGTGCAAATTATATGTAATTTTCATATAATAAACTTATTATTTTTTATATAATAAGCATGTTATATTACTATTGTCAGATACCATACCACACATAAATAATAATACGATAATAGTAAAATTATGGACAATGCTTATTTAATGTATTTAAATTGTTCAACTATTCTAGTATTATGAAAATAAAATGCATAATCTATAAAGTGGGAGAGATCCACAACCCATAAACTATGCCAAAGTGGCCACCATCTCCTCCTTCATTTATGATCTCATTTCGGCTTTCGCTTCAGTTAAAGTCGAGCTTTAAACTTCACATTTTCTTCTCTTAATGGTTTTCGCATCTCTTCAACTTGGCTAGAAAACTCATGTGAATTAAATTGAGCATTTTATGCTTTGAATAAATTTGATCGGCATCCTAGACCAAACACTCATTTTATGTTTGGCATCTGCTTCAGAACGTTGTTCACATGATTGGCCGGTTCAATAGATAGCGTGTACTCTAGGGTGTACGGCACAAGGGAGTTAATTTGAAGTGGTCTTGTGTATGGATGCGACCTTGTCGACCTCCTTTCCCTGATCTCGTGGTGTCTCTCCTCTCGAGGTGGAGATCTTCCATTGCTTCTTTGGGCCTTCGTATAGGGTTCATCCTCTTCTAATTTGATGAGCGACCTCGCCCTATTAAGTGCGTCATCCATTGTATGGACTGGTATATGGATAATTCTCTATAGAGATCTGAGTCGACACCTAGTCCCTTTGTGTACGGCATGGTGAAAACAAGTAAATTATATATAGAGATAGTTGAGATCAATTGTTAAAAATAAAATCTATGCTAAATAAGATTGAATTACAGTTTTTTTAAGACATCAAAATAATATAATCATTAATTATTAAAAATAAGCATAGTTTCTTGAAGTATAATACATATAATAAAAAACATTATATATTTTAGAAGTTTTGATATATTATCATTACTATTATTTATAAATAAAGTTATGCAACAATTATATTTTGTTTGTTAGTTGAGAAATAAAGCAGAATTATTGATTCACAACCTAAAAGTTAGTTAATTTATCTATCCAGGATCAAAAAAAGAATTTTCAATTCAGGATATGAAAAAGCATATAATTATCAATACTGAGAATTGTATGAAAGACAATTGTATGCTCTTTCAGGTCCAGAATTGAGAATTTTGTGATTTCAGGTCCTAAATTGATAATTAATTTTTTGAGTCCTGAATCAATAATTAAACTATCTCTCGGATCCTGAATTGATAATACTCTAAAAATAAAACATATCGCACCAATTTCAATTTAGTGCCAAAAGAAAAGGCATAGATCTCCTATTTTCCTTTTATTTCCATATTTCTTCTATTTTTCACATGAATCCTTTCAATTTCCCTAGTCTTATTCACACTTGGTTTCTCACAGCCATAATACTTTTTTAATCTTTACCCAATTTATATACTACCTCCGTCCCGCACTATTAGTCCAATATGGTTTCGGCACATCAACCAATATTTGTTAGTGTAGTGGAATTAATATTTTATTGATGAGTGTGAAAAAGTTTGTCATTTTAGGAAATGAGACTAATAGAGTGGGACGGAGGGAGTATATAATTTGATGTATAATATATAAAATAATTTATGTTATAATATATTAATATATAATATTGATGAGTAAAAAAATCTATTTTAAAAGAACTACTAAAAATATATATAATCTTGTTAAATATATCTTTATATAAAACAAGATATCATGTAAATTTAATAAGAACTTTTTACGAAATCTAGTAAGATATTGAATATTTACTTAGTTTGGAGTCGATATCTTTTATTATAAAATATGAATGTACATGATTTTATATAGATTTAGCGTAAAAAATTATTTTACGCTAGTTTTCTTGTAAATGGGTATATTGTCAAATTTGTCACAAGCGAAATTGTAACAACTGCATTGGACTCATGTCTTGTTGCCAACTCATGCATTACGAGTAGAGTTTAGTTGGTGCATATGTTGATGGTCTTTATGATTTTTTCATATATTTCTCGAGTATTTTGAATTCATAACCACATGATCACACGTAAAATGTTTTTACAACTTGTGTCTTCTGCAATGAATAGATATTTATCATTTATCTTTATAAGTTGTAAAGAGACTAGTTAGAGTAACGAAAACAATTCACAATTGACAAGAAGCAAGTGAATGTATAATCAGAACGATGATTGAAAGAACAAAGTAAATTGACACGAATATAAAGCTTATCGGGTTGAAGCGATATAATCAACACAGGTTAGCCTCAGGCGGGATCGATAAGTCGCTAGAACCCGGCCTCCGGACTCGAATTGTGAGTTAGCGAGATAGTAAAAAGGGCAGAGTTTCTGCTATTATACTAGTAAGTGAAAAGAAAAAAATGAAGCCGGGACTTCCTTTAATAAGCTCAAGGAGGGGATTGTTATAGAATTCCAGGCTTAACCTAACCTTACCGAAAATATTGCGGCATCCCTCTTTCTCATAATGACCTACATGACTATTGTCGACCCCGAAAAACTCGGGGTCGGTTAGGGTTGAAGTGGCAAGCAAACCGTTGACTGGTTCGTGATGGGCCTGGGCTTCGACGTTAATGGGCCTCGCTTCGACTGCTGGGGTGATGCCTAGTGAATTTGTGAAATGGGCTGCCCATACTTAGCTTTTGGGCTTGCGTGTCGGGCGTGATTGGGGCTAACCTCAACATATTCAACTATAGTAATATGAGGCTATTTTTTTAAAGATTTTGATATATATATTTTTAGGAATAATATCAATTATATTATAAATTATTATGACTTTCTTAAATACATTACAAACTATGTATATTATCAAAATATATTACAAACTATCAGTTTTTTTACAAAGTTATGACGGGAGCAAATTTATGACGGAAAGTTGTCATGGTTTGCCGGATACTGGATGACACGTCAACATTTAAAATGACACGTTATTGTACAATTATATTACAAACTACTGCAATTTTCTCAAATATATTACAAATTATTATAATTTTCTCAATTATAATACAAGCTATATATATTTTTAAATAATTACACAAACAATTAAATTTATTTCAAATTTATGATGAAAACACATTATTTATATTTTAGATATTAACTCATAATATTGTGCTAAAAAATTATTTAAATAAATTTTTTTGACAAATTAAATAAAAGAAAAAAATGAAAAACAATCATTTTAATTTTCCGATACTTTTTGCTATCGTCTCAATTCTCACACTTTGTCGGTCCAAAGAATTATTAAAATTACAGAATATTTAGCTTTTTGGTTCGGCAAAGTAAGATATTAGAGCAAAAGGAATATGAAAATTAAAATACATTTTTTTTTCGATTTTTTCAAATTTGTCAAGAATTTTTGTTTAAATATTTCTAAGTATAATTATATTTTTATTAATATTTTAAAATACAAATAAAGATGTTCTCGTAATAAATTCAGACAAATTTAATAGTTTGAGCATTTATTTAGGAATATATGTAGTTTGTAATGAGATTGAACAAATTGCAATAGTTTGTAATATATATTCGCATACGTGTAATTTTGAATGGTGATGTGTCATCCAACAAGCCACATCAACTTTCCGTCACCAAAAATTGACTCCCGCCATAAATCCAGAACAAAATTTTTAGTTCGTAATATATTTTGATAATATGCATAGTTTGTAATATATTTGAGAAAATCATAATAATTTGTAATATAATTGATAATTTCTCTATTTTTAATAATTATATAAAATACAAAAAACACAAATTATGTATAAAAAATAAGTGGCACGTTTCAATTCTGATTGTACATTTTAAGAGTATTGTTGATCTAAGACTTGAAAGATAGTTTAATTATCAATTCAGAACTCAAAAGATAAATTCTCAATTCAGGATCTGAAAAGTAATCATTTAATTTTTAATTCAGGACCTAATATTGAGGTCATCGATTAAGAATTTTATAATCTTTAGGGTCATAAATTGACAATTTTAGGTCCTAAATAATAATTAAATTTTCTTTCAGATCCTGAAGTAATAATACTTGTTAGGAAATTGAGCTTGAACAACCAACAATGGCAGACGAATGAACGGGAATACAAAAACTTCTATTAAATGTTTTGAACGAATACAAATTGAGAAAGTAGTTCTCAAAACAAACTTGACCAGTATATCTCTCTAAATTTCTCTCTTTTTCTCTCTCTAAATTTCTCTCTAAGATTCTCTTCGAAGATTCTCAAATCTAACTCTCTAAAGATCTTCTCTTCCTCACTTTTTATATAACAATTCAAAACAGAAAAAAAAACTGATCGAGAATGAAACAGGAAGCTCGATCCTAATGGCCCAACGATTATAACTGATTCGACCAACCACGCCTTGACACGTGTCAATTTCCCAACTAACCCACTAAGTAGAATAACAATTCTATACTCTGTCGAGACTACTAGCATCGGACTTCAGCAACCGTACACATATATCTCTAAAGCTGAGCAAACACCATTTTTGCTAAGCAACCATTTTCAGCATATTCCTCCAGCAAACTTGTCTCAACAGACTTTGCTCACTCTCAACATAATGCTAACTCCTAGCAAACGAAAAACAATCTCAGCAATCTCCCTTAGCAGATTGCTACCACAACTTAGCATACTCATGATTTCCTGAATCTTCAATTCCTCAATCACTAAGTCAGCATATCAACAATACTTATTTCATCAAATAATCATAGCATGTTTCTTATGTGAACAAGTAGTAAATAAGAGGGTAGAATTTTGTAAGATGTTAGTTGAGCCACACCAATTGTACTTCATTAATATATAATTTAGTTAAGTATAAGGAAGTAATTAAATAACATATTATAGTAATATATATTATATAGTATTTTATTTTTCTAATAAAATTTATTTGAATTTTTGTTAATAATTATTGCTAAGTTTTTTCAAAATATATTATACAGATATTTGAATTTTCAAAACATCTAACAATTCTTATTTTTCATCCTCTTCACACTCTCTCTCCTATATATCAAAATATAATATCCCTTGTTCGGGGTGTAGTGATGAAAACACTCTACCTATGACCAAAAGAACATGAGTTCGAGTTTCCATGGAGATATGTAGGGTGTGTGTGTTTAAATTAATATAATTTTAAAAAAAAGTAAAATAAAATATGTACCCAACTATATATACCTCCCCTTATATCTTATTCTAAGATTATAGTAATAATAATTATCATTTTGAATTTCTTGCGTAAGTACCAAAAAGACCTCGACTGACACGTACCGCATCGCCGATTCGTCAGGGCAAAGGCGTCAATACGCAGTCCCTTATTCCCCATTTCTCATGAAAGTAGTGGCTTTATTTTTATTTTTATTTTTTGAAGTTGGTTTCTGTGTTTCTGCATGTACGGGAAAACAGAAAGGCAGAGACTGTTGAAAAATCTTCTACTGCTATATTTGGGGACTGCAGTAAGATTTTTCTTTTGTATTTGGGAAATGCGAGTCGTGATGTTGTTGCTTTTGTTGTAGCAACAATCGTGAAGAAGCATGTTTTCTCGAGTGGGGCGCTCTTCTTGGCGATCATCTCGTACCACATTGAATAAGGTATTTCTATGCTTTTTATGATTCGTGTTCGATGTTAACAGTATACATTTCCACTTTTTTTTTTGGTAGCCGGAACAGGGTGCTTTTTCCGGCGGTCGTGGAACGCGTTCTACGACTCCGACTACGACGGAATGTCACACTGGGGTTGGGTTAGCTTCGTGGGGAAACGGTGGATTGAAGTTTTGGAGGAGCTATTTGACATCAATTGGAGGTGGCAAGCAGCTTCTGAAGAGGACTGCCATCTTGAAGGATTTCGACTCTGTTTTCGGAAGCCCGAGATTCAGGAGGCTGTTTTGCAGCCAAGCGCAGAACGAAAAGAGTAAGAAAGATTGCATGTGTCTTGCAAGTTCTTTTTACTTGTGATTGATTGTTGTTGCAACGTGGTGCTTGTAGAATACGATAACTGTTGTCTGAAGAAGGATGGAGCTCCAAAAGAAAATCAGCAGAAGCCCATGGCAGAAGGTAATTAACCTCGTAACATTTGTATTTGAAGTTCATCTGTTAAAGTCTGTTATTGCTTGGATTTAGTTTGATGTTTAGTCCATTTTTGGCCAAGTTGTGAAAAACCCTCTCTTCAATTTGCAACTTACCAAAATTGATTGGAAAATTATAAAAAAAACCGAGAACATGCCAAAATTTATGGGGCTTTGATATTCTAATATTTTCAAAATTCAGAGGGCTTTGAAGCAGACAAACAGTTGAATGATGGGGAAAAGGAAATCGTATGTTTGGCATTGATTCGATTTGGGGTTGTATCAAACGATCAGGCCAAGGAGGTAAGTTCCCTCTTCCCAACCCCGATCGCCATGTTTGGACAAGGTTGCTAATACTCCTAGTGTTACCATTCATGTTTGGGAATCTTATGTGTATAAAGTATAAGCATGCCTTTGTATGTCCATGTTCAGATATAAGTTTGTGCATTTTTCTCAAAATATATCCATTGGGATTTGGGGGGAACACCTAGGTGAACATTGACTGAGTATGCCATTTTAAGTTGTTTAAGTGAACATCTATTCTTTGTTTTTACTATGAAAATAAAACCTAATCTCAAATCCTATTGTATTGTGTAGAAAGTTTTATAGTTATTGATTCTCATAAATATCATTAATTTATTTGCCATGTATTTGGGATACTTTCCTGTTCTTTCACACTAGCTTCATGTAGTTCCAAGGCATGAACACATTCTATATTGATCAGTGTATATATGGTCATTTGCATCAAGAGCTTTAAACAACTTATAGTGGGAAAGCTTGATATTATTCACTATTTTACATTGCCACCATTGTTTCTTGATGTGATTAAAATTTGTAATATCTGCAATAGTAATGCCTGCATCATGCTTCTGCTTGCAGTTTCCATGACCTATTCTTATTTCCCTGTCTTTTATTTTTGTGTCACTATTGTGATGATGAGGATATGCAGATTGTCTGTTTCTAATATTTTTTTTTCCTGATCTTATAATTAAAAGTTATGCCTAGTTCACTTGAAGCTGAATCAGAAATTTGTTATCCCAGAAAACTTTTATGGAGCTCAAAAACAATCTGCTAGAGCCTGGTCTGGCGAATCGTATAGTTGTTTCAGACAAATGTGTTCCAAAAGTATATGTGAAAAGTTCTCCACTGAATGCGGGTCAATCCAAAGCTGACCCTGCCCAGGGTTCTGTTGGTGATGCCATTGACGAAAAAACTGCAGACTACGAGATCAGTTTTAACATTGGAAGTGTCAAGTCATTCGAGGAGAAGCTTAGCAAAACACAAGAGGCAAAAGGAATCAACCCTCATAAATATGTTCGAGTACCCTTTGAACATTACTTCAAACTGTTTAACATATTCCTTGTTGCTCTAATAGTTGTTTTGCTTCTTGCACTTCTTTTCGCCATGAACGATGGCTTATTAGGAAGTTCTGGTTTCGGAAAATCAAAAGTCACAAAACTGGACAAAAATTCCAAGAACAAGGTTACTAGACTTTCTTTTTCTTTTAAATGCTTTTACTGCACCCTTGTCTCATTTAATATGATAAGTTTTTTAGTCGATTAAGTTTTTTTCGTTGCTAGGTATCTTTTAAAGATGTAGCTGGGTGCGACGAGGCAAAACAAGAAATCATGGAGTTTGTGCACTTCCTACAGAATCCCAAAAAGTATGAAGAGTTGGGTGCAAGAATTCCGAAAGGTGCTCTGCTTGTAGGCCCTCCTGGGACAGGGAAGACTCTTCTAGCTAAAGCAACTGCTGGAGAATCTGGAGTGCCATTTCTTTACGTATCTGGGTCAGATTTTGTAGAAGTATATGGTGGGTTAGGACCATCCAGAGTCCGAAGCTTATTTCAAGAGGCAATAGAGTGTGTACCAAGTATAATATTTATTGATGAAATAGATGCAATAGGTCAAAAGAGAGATAGTGCAGCATCTCAAGTTGGAGATCATGAACGACAAAGTACGTTGAATCAATTGCTTGTAGAGATGGATGGGTTTGGATCTACTGCTGGTGTAGTTGTGCTAGCAGGCACAAATCGACCTGATATACTGGACGGAGCATTGTTGAGGCCTGGACGATTTGATCGTCAAATTTCAATTGATAAGCCTGATGTTAAAGGCCGTGAGCAGATATTCTGTATTTATTTGAAAAGGTTGAAACTTGATCAAGAGCCATCATTTTACTCTCAGAGGCTTGCCGCTTTGACTCCTGGATTTGCTGGGGCTGACATTGCTAATGTTTGTAACGAAGCAGCGTTAATTGCTGCAAGATCCGAGAGCACTATGATTACAACACAACATTTTGAGGCTGCTATTGATCGTGTTATCGGAGGTATTGAAAAGAAGAACAAGGTATTCATTCCATCTATTTTCTACTATTTGCATTCTTTCCGGTATAACAACACACCATTTTTATTCATGTAGTTTGGGGCTTGATTTGTCCTATCTTTCCAATTACCAACTTACCCTTTGTCCATAAGAATCCAACCTCAACATTAATCTCTGTTTTTGCAAAATTTAGTTATTCAGATGCAACTATTAGCATTTCCCTTAATTCTTGTAATGAAATGAAACAGGTGTATTATGCGTAATGGGTGTGATACTATGAATAACATGGACTGCCATCCATTACTATAATTTCGAATTTGCTCTATTCAGGTTATTAGCAAGATTGAACGCAAAACAGTTGCTTACCATGAAGCTGGTCATGCTGTAGCTGGCTGGTACCTCGAACATGCTGAACCACTTCTTAAAGTCACAATCATCCCTCGTGGTACTGCAGCTCTTGGTTTCACCCAGTATGTTCCAAATGAAAATCTTTTGATGACCAAAGAGCAACTCTTCGATATAACATGCATGACTCTTGGTGGCCGCGTGGCTGAGCAGGTGAGATCGTTTCTTCTTCTATAGTGAGGTGCAACGTATGAACTATATTCTATAACTATCACTTGTTTATGAAATATGAATTCTTGAGATCTTCAAAAGAAATATAGTTGAGATGCTCAATCTAAGATCTGTGAAATGATTTCCTAGTTTTATAGGTTTCAATTTATAGTGAAATGAATATTCATGAAGAATGTGATTCATGATCTGTCCAATGCTCCTATTGTTGAGATAAGCTGCCTTGTTTATTAATAAACTAGGTACTATGTTTACCACTAGGAATTTGGTATTGTCTTTGCTCATGAACTGATCATTACACTGAACCAGTTTACATAATTCAATCATGTACATGCTCTGCCTTCATCGTAAATTCTTCCTTCGAAGGGGTGTTGATCATGTTCTTGAAAAACTGTGTAGGTTCTGCTAGGTAAGATCTCATCAGGAGCCCAAGACGACCTGGAGAAAGCGACGATCATGACTTATGACCAGATTGCCCACTATGGTTTCAGCGAGAAAGTTGGCCTTGCCTCGTTCCCTAAAAGAGGCGAGAGTTTTGGGGCGAGCAAGCCCTACAGCAGCGAAACTGCTGCCATGATCGACTCCGAAGTGAGGGAATGGTTGGGGAAAGCTTACAGCCACACTGTTGAACTGATAGAGAAGCACAAGGAGCAGGTTGCTGAGATTGCTGAGCTGTTGCTGGAGAAGGAGGTGCTGCACCACGACGACTTGGTTCGTGTTCTCGGCGACCGTCCCTTCAAAACTGGCGAGGCGGCGTTGACAAACTACCGCAGATTCAAACAGGGCTTTGAAGAAGACAAAGATGGAAATGGATCGCAAATATCTGCACAATAGATCCATGCATGTTACATTGTAAATAAGTCTTTTGTCAAGTTAATTAGTCACCAAAAAAATTGTAACGACTGCATTCGACTCTTGTTTTGTTGCATTATTACGAGTCGAGTTTACTTGGTGCATATGTTGATGTCGTTATGATTGAAGAATCATATGTTGCATTTTTACTACTTGCGTTATAAACTAATAACGAAAAAAATGAAAATATATGTTCTGTTTCTTTTTTTTCCTTTTATTTGCTAGACTGAGTTTTATATAGGATTTAAAAATAAAAAATTAAAAAAAAAAGAGGAGAAAGAAGAAATAAAATATCAGACGCCATCGAAAGGACATTGAGCTGAGTTGCATAGTGGTGGCCATTTGGAACCGGAACCGCCGGAACCGGCCTGGCGGTTCACGGTGCCGAACCGGAACCGTCCAAAATGGTTTGGAACCGGAACCGTAACCGTTTTTGGACGAGCCGGTTCAGGTTCAAGAAATAGCTCGAACCGGAACCGGCGGTTTCGGTTCCAAACCGTTGAAAATATTTTGAAAATTAAAAATCGACGAATCAGAGAGCGCCACGTGTCCATAAAAAAATAAAAAATAATAAAAAATAAAATATTTTTTGAACCGCCGGTTCCGAACCAGAACCGTGTCGAACCGGAACCAGAACCAGAATCGAAACCGTTTTTGGACGGGCCGGTTCCGGTTCCAACTTTCTGGAATCGCCGAACCGGTGGTTCCAAACCGGAAGCGGCCCGTGGCCACCACTAGAGTTGCAGGAGTGGCCACATCAGATCGGTACAAAAACATGAGATGTGATTTTTGTATTATAATTTATAACCCTTTACTTATTTTTCTTGCTACCAAAATAATAATAATAATGCAAAAGATTCAATTATTCCCAAATAATGCACGGATTTCCAACTATATGTCAAATTATCCGAATATTTAAATACTCAAACTATTTAAAATTATGCAAATGTAGAATAAATTATTTTTTCCGATTAACGAAAATCTAACTGTATCATCTGGAATTCACACCAATACATTAATATGACGTGTAATTCAAATATATATATTTTTTAATAAACACGATTATGAATTACGATTATGAAATCTGTACATAGTTTAAGAAATAATTCAATATTAGAATTATATTCATGTGCGTTGTACAAATTAATTTTATACATTTAGATTTTTTAAATATGTAAAGAGGGAGAGTTAAGACTCAATTCTAAAAATAAAGTTAATGTCAGATATAAATAAGTTTAATTCTTTAGATTGATTACATCAATAATTGAGAAAAAATAATCTCTCTAATCTTAATACACATAAAATTTAAGCTCATATATTTTAAACATAATGTATAGAAGAATTAAGTATAAGATTAAGAATAGTCTTAATCTAGATCATTTGATTTTTTACAATGATATCCTTAATTTACTGCCCTAAAAATCGAGCACGGATATTGTGGAGGTTTCAATCACATGTTTTTTCATGTTTGTATATTTTGTTTTCATTAAATAATATTTTAACTAGATTTACACCTACACGATGCGCGAATCAAATATACAATATCTTATTTTAATATATATATTCAACCATATATAAATTTTAATAAAAATAATGTAAAGTACCTACAAAAAAATAAGAGCTTAATTTTAAAAATAATTCCATTAGAAATTATATTCGTGTTATTTAAAAATTAATGAATATAATAAATTAATAAGAGGTAAATTTCAAAAAAGTGACCAATATAAGTTTGTTAATTTTTTTGTTATTATTTATTGTACATCTATATTATAATAGAATAAATAAAATAAAAATAAATTTATTGTTGAGTGATGTTATTTTGGAGGGAAAGTGGCAAAATTATATTATACAACTATTTTATTTTAATATATTAGTAAAAAATAAAAATAAAAATTATCATATCAAATTATATGTCAATGGACTATATGCCACATCAATTCTCACTTGTGGTGCAAAAGTAGTGGTATGTTAAAGGCATGGAGATGGATAAGGTCATGACCTTGAATCGGACATTAATAAACTATTCAAAAAATTATTCAGATTAAGACATCTCATTTTTATAGGACTTTAGTTTTAATAATATCCATGCATAATAAAAGTACACTTCATGTATAAGAAAAAACAAAACATTGAATTGAAGTCCCAAGTTTTGTTTTCCTCCACATGCCTCATATCATTTACTTGTTAGGTTTGGTTTGATTTCTTCAAAAAAAGTGTAGTGTATCAAACTTGAGAACTCTTTAGAAGTATATCATTTGGATGTAGTCGTTTTAGGGATGGAAATTCTTAACGCGACATGATAACCCGATAGGATATAATGAGTTAAATACGAGACGACCAACTATGTTCTAAACACGAACATTATATTGATCTGTTAAGAATCCAAGAACCTGATTTTCAATGCACAATATTGACATGTAACAAGCTTGATCCAATAACATGACACAAAATATGTTAAGTTAAATTAATAAATAATAATAATTAACAATAATAATAATAAAGAATATTGTTTATTAAGTTTATAGTAAGTAACACGAACATGACACAAATACGATATGTAACAAATAACACGACACGAGAATTTTCTATTTAATTTTAATGGGTCAATACGATAACGATCTGACACGCACGAATGGCAATCCTAAGTTGTTTTGTAGCTTAATGTTAAAGGGCTGTTTAAGAAACTCAAGCTTGAGGAAAGGTCACATAGAGTTGGATTTGCATGCTCATGCTTTTGCAACTCATGAAATTATTTAATTTGCTTATGCTTTTGCTTGCATTGGATCTTATATATATAGGTCACATTTAATTTAAAGTGAGATCTCAAATAATTGGACAAGTAAAAAAAAAAAAAAAAAGTGAGGATGGGTTTGTGATGGTGGTGGATGAGAGCCTATGACAGCCACGAAAAATGCTTAAATTTGATCAAAATAAAGTTGGATCTAATTAAAGAAGAAAAGTGGTTAAAAAAAGGGCTATTTCTGAGTAGGAGTTGACACTAATTTTTGCCCTATTTTTATGTGGTGGAACTGTTGTTACAGATTACTGGCTCATAATAATTATAGTTGGAAACTAAAAATGGGATTTTGGTATCATGAAATAATATACTCCCTCCGTCCCATAACATTAGTCCTATTTTTCTTTTTCGTCTGTCTCAAATATTAGTCCTCTTTTCTAAAATGGAAAATTAATACACACTCACTAATAAAATATTAATTTTCTCTATCTCTACTCGCATTGGTATTTGTGCCGGAATGAAACAAGACTAATGTTATGGGACAGAGGGAGTATAAATTTCATGGTTTATGAGCAATGAAAAAGAATCCTATGACACATATTTCATGGGTTCCAACTAGGAAAGCCATTCAAAACTTATCTGCTTTGTGGCATGCAAATCTTGCCTATTTCCCAACCATTTAATATTTCAAGCTTTTCTTCACCTTTTTAAATAAAAAAATTTTCAGGTAATAATTCTAATACATGAAAGATTTCAAAAATTCTCAATTTGGAATTTAAAACATGATGAAATTTTCAAAACCTCAATCTCAGGTCCCGGATTGAGAATGAATTTTTCGGGTTCTAAATAAATACTCCCTCCGTCCCATGGGATTTGGCACAATAACCAATGCGGTAGAGATAGATAAAATTAATATTTTATTAGTGAGTGTGTATCAACTTTCCATTTTAGGTTAGGGGACAATTAAATGGGACGAACGAAAAAGGAAAGAGGGACAATTGAAGTGGGACGGAGGGAGTAATTAAAAGAGTTTTATTAATTCAGGATTCGAAAGATAGTTTTATTATCAATACAGGACCCGAAAGATTAATTCTGGATTCAGAAAGATCACAAAAGGACCCGAAAGATCAAATAATTCTAAATCCAGAACGGTCATGGATTGAGAATTATTTGATCTTTTGGATCATGAATCGATATCTAAACTATCTTTCGATTCATGAATCGATAGTTGTCCATAATTAACTATTTTTCATGTCCTGAACTGTTAGTGCTCAAAAATCTTTTCAATAAAATAATTTGGAAAGGATTATATTTCTCGAGATCCACTTCATTATCTTAAACAAAAAAAATAAAGTGACATTACTTTTATTTTTTTTATTTTCCCTTTTCTTTCCCAATTTAAAAATGTTCAATCAAATTTTAATGATCTCTTATCTTTTATTTATATAATTGTGAAACTTTGTGATAAATATATTAGACTATTACTATGGATGATGCATCTGGATTCAATGTACTAGCTAGTTGACGTGTATATGAGAGTAAGAAATATAATTGAAGAATTATCTCTTCTTGAAATATATATTTCGATTTTTCTTCTCATTATAATTACTCTTAATTCCAAATATTTCCAAAGAAAATAAAATTCACCTCTTTTCCCCCACTATATATGATTGAAAAATAGAAAATAATAAAACCCTTGATTTTTCTCATGAATCCAAGTTTGGATAAGGATAGCATAAACAAACAAACTCAAAAAATTAATCTTAGCTCAATCTGTTTCATTTTTTTTTTCTTCTAAATTGATTAAAAATAGAAAAAAAATTTCTTGATTATCGACCTCTTGCATGTGACATGTGTGGGTTAATGGATAAGCAATGAGTTAATAATTATTAAAGCACACACAAGTGCTTGCTTGCAATAATTGTGGAACGAAATAATCTAAAATTATGTCAGAAAAAAAACAATCATATACTAATATTATTACATAATAATAATAATAAAGTATGAAGTGCATTATTGGTGATAATTTTCACTTCATGTAGAATCAATTATGACAAGATGAGAATTAGTTATTAATCCATAAAATATGAATATAATAAGACTGACATCTTTATTAATCTTTTTAAATTTGTGGGCCATGCATTGTAATTAGAGTTTCGTATTAGAGCCTAATTAATACGTGTTAAACATCTTAATTGTTTTTCAAACTTTGCTTCCAAGTTCCAACCACACCCAATATAATATGTTATTTAAGATATTGTAGATTTTCGTGATTTGATTTTTATGTGTAACGTAAATCTACACCACTTTGACAACTCCATGTGTTCATACACCAACTCACAAACTATATAAATTGATAATTAAATATCCCCAGATCGGAACGTAAGTGATTTAAACATCTTATATGTATTTAATAGATCAAGTTCGAGTTTTAATAAGAACGTCGGGTGGAGTAGAATTTCATATTACAAGCTTTTCGTAATTAAGATCTATTTTAGCTTAATTTCAAAGTTATTAGATAGGGTTAATACACCCAATTAGGATACATAATTATTTATTCAATCTTAATTAAAAATTAATTAGTAAGATTAGTTTTTCATAATTAGATTCCAAAAGCATTCATACACAATAATTTTGAATCAAAATAAAACACAAAAATAATATAATACGAATCCGAGCATGCAAATATAAATCGATTAAAATATTACAAGAAATAATGTCGATCCCAATTAGACTTGCAATTCGTGTATGTCGGGTCATTATTGTACGTGTCAGATGTTATTTTGTATTGTTATTGTATCGACCCATTGAAAACACAAAATTTTCATATCGTGTTCGTGTCAGATCGTGTAATAATATCTTGTATTAATTTTATCCACCATAAATTATAAAAATTTGTGTTCATGTCGTATTCCGTGTCAATAGCGTATTATCGAATCGAATTATCATATTCTTAACAAGTAAATACTATCCTCGCGTCATTTTTAAAGTTTAACAGGTCGTGACAAATCGTGTTGTGCATAAATTTATATCAAATTATTGTATTGTATAAAAAATTGCTAACCATAATCCCAACTCTACCAAAAGATCTTAATTCCTCCTTATTAAGACTTACTTGACGGCTAAATTTTTTTTAATAAAAAACATGAATATTAAATTATCAAAAAAGAAAAAAACATGAATATTAAATTCCCATGTTGTAGCTGTAATAAAAACAATATTTAGGATCCGTTGGTGTAGCTTTCATCTTCAACAAACCCACCAACTGGAGTGCAGCATTTTCAATTATATATTTTTTTAATTTAATCAAAAAAAATCATTGATTGATGAAATTTTAGTTTAAATATTTGTGTCACCATCACAGCCAGCCAGCAGCTGCAAATTATTGAAAAAGGTTGGAAGCTTTGCATTGAAATGGTCACAAAATATTGTGTCTTCTTTGCTTATTCTCAATTATTGACATGACATTTCTGGGAAGTTCAAATATATATATATATATATATATATATATATATATAGGGAGCGGATCCAGTGAGAAAATTCTTAACGTGAAAAAGTGAGAAAGATGTTTGATTGCATTTACGACATTGCTTGATTGTATTTAGGTTGTTGCTTGATTGCAATGTTGCTTGATTGTGCTTTAGTAGTTGCTTGATTATTTTGTTGCTTGATTGCGTTTTAATTGTTGCTTGATTCAATATCAACCATTGATTTTTTTGATCTAATGGATACGATTCATTCTTTTTTCCCACAGGGGGATTTTTTTTTTACATGATCCCTCCTATATATATATATATATTTAATTTCTTCCATAATTAGTTTGGTAGAAAAATATATGAATGGATCCAAACATATTCGATCGATATGAAGAAAACGCGACACTCAATCATGATCAAAACTATATTCATATTTCCTTTTTCGCTTCATCAATCAATCGATACGTGAATTGTTTTTACACATATTATCAGTGACACGAATGTAAGTAGGGGTTGGAGCCTCCTCCAGTCTCCCCTAACTCATTTTTTTCGTTTTTATAATGAAGTCATCCAAAATTTTTATGAAATAACCCCGCGAATAAAAAAGGGATTGAAAATTTAGAAGAATATAGAATGAGGAGCCGAAAATATTTTTTCCATTATACTCAATTTTGTATTCAACCCTCCTTATAACAAATTTTTAGATTCGACCCTGTATGTTATGACTTAAAAATGAACCAAACATGGCCCAAGTTACATTTCTGCGTTACGTAGCAATATTTTCTTATATAATAAATAAGATATTTTCTTATATAATAAATAAGATATTTAGAATAGTAAGAAGAGACCAAACAAGGGTCTTTCTTTTTCTCTTTAAAGAATATTTAGAGATCCTCTTTTTGTACTTAACTTTGATTTTAATAAAAGACTATGGAACCAATTATTGTTTCCATACATAAAATAATTACTATTGATGAGTTATGTCACAATGTTGGTAGTCTCTACTTGATAGTAACATCATTTTTTACTAATTAATTTGGCACAATTTCTATAGAAATTTTATTGTGTTTACACACATGATCACACCTTCAACCTAGTGAGGAAACATCCCTCCAATTTGCACTTATTTAAAAAATCTATCTTCAATTATATCAAAAATAAGAGGACTATAATTGACTTTGCAAAGGTCATTCATTATTTCTTCACACTTGCAATAGGTTTTCAATTCTAGTCTATAATTAGACATAAATCGGGACGACTCTATATGCAGATATGGGATCAGTGAATTCCACGATCGATTAATATTTTTTTTTTTGGACCTGAAGTTTACTATGATTAACATGTGTGATTACTACTGAATACAAACCATTTTAATTAACTAGTGATTTTTTTTAATTAAATTATTTGGTTTTAAGATTGATTTTGTATGACAATTTATATTCTCATTTATATTTTTCATACTTTTGCTTATATTGTTATATTAAAGATTCTACTCTTGCAAAAAGATTAATTTTATCTAAGAAAATAAATATACCCCAACTAATATATAATCGATGGTAAATTTTATGGCATTTAGAAGCAAATTCATGTAAGTTTAATAATTAATTAAAAAATGATTTGGTTGAATGCATCCAAAATTATTTGCTGGCAACAAAAAAGTAACATGAGCTGAATTTTTATAAATGAGGAACTCTACAAATTCACTTTCTAGCTGGAAAGTTCAAAGCAATTTTCTCTAACCTAATTTAGCTAAAAACCCATTTTAGTGATCTTGACAGGTCAACAAATTTATTAATATTCAAATATATAAATTACATTACATGTCAACTTTTTTTCTTCTTCTTCTTCATTTCAAGTTTATTCAGGGGAGTTCCAATTGAGCAAGGTTTTAATCACTAAACCAAGACTATTTTTGATACTATATCATCTAATCTAGGGGTGGCCATGAAATTTAAAAAAAATAAAAATCAAAGATCTAATTGAGTTGAACAAGTTTTGGTTTGGCTATTTTAGTTTTTGATTTGGCTCGATTATTATCAAAAGTAATTGAAAAGGCTGAATTTTATAGATATATTTTATTTTATTTTTATATTATCTATATATATATTAAAACAATACCGGATTCTTAATATGGTAATTATAGTTACATTAATGATTCATTAATTGAACATCTTAGTTCATTAATTAATAACTAAAATTAAGTTGTGATATTTTTGGACATAATTGATATGTATGATTGGATTTGTCACTCATATATTAAATACTTATTTATTTGTGTACAATTTATTTAACATTTATTATGATTAGTAAGTTTATAATTTATTTAATATATTAATAATTAACTTAATTATAAAGTTTATTTAGATTTTTTAATATAATATTTAATTTAAATCACAATTAGTTTGAGAATCACATGATTTTATATACTAGAACATATAATTAAATAAAATAATTTTTTCTTAACTATTATTAGTTAAGCAACAATAATTACAAAATCTTATAAATACAATATTCATACGGAATAAATCCTAAGTTGATTTATATATGAATCCAATTCAAATTTAATTATATTAAAATCATAATAAATTTTATTAATATTTAATTTTAAAATGGTGGATATTAAATAGGAAACAAAATTATATCAATATATTGGGATTATTAGTACGTTAATGTTTACTACATTTATAAGTTTAATTAAACAATTTAAAATCACCAAATCAACATATCAATTAAGAGATTACAATTGATTTGGTCTTCAATATTCCAAATTTAGTTGATTTATAAATATGAAGACATGATTTTGTAAATTAAGGAAGCAAATTCATCATGATTTTAGAATAAGTTATTCAATTAAACAAAATCCTAAAATCATGGCAAGATATGATCAAATTCCGGACCTTTTATTTTTATATTTGCACTATAAATACGAGTCTCTTATTTTTAATTTCACAAGTTCTCTATCTCTTTCAATGAAAATTTAAATTATGTTTCTTTGTTTAGCTTAGTCTTCTTTTATTTTATTGTTATTGTAGATCATATTATTTGGTCTCAAATTGAGATTCGAATAATGAAGAGTATTTTGTAAAGAGGAAGACAGAGATAAAAGAATTCATATTTGCTCTAAGTTTCATGTTTTAATGTGAGGGCAACACACGATTATAGTTTGCGTTGTATGGTTTATCATATTTCATTTAGTTATTTTTCTACACTTCATTACTTTTCTTTTGTTTTTTGAGTTTTTATGTAACTTTATTATCCATATGATACAATCAAACTAATTTTATGATTCTTTTTTTAAAAAAACTAAATTTAATGCATAATTTTCTATTAATTGGAAGAAGATTATTTAAAATATTAAAAAAGTTTAAAAATAACATTATTTCGTATCATGTAAAAAAAAAAACATTGCAAGAAATTTCAAAGCGATCACGAATATAATTAAATTGAAATAAGTATGAAGAATATCTCAATAAATATAACAAAGAAAATCATTTATAAAATATTATTAAATTAAATCGAAATGTGGCAGCAAATGAAATGATGCGTGATAACAACCAATCAGATACAATATATTTAAATAATTAATAAAAATATTAAATGAAACAACAAAATGTTTGTAAAAATAATAACAATCTTATTTTGTGACTTTCTTTAATTAAATATCGATTTTACTAATCATTTAGAATAATAAAAAATTGGACTAAAAAGTGCTATTAAATAAAATAAATAACAAAAGATATTAAATGAGCTGCAAAATGATTGCAAACATAATAGCAATATGATTTAAATATAAATTCGATTGATCATTTGAGTTAAAACTAAACAAATTAATGTTATTTATTATTAAACAAAATAACAAGTAAGAAAATATTAATCATAAATAATCACAAATATAATAGTAATTGATCATGTAAGATCAATCGCTATTGTGATGTTATTTATTGATTTGATTAATCATCAGGTTTACTAAGAAAATTTAATAAAAGTCTATTAATAAACTATGAAAAAATATTTTTTTTAATAAAAAAAATCCTTCTTATCTAAGTTCTTAATCCTTTTTAGTATTACTAATATTCACATAATTAATTCGTTTTCCTCACATAAACGCATGAGAATATAATATTTCTCTTAAAAAATAACTTAATTCAATACACCAACTTAAAATATGAATTATAAAAAAAAATATTATTTTATAAAATAAGAAAGAAATAATTAGATGATTATTAACTCAAAAATATCAATGAGATTGAGTGCATGACTTTTATTAATCAAGGACATATATTTACATAATTATCAATTTATAAATATTAATTATATAATTATGGCAACAAATCATCTTAAATATGAAGAAAAATGAATAAGAAATATTACTACTCCCTCCGTCCCATTTCTTTTCGGCACGGGAATTAAGGATTGTGAGTATAGTAGAATTAATATTTTATGGGACAATAAAATGGAAAATGAGACTACTCATGGAGGATGGAGGAAGTATTATTTATTATTAAATAAATAATAAATTTAAAGAAACACAAAATGGTTGCAAACATAATAGCAAATAGGATATATAAGTTATTTATTTAATCAAATACTGATTCTTTATGTGAATGATAAGATGTATCACATAATGTTGTTAAAACAAATTGGAAAGGTTTGAACTACATGTGAAATTATTAATATTTATTTCAATATTTAAGTTATTTTGGAATAATGAAATTAATGGAGCGACAAGGTGGAAGAAGAAATATATTGATGATTATATAAACTTAAGTGGAGAGAATAGTGAAATGAATGAAACGAATGAATGAGAATTGAAACGTGTGTTGCTGTTACAGTAGTCAACGATAAAATATGAGTTTTGTAACGAGGAATTCACATCGTGACGTTATTTCGGCAGAAGAAAAACTCACAACACATGCAAATAGTACGATTCTATATCGAGCTAATATGAGTTATATGCACTATTGGGGATCAACATAATACCAGATGAAAGCATACATAATTGAGATTATTACGTGAGCCTCATAAATAATATCAATAAAGTGAAAAATAACCACCATATTATAATACTCCCTTCGTCCCACTTCATTAGTCCCTCTTTCCTTTTTCGTCCGTCCCATTCAATTGTCTATTTACCTAAAATGGAAAGTTAATCTTCACTCACTAATAAAATACTCATTTTCTCTATCTCTACTCGCATTGATTATTGTGCCAAATCTCAAGGGGACTAATCAACCGGGACGGAGGGAGTATCATAATTGAGTATAGGAAACAAATGACGAGAGAGTTAGATGGGTGTACAAATTTCTAACACATTTGAGAATAACAAGTCAAATTGCATGTCAAGGAGTTTGATGTCTAAGTTTAATATGCATAAAGTATGCATCATACACATGGTTAAATATTTGTCCGATCATGTACAAAAATAACTTACATCACTACAACAATTATAATAGTTTGTTTTAGTTCTAAAAAATTGATAGAGAAAAAGAATGAAAGGTTAAAAGCTTAAAATTTTTTAGTAATAAAATACTAAAAGTTTTCACACACTAATAAATAATAAATTATAATAATAAAACTTATCAATATCAACAAAATAACATATAGATAAACATTGTTTTGAATTAGAAACTCATATGAGACTAAAAATAATATATAAACATTGTTATGAATTAGAAACTCATATGAGACTTACAAATGAAATTTAATAAATTAATTAGAGTAAATAAAATGAATGTCATGATAATATCATATATAAATAATAAATTAATTTATATTATATATGTTATCGTATAACTTTATAATGTATATGTTATAAATATATATTATTTCAATATAAATATTTAAAATTTCCACGCATTGCGTGGGGTGCAATACTAGTATTATTAATAGTCTACCCTACTTTTTATTTTATTTTTAAATATTGAATTGATGATGCTCTTTTTATGGTTAGTTTAAATATTTATTAAATATGTGCAAGTTTCAAAGATTTTGAGATTTATTATGACTATGAGAATTGTCGATCCAGGACCTAAAAGATAGTTTAATTATCGATTCAGTACCCGAAAAATGATTTGTCAATCCAGGACCTCATATTGAGGTCCTGAATTGAGAATTGTATGATCTTTCGGGTCCTGGATTGAGAATTTTTATGATCTTTCAAGTCTTGAATTGAGAAATAATCTTTCGGGTCCTAAATCGATAATTAAACTATCTTTCAGGTTCTAGATCGATAAAATTCCTTATAATTATTAGTATTCTTTAATTTTGTATTGCCAAAACCAAATTGAATAACTGAACGTTCAACCTTAAATCTCGTAAATCATAATTTTATTAATGCTTATGTAAATTGAATTTTATTGCATATTATAAAATCTGCAATTGTGAATCATAATAGTGATTTTGTAATGTGAAAATTATAAATAATAATAATATAATAATAATAATAATAATAATAATAATAAAAAGAAATGCAAAAAAGATGTGAGAGGAATATGTAAGTAGCAATAATATTTGAACTTGAAGTAGTTGACCGTACCCATAGTTTTGTACCATGAAAAGATTGGTACATTTATTTACCAAAATTCTTATATTTGTCTATATACGTGGCAAGTTGTTGAATGAAAACAAAAACAACCTAAAATAATGCATATCATGCCAGATATTTTTATTAATAGGATCCAGGCTTTTCATGAACTCATTAAATTAAAATTTTATATTATTAAATTTTGATCCTTTTCTTGTCACCTTCTTTTATATTTTATTTACAGTTTATCAATTTTAAATGTTTGGAAATCTAGAGAAATTTCTACACTACGACTGCATTATTCAGAAAGACGATTCATTTACTCAACAATTTCTTTTTCTTGATCAAATAGTACTTTGTTATGATCCAATCTATTCTTACATAATCAGTCAATAAATAGAGGGATATCTTATTAGAAAATGACTCAAACCATTGTGGGTGAATTGCTTGTATATATCTCAAACCACTAAGTGCGTTATTTGGGCCACCGAGTATCGTAACTGGATTGATTTCGATATCATTTAAAATCCAACTCATCTTTATATAAAGTGGTTAAGGTCGTCATCCACAGCAGATGCAAGATATTTGACATACCTCACACATGCTTTGTTCAAGTAATAAAATATGTTAAAAAATTAAAAAAAAAATGGATAGCGGAAGATGAACATGCGAGATTTTCGTTAAATATAAGATATTTTGTTGATAATTAATGAAGATGATTTTCTATTGCTATAGGATATGGAAATCGAAAATAAAACACTAGATATTTGTTGGACAAACTTGTAATAATAATTAGTATCAATTAATAATTGTTCCTGCTTTTTTTTTTTTTTTTTTACAATAGGAACTTGTTGATGATATAAAAAGATAAGAAAGAAAATATCTCAATAGATATAGATATTTCAAATAAATAGATGTGGTTGTTGTATTTTCGTTATTTCATGTATGTAATTGTACCTATATATATCTCATATTTATTGATATAAAGATAAATGATAAGAACATTTATTTTATAAAACATCCACTACACAATATAAAATACTCCATTGGTTTCTTATTAATTGTTTTGTTTGGTTTGAGTACAAACAGTGACGTATCCAGAAATTTAAAATTAAGAGTACAATATATAAATATAATAAATTGAGGTTATATTGTGTAAAAATATATATAAATAATATGTAAAAATATTATAAATAATAATAAAGATATATAAATTTATAAAAGAAAAAATTATACTTGTACCCCCAAAAATCGCCCTAGATCCGCCACTGAGTACAATAACCAAAACATGCGAGTGTAGAATGAGTTGAGTGAGATTAATATTTTATTGTTGAGTGTTAAAAATTTATCATTTTTAGAAACAATATAAAATTTTCATTTTTAGAAACAAAATAATTAAAATAGGATGAAGGGAGTACTTATATTCATGTACTTTTAATTATTTATTTATCTTTAATTTAGTTTTTAATTTTCCAAAATCGAGAACTGATCCACCACGCTTGAAATTTCAAATCAATAAAAAATGACACAAAGTTTTGCTCAACCCTAATTGGAATACACTTTCATATATTATTTTCTATACTTTTCTTGATTATTGACAATATTTTTTCCAACTACCTTGTCGACTAATCACAAAGGTACACGTAATATATATTTATATTTTGCAACTATTTTAAAAAATATATGACGCGGTTAAGAAAAAAAATAAAAATAATTGCGTATGCTTTTCATTTTGCTTAATTTCTGGATTGGGCCTTTCTTATTTTCTCTCTACTCAAACAAAGCTTCATTTTTCCATTCTCTATCTCTCTCTTTTTTTTTTTTTTTAAAAAAAAAAAAAATCCTAAAATGAAATCATACATAAATTCATCTTCGACCATTTATTAATATCTTCAGATTTTTTTGTGCAATCGATTGGTTCTCAACATTTCCCACAATTAAAAACTATTCAAAATACTTTGGAAAAGAAAAAAACTTATGGAAAACAAGCCATTCTCGTAAGACTGTGGATACAAATTAAGAGTATGATCAATCCATGATTCGAAACATAATTTAATTATTAATTTAGTACTCCCTCCGTCCCGGATGAATTATCCCGGTGACTTTGGGCACAATAACCAAGTAGTGTGAGTGTAAAGTAAGTTGAGTGGAATTAATATTTTATTGTTGAGTGTGAAAAGTTGCCTTTTTAAGTAATGTGACAATTGAGGTGAGACGGACGAAAAAGGAAAGTGGGAAAATTGAGGTGGGACGGAGGGAGTATTTAAATACAAAATTTTAATAATGATTTGAAATATTATCGAATTCTCAATCGAGGATCTCAAAATCATGTCCTGATTGAAAATTATATAATTTTTCAGGTCCTGAATTAAAATTTTATTTTTCGAATCCTAAATTCATAATTATACTATTTTTTGGATTCTGAATCGATAATTCTGAGAATAATTGCCATAAAAATAAGGATCACAAACCATTTGCATATTTCATTTATCATTAAAAATCCAACACCAAATATATAGAAATTATGTAAAAAAAAAAGCCAGCATTTTGAAATCGAATATGCTAAGCATTGCATTCGACAAAAACCGCAATAATACGAGGTTAATCTCGACTTTTCACTACACCAGTTGTCCTTTTTTATTTAGTTAAAACTATTTCTCTAAAATATTCAATATTTTATTTTGTAGATGACGTGGACTTACATGGAAGGGGCAATATCGAAAATTCAAGACACACAGCATCTAGAGAAGTACAAAACGAATACAATTAATAATTATTCCCAATTTTTTTAATACATAGAGAGAGAGAGAGAGAGGAGAGAGAGAGCCCCGGTTGTCTCTATTTAAACCAGCGTGTGGCTCCATTTCTCTTCCCCCTCTCCTCTCGTTTCGACAATCACTTTTCTAGACTTCTAGAGAGGATTGCAATTCCCGAAATTCAGCTCTCTATAAGCCCTTTTTTTGATTCCATTTGCAGCTCCGCTTCAATCCTTCATTGCTATTCTGGTAATTTCCTTTCTTGGGATTTTGCCATTTCTCGTTTTAATTTGTTTCTCGTAAATGTTTAAACTTCAAGCCGTTGAAGCTCTGCAGATTAATGGGTTTAATTTGTTACGATCAATGTTAAAAAATGTCGAGATTATACATTTTAAGGCTAATGTGAAGCTTTGATTAACGTTAAATCTGAATTTGTTGTTGTCGGTTTTGGGTATATAGCTTTTAATTTGTGTTTTCGGTAATCTCCCATCTTTTCAATGATGGAAAGCTGTTGCCTTTTTCTCATCATCCACTAAATAATTTTTTTTTTAAAATTTTGTTTTTCATTTTCAAGGTGGGGTAGTTATGTTGGGAAATAATTGAAGTGGTGATGCTTGTACATAACTCCCACCTTGATTTTTTCTGGTTCATATTATTTCAACTTGCAAGATTTAATTGTCTTAATAAAAGGGAAAAAAAAAAAAGGGAGCCGATTTTTAATGGACCACAATCATGGACTAGCGTAGAGAAGTTGAAGGTTGACAACTTTATGTTTGGACAAAGCAACTTTTCATGTAAGAACGGTTTAGGTTCATGCAGTTGCCATGAAAGCCTTAAATTGATGATTAAAACTAGTCTTTTTCAAGTCAATTATGGTGGAGTTGCATTAACTTTGCACGCAATGCTTACGTATTTTGGTTTTCTACTCAAGTTGTTGTAGATTGAGATGGAATACAGTCAAGTTCAGGTGCCCAAATATGATTGCCTTCTATTTGGTAAGTTTCTATACCTCAAATCATCTTCTTTTTGGGAAGTCAACTTCGAGAAAAACTAAATAAGTTGTATGTATTTATCTCTTGTTTCAGATCTTGATGATACCCTTTACCCTCTGAGTACTGGTCTAGCATCATCAGTTCTTAAGAACATCCAAGGTAAACTCGTCACTCGCTCGTAATGTTTTCGAATTTTCTCATTGATGTATGATGCATTGTGTATGTATGTATATGTATGGTTTGATTCAGATTATATGGTGGAGAAGTTGGGTATAGAAGAGAGCAAAATCCCGGACTTGTGTAATCTTCTGTACAAAAACTATGGCACCACAATGGCTGGTCTTAGGGTAAGCTGCTCTTCTCGATTTGATTGTGGATTTAGAGTTGGTTTGGTTTGAAAGATTAGTTTGATCATGATCCTCCCTATGCAGGCAATTGGCTATGATTTTGACTACGACGAGTACCATAGGTATGTGTCTGGTTACATTGATTGAGATATGTTGTGTTTCGTGGTCTAGTGTATTGAAGAATTCGAGCTTTCCCTCTTGCAGCTTTGTCCATGGCAGATTGCCTTACGACAACCTAAAACCGGACCCTGTTTTAAGAAGCCTTCTGTCTAGCTTGCCCCTCCGCAAAGTTGTAAGTGGTGTTTTGATGATGCCTTACTGAATCTTGATTCTTGATGCATTACTGAATCTTGGGCTCTTGGCTGGACTGCAGATCTTCACGAACGCTGACAAGGTACACGCGATCAAGGCTCTGAACCGACTTGGTTTGGAGGACTGTTTTGAAGGGATCATCTGTTTCGAGACTCTGAATCCTACTCACAAGAGCACTGCATCTGATGATGAGGATGATGCTGAGTTTCTAGGACCTGCACAATCTTCCAGTGCCTCGAATGGAAGAAGCTCTGGAGTTTTCGACATCATTGGGCATTTCTCACATCCTGATGCAGACGCTTCCGGCCTGCCCAAAACACCGATAGTCTGCAAACCATCCGAATCTGCCATTGAAAGGGCCCTTCGAATTGCCAACATCGATCCTCGTAGAACAGTGAGTTCTCCCAGACATTCGAGGCAGCTCTAGTTGTTCTCATTGCTTACATAACATGTTCTTGATCTTATCCGTGCAGTTGTTTTTCGAGGACAGTGTCCGAAACATCCAGTCTGGGAAACGCGTAGGGCTCGACACTGTACTGGTAAATTCTTGCAACACTCATCCCTTCAAAAAACCAGAGTGAAACAGAAGACTCACACACACTGAATCTTGGATGCAGGTTGGCAAATCACAGAGAGTGAAAGGAGCCGACTACGCGCTCGAAAGCATTCACAATCTGAGGGAAGCAATACCAGAGCTCTGGGAAGGAGAGAAGCTGGCTAATGTAAGCTACTCAGGTTCAGGGGTTACAGTAGAAACTTCTGTTACAGCTTAGCTCAGTTTCATAGCTATGGAGAAACCATGTTTTTCATGGGATCTTCTCTCTCACATGTCCACTTAAATCAAATCCCTTTGTAAATGTTGTGTTGCTTTCATCAATTTTATATAAAAATATCATTAATTTTGCAATAATTCATGGAGCACACAGCCTTCACGGAATGCCAATCCGTTTTTTTTAATAGTTATACATTAATTTAAACACACGCACCCAACTGCCTATCTGTTCTGAGTCTTCTCTTTGTTATCGTATGTTTCGATCTCGTATTGTTGAGGTGTGTAGTCATGATTGGAGTGATGATTGGGATCCAATGATTTGGGTTGTGGTTAGCTGCCCACATTTTAGTTTGCCACAGAGAGATGGTGAGAGTGATGTTAAATTGACAGGTTGAGTAACAAACTAAACAAGGGTTGTTTAAGTCAAAGCAAGGGCCAGGATTAGTGATTAATTATAGATGTTTTAGGACTATTGCCTTTCACATCATTGTCATTTTCCTTTTATAATGTTTTCTTGTTTGCCACAATCTTGTAAAAATTCAACTTATTTAAGGCTTTGACATAGACAAAACGTTTAAATCGAACTTAGATTATTTGCTGTGAGTTTATCACAATACAGGGTGTAGTGCACTTTCCCCACCATATACTCCCTCCGTCCCATTATATTAGGGACGGAACGGAGGAGTGTGCACAATAACCAATGTGCATTAGTGTAGAAGAATTAATATTTTATTGATGAGTGGAAAAAATGTTGCATTTTTAGGAAATGAGACTAATAAACGGGACGGACCGAAAAGGAATATGGGACTAATATGATGGGACGGAGGGAGTACTTTTTTTTTTTTATAACTTATTTTCATATTTGGAATTATGTGTGTGGAGAAGGTGCACAACGCCCTTTTACCACACAAAAGATCTAAATCCTCTTAAATTATTTGTGTCTCGAATTGGGATAATAATTAAGGTTTTTTTTTTTTTAATCTTTTGAAATGTTATGCATTGATTTAAATTTTATTAAAACTTGAAATTCATGATCTATTGAATACGAATAAGATATTTAAATTATTTGCCTCCCAATCCAATTAGATGATAATATGTAAAACTTTTGTCCCTTCATTGTGTTGCCATGATTAGTGAAAATCCTTGTAAACTAGTCTTTTCAATGTCCATGTCAAAATCAAACAAATCCTCTTTTAGTTAAAAGTTTTTCTTTATCTTTTTATTTTTTTTTTAATAATTGAGATAAAGTAGAGTTGCTTTAACTTTTTTATTTCTTTTAAGATTTTACTTAAGAGTTGGCTGGGTGGGTACAGCATTACCCATTTTTTTAGATAAAAATATACCAATTATTATTACCAACCATTGTAGAAAAGGTTAGGCAGACCTAAACGATTTAGGCGGATTTTATCCATTAATCCAAGCTCAAACCTATATAATATACTCTAATTGGGATTAATAAACCCTATTTGGGATGGGTCAACCCATTTGAGTAGGATAAAACCCGCCTAAACCATTTAGACCTGTCTAACGCAAGTTTTTGCTACCATTGAAATATTTCTCGGCCCATTTAGCTTAGGTAAAGTAAATGCTAATCCAGCATTAAATAATTTAATGGACCTATCCCAAATCCAATTTATATATTGATACATGAAATTTGTATTAAAAATAAAGTCTATACTAAACTAAACTGAAAATGAGCTTTTAAGTTTATCATATTAATAATTGAGATGAGAAACAATAATTATTCACAAAATACGCATAATATGTTTTATTCATAACATGTAAAGTAAAAATGCATAATATTGAGAAAGTTTTATTTATTGCTATTTAACAAAAAGTGACTCTTTTCAATCCACTTCATCTATATTTAGCTATTTATATGTACCATGTAAATATATATAGTTATGCTCAAGTGCTAAAATTAAAGTTTGTGCTAAATAGAAATGAATCTCAGCCATTAGATTGATAGCATCAATGGTTGAGATCAAATCATCAAAGATTGAAAAATTATGCATGATTCTCGTTCGTGGTTAATTGCTTTATAAATCATGCTTAATTCGATTAAGCATGATTTATAATGCAAAAAAACATGAAATCTAGTATAAAATTTTAATCTCAACCATTAACTTTTTAAGATGAATGATGTAGATTCAATCATATTTAGCACAAACTAATTTTTAGCATTTTGATCCACTCCATATATATATCATATCATGTAATTCAAATGCTTCCAACTAATTTCATAAAATATATGGGCCAAAATAAATTCATAATATACTTTTATAATGTTTTTTTCGAATTTAATTTTATAAAATAGCGGACAGACAAAACGAGAAAAGGCCCAAAAACATAAGCCCAGATTTTTATGCCAACGTCGGTTTTTGCAATATTGTAACGGTCCATCATCGCCGTTAACTACCAGCATTCGCAGTTTCCAGTAAGTTCGATATAAATTCTGCCACGTGTCTCCTTAACGGCGTCAGTGCTTAACTTCCTGTTCCAGCCATTAAAACTTTCTTTTTCAACACGAAATTGCGAAAATAAAAAGGATTCTGAAACTGATAGTGTTGTGTTGAGTCTTCCAGATTTATCATTTTTCCATTTCTCTTTTTTCCCCCAATTTCTCTCTCTCGCACGGAAGCTGAGATTCCTGCAGAAACTTCGTCGTTGCGATGGCTGATTCCGGCAAAATCACTGTTCTAGTTACTGGTGCCGGGGGGAGAACTGGTAAGAATCTGTTCTCGGACATTTCATTCCTTCAGAATTTGTGTGTAGTTGTGGGTTATGATAGTTTGGGTTTTGGTTGATGTGTTGGTTTGACATTTGGTTATTGGCGTTTCAGCGATTGTTGATGATTGATGAATGCTACTTTTTAATACTTATATTATCATTTTTGTGGAGTTTTCCCGCCCAAAGGGTTCGTGAATTTTTTATTTATTTTTTGCCCGAATCATCTTCATTTACGAAATTCCACACCAAATTTGAGTAGTGATTGCATATTAGTAAGGTAAATGCAGCATTGAGTGAGCAAATCTTGATTTTCTCAATTCAATTGAGCATATCTCACTGTATATTCCTGGCAGAATTTCCCACAATTTCTTGAATAGTTGAATTTAGTTATATGTGTGTGTCTGTGTGTCAAATGTGATATGCTACGCATGCTAGTTTTAGTAAGTCAGCTCTGCATATTCCGTTTGTGTTATTCATTCGTGGTTATTCATGATGTAAATGAGTAGTAGATAAGAAATACTCTCTGCTCGTTGCAGGGCAAATTGCTTACAGGAAACTGAAGGAGAGGTCAGATCAGTATGTTACAAGAGGTTTGGTAAGAACTCCAGAAAGCAAAGAAAAGATTGGTGGATCAGATGATGTACATGTCGGGGACATTAGGAACAGAGAGAGCATTGTTTCAGCAATTCAAGGTATTGATGCTCTTATAATTCTCACAAGTGCTGTGCCAAAGATGAAACCTGGGTTCGACCCAGTTAAAGGTGGAAGGCCTGAATTCTATTTCGAAGATGGAGCTTTTCCTGAACAGGTTCATATTGCCATCTAACTATGAGATGTTAGTGTCGAAGGCCCTTTACATTTTAACCTCCCTGATCTAAACTGTTGATTTCTAGGTTGATTGGATTGGACAAAAGAATCAAATAGATGCTGGTGAGGACTTATCCTGAAGTAGACAGTCAATTGCTTTATGTAATATTAATGTGAGAGTTCTCTGATTACTTGTGTAACAGCCAAAGCTGCTGGAGTGAAGCATATTGTGTTGGTTGGATCCATGGGAGGAATGAATCCAAATCACCCCTTAAACAGCTTGGGAAATGGAAATATCTTGGTTCGTAATCGTATGCTTTTTCTTTCCCTTTTCCCTTAACCTCATTTGATGATGCTAGTAATTACTTGTCATGAAAGAATAATCTAATGCCTACTCATAACAAGCATAAAATTCTCACCACTCAAGTGTTCATTGATGAGTGAATTTTATTTCTTTGCAGATTTGGAAGAGAAAGGCGGAGCAGTACTTGGCTGATTCCGGGATCCCATACACCATCATTAGGTATTACCTAAAGTTAAGACATCATGTGAATGAATATGAACTACATCTCTTCTAATCCAGTCATTTGGATAACTCTTTCTGCATAAATACTCATTCTCTTCTTAGAACAGATGCAAATGCAGGCTATGTAACATATGTTTCGGACATGTTAGGCGTTTGTATTGTGAAAATGTTACATTCATCACCTTCTTGTTATTTTGGTGAAGGGCTGGAGGGTTGATAGATAAAGAAGGTGGGTTAAGAGAGCTACTGGTTGGAAAGGATGACGAACTTCTAATCACGGAAACAAAGACTATCCCTAGGGCTGATGTTGCCGAAGTCTGTATTCAGGTGATGGACTAGTTTGTATTTGAGCTGCTTTTCCAGTTGTGTTTTCAGTTGAAGCTGTTGTTGTTAATATGAAGGTTCGTTCTTGCAGGCACTAAACTTCGAGGAGGCGAAGTATAAAGCGTTCGACCTAGCCTCGAAACCTGAAGGATCCGGCACTCCCACTACAGATTTTAAGGCTCTGTTTTCCCAAGTCACCACTCGATTCTGAGACTTGCTTTGAGCAGTGGAAACAAGAGTGTTTTTCTCAAATAAATTGTGACATAGTTATGTATGTAGAACCTCTTGTATTGTAGATGCCTGAACATGTGATTGAAATACTTTGCAATAAAATGCCTCCTAAATTATCTTCTTCCTAAACCTCTGTCGATATTTCTGTCCTTATACTTGAAAAAGAAAGGTATAGGAAAGTTGAATAATGAAGAAGATTGATAAATCACATTGATGGAAATGCTTTAATTATACAAATTCATAGTTATCACTCCAATACCATAAAAAAAAAAAAACAATTCAAGAACTTAATATTCAATTAGACCAAAGCTCAACACTCGTTGCAAACTATACAATCAGAAAGGCCACTTTCACGCTCCCAAAAGTAAAAAAAATCAAAGCATATGGTGAAAAATTCTAAGTGCAATTCCAACTGAGCAGAAAAACGAAAATTTAAATATAAATTATTGAAATTTCTTCTCCAATGGAGCTGAAAAACCAAAAGCATTTTGTGTTTTAACATTCTCTCCCATTCTCTCAAACTAGGGGTGTGTAAGAAACTGGGTTTTAAAAAGCGCGAGGCGAGGTGAGGCGACAAGGGGGCGAGGCGCGAGGCGCGAGGCGACTCAGGACGAGGCGAGCGCCTCAAGGACCCCCCTTTAAAAAAAATTATAAATAATTATATGTAATTACTTATATATAATGTCATTAAACAAATAATTTATGAAATATAGCAAAATAAAAAGATTAATAACTAAACTTCAAGTTCAACAAATTACAAAAACACAATAAGTTAAGAACATTAATAAAAAACAAGTGCAGTAAATCTTCAGCATGAGCAGCAAGCCAACATATAAGTCCTAACTCCTAAAATCTAACAAAAACAAGTGCAGTCTTCAGCATGTGCAGCAAGCCAACATATAAGTCATTAAGTCCTAACATCTAACAAAAACAAGTGCAGTAAATCTTAAGCATGAGCAACAAGCCAACATAAGTCCTAAAATCTAACAAAAAACATAAACCAATTGGAACATATAAGTCCTAAAACATGAGCAGCAAGCCAGCAATTGTCAGCAAAAAAATTAAACAAGTGCAGTAGACTAACGAACTGCAGCAGGGCTGTGGGGTCTGGGGCGAGTCAGCAATGCGGGCGGGTCTGGGCAGCAGCGCCGGTGGGTGAGGTCTGAGAAGCAGGGACGGCGGGTGAGGGTCAGGGTGAGGGAAAGGCAGTCGCGAGTCGCGACAAGATAAAAAAGAAAAAAAAAAAAAAACTTAACGATGCAGGCTGAGCAGCGGCGACCGGACGATGCGGGATGGCCGGCGGCGGTGGCGCGCAGCGGCTGGCGGCGGTGGCGGAAGGGAGCGGCCGGCAGAGTGGGGTGAGTCGGCTGGGTTGGGTTCGCACGATTGCTCTTCTGTTCGCGACTTCGCGTGGGTTATTTCTTTCGAACGAGTCGACGGGTTGGGGGTGGGTATATTAAATTTTTAGGGTTTTAATTAAATATTAAAAAAAAAAATTCTGAAAAAGCAATATCCAGGAGGCGATGGCATCCTCGCCTAGGCGCGCCTCGCCCGCCTCGCCACGCCTCGGGCGCCTCCACCGCGCCTCGCGGACCCTGCGCGCATCACACCCGTTGAGGCGATCGGCCTGTTTCGAGGCGCGCCTCGGGCGCGCTTTTTAAAACACAGGTAAGAAATAGAAAAAAATAAAAAATCGAACCGAACCGAACCGAATATGTATATATATAATACTCCCTCCGTTCTGCTAGAATAGGCCCACTTACTGAATTCGGCGTCCCAATTAAATTGACCCCTTTCCAAAATGACAATTTTTTTCACACTCAACAATAAAATATTCATTCCACTAACTCATTCTACACTCACAACTTTTAATTTACGTGCCGAAAAGAAAGGGGCCTATTTAAATGGAACGGAGGGAGTATTAATATACTCCCTCCATCCCAATTATTTGGTCTAGTTTTAACTTGCATGAATGTCAAAACTCATTTATGAATATATTAAATATTCGAACAAATTTCCTGAATTACCTTTATTTAACAATAAATATTAATAATTAACCTATTAATTGTATTTAATTTATAAGGTTGTTTAAGCATAAATTCATAAATATATGCCAAAAATAATCCTAAATTTTGATACGAGACCACATAAATGGGACACCTCAAAATAGTAACTTGGACCAAATAATTAGGACGGAGGGAGTATGTTTTTATATAATACATATAGTTATATATAATATGTAATAAATATAATTATACATATATTCATGTATAATAAATATAAGAGAAGGTCTTGGGTTAGGCAGGCCTAAACGATTTAGGCGGGTTTTATCCATTAACCCAAGCCCAAACCCATATAATATACCCTAATTGGGATTAATAAACCTAAATTGGGATGGGTCAACCCATTTGGGTAGGATAAAACCCGCCCAAACCGTTTAGGCCTACCTAACGCAAGTTTTTGCCTAAATATAATAGTATATAATATATTAATATATAATAAATATAGTTTTTATTTTTTATTTCTATTAAAATATTAAATTTATACTAAAACTCGGCTGTAACCAAAATAATCGAAAACCGATTAAAACTTTCAGTTCAGTTCAATTGCATAAAAAATTAATTCGATTATTTCGATTATGTTATTTTACCAGGCCAAAACCGATTAAAATAACTGAATGCTCACCTCTACTTCAAATTCGAATTTGCAACTTCACTATTCATGAACGAAAAAAACTTTTTTTATTTGCAACCAAGCCGTTCCAATTAATTGATTTTACTATTCTGACTTTTATGTATAAATTTGTATTTTTTTGTTCATTTATTTATGTTTTTTATAATTTAATTATATTTTCATTATCGAACACATCAATAAATAAAAATTACATGCAAATTAATATCATTTGAATTATTTAGTTTTTGTATTAGCTTCATATTTATTTTATTTTTATAAGATAAATGTTTCAATTAATTTATGTTTTATATGTACACAAATTGTTTTTTGCTCGTTTTTTTATTTTCAAAATTTTATTTGTTTGAAATTGTTTTCTTTACTCTTTTTTTAGTTACGATTTAATTATTCTTAGCAATTCACGCTCCAGAAACAAACACGAATTGTCTACTGGTATTGGGAATTAGGGGTTTTTCTTTATTTATGTTTACATATTTAAATTTATATGTATAAATGTAAATTGCGGTATTACCTTACTACACAAACTTGGGAGAAATAAATTGAGTGGTGGTGGGTGTCAATCTAAAAAATAAAAAATCTAATTCATGTGTACGAGATTGTTGGCCTTATCATCTACACTTTTCAATGCCATTATTTATGCGATGGTTGACTGTAAAACCTTACTCATATTCTGCTAAAATAAAGTTTTTGTTCATCAATATTGAGGTAAGAGATGGCTTACGTGTGTGTCTGGGAAATCAAGATGGACATTGAGGAGTATCTAGTTGAGCATGATAATTGGGTTGATGATCCCTCATCTCGACAGATCATACTCACTGCATACAACCAAGTCGAGTTGGCAACAGAAATTTCCAAGAGAGTGTTTGTGAGCAACTACTGGAACGTGAACGGACTGATTCAAGGTATGATGGATGCACTCCGTAAATTAGAGGGTGCAATTGAATCCCACGTATCGAAGAGGATGGATCCAGAATCCGAAGGCATTCATAATCTAGAAAAGGAGATTGATATCTTCACCCAAAAGATTCACAAACTGGAGGAATATTATGCTGATGATCTATACAAATTTCCTGGTGGAAAAGATGATGAAGAAGAAGTTGTTTCAAATGGGGATGAGTCAAAGATGGTTGGATTCTCTCATCACTACAACCATCTCAAACAGAAGCTTACTTATTCAGACAGTGAAAGAGTTGTCTCACTGTCAGGAATGCCGGGCATCGGAAAAACTACTCTAGCTAGGGAAATATTCGAGGATCCAGATATTGTGGAACGATTTCCATGTCGTGTATGGGTGAAAGTAGGCAGAAAATGCGGATTCAAAGAAATGCTACGACGTATATTGGCTGCGGTGAGTTTAGATCACCAAATGCGTGTGAAAGAGGATGAAGATATAATTGGGAGGTTGAATGAATGTTTGAAAGGTAAGACATATCATATTGTCTTGGATGATGTATGGGATAGATATGCGTCTTTTTGCTTGAATCGTCAGGGATATAGTTCTCGCCTAAATGAACTGATGCACATCTTTCCAAGAGAGAATAACCGAAGTCGACTGTTAGTTATAAGTAGGATGCAACAATTACATATGTCGGTCGACATAGAAATGCAATTGATGGATAAAGAGGAGAGTTGGAATCTTCTACGTGACAAGGTGTTTGGTCAAGAGCGGTGCCCTTCTGAGCTCGAGACAATTGGAAGAAAGATTGCGGAGAAATGTGAAGGTCTTCCTCTTACAATTGTCACGGTGGCCAACCTCTTATCCAAAGAAGACAAGACTGTAGAGTTCTGGAATGAGGTTGCTACGCGGAAAAAACATCCACTTTTCAAGGCTGCATATGATGAAATATTGAAGGTACTTCTTCCTAGCTACATCAACTTACCTCCATCTTTACAAATCTGTTTTATGTATATGGGAGTGTTCCCTCAGTATTATGACGTACCCCGTTCAAAAATCATCAATGTGTGGCTTGTTGATGGATTTCTTCAACATTATGGAAAGTCATCAATCGATTATGAAGATATAAAATGTTTAGACGAACTTGTGTCCAACAATATGGTTATGATCCGAAGCAAAACTATAAGTTTGGAGTATTCAGTTGGTTCTAAAAGAATAAAAACTTGTCGGCTCCATACTTCGTTGTGGCACCTTTCTAACAGAGAGGCTAGGAGAAGCAAATTTTCTCAAGTCTTAGAAAGTTATGATGATGGTTTTGGAGAAGATATAAAGAGCCAGCCTCGTTTATCTTTCCACACCAATGTTTTATTTGCTATCAAAGATGTGCACAAGTCTGTGGAGGATAATTGTGCATCCACTGCACATTCTCTTTTTTGTTATGGTCCGTATCTTCCATATCAAGTACCAATATGCTTTGGTTTGAGATTGCTCAACAGACTGGATGCCCTTACAATTCGTTTCTACGAATTCCCATCGGAGGTGCTGCAATTAATTGAGTTAAGATACTTGGCCCTCACAATGAATGGAAACCTCCCTGCAGCAATATCCCAGCTCTCAAAGCTTCAATTTCTGATTGTTCATCCACATCAGAGCATCAAATCACCTAAAGAATCATCGTATCTACCAATGGAGATATGGAACATGACAGAACTACAACATCTTCAAGTCATGGGAAAAGACTTGCTGAATCCTTGTGGTGCTTTCTTGAAAAAGTTAAGGACTCTTTCAAGGGTAAGTCCTAACAGTTGTAGTGTAGAGGTTTTCGAGGGTATTCTTAATGTGAAGAAATTAGGAATTGAAGTTGAATTGAGTCATGAAAATGATGGCGAGCCATTGAGCTGCCTTGCTCATGTTTCTCATCTTGAGAATCTAGAATCACTTAAATGTGTGGTTGTGAATCCAAAGTCCATTCCTTCCTTTTATCCGCTTTCATCTTTCCCATCAGGTTTGACAAAGTTGACTTTGAATGGGTTGGGTTATGCATGGGAAGAAATGTACAAGATTGGTTCATTGAGAAGTCTTAAGACGTTGAAATTGCAAAACTATGCTTTTCGAGGTCCGGAGTGGGATCTTCGAGATCTGGAGTGGGATCTTCGTGCAAGGCAATTCCCTAGCCTTTTTTCCCTTACAATTGAAGATATTGATATGGAGAGATGGGGAATTGGAACTGACTTAGGAGTTTATGACTTGATCTTAAAACGTTGTTACAAATTAAAAGAGATTGATGGAAGGTTTCTCCGTGTAGAAAATATAGAGATGGTTGATTGCAATCCTTTGGGTACAGAGCAAATAAGAAAGGCTGCAGGAGAATCTGCAGAAGTAAGAGTGAGTTGTTCATGGCATGATAAGAAGGACAGGGCATGAGAGAGAGACTCACAACTCATCTTCACAAGGTATAATAATCCTTTTGCTTTTCTGCAACTTATTTTCATCTCAGAAGCTCTCCCTCTAATCATTTGCATTCAGTTTTCATCTCATTGTCTTACAGAAACTTTCACTGCAAAAACAGATAATGCTTATATTCATATTTTTTTAGTCACTTGAAATTGATTAATTCACTATCTTAAAGATATATATCCAAATGCTTTTCTTCTGGTTTTTGTAGATGGCCTTTTGTCACTGAAGATGACATTAGAAACTTACCTTGCTTCCAGGTTTTTGTCTCATCCTTCAATATTTCTTAGCTAGTCATAATTAATTCAAAAAATATCGCATCATTATTCACATATTCTGAGTTTGTGAGAGAAAGAGTTCAACTGATTGGTCTAAATGTGTTGTTTGAGTATGTTGAGCCAAAATAGATCGAACATATCGATTCTAGCAAATGTGTATCTTCATATATTCAGCTACATTCCTAAAGTATTATACAATCGATAATACTCTTGTGAGATCTTTATTGTATACTTGAAAATATGTATGTTCTATTTTCTTTAATAATCGCAAATATGTGTGTGTGTGTGTGTTTGTTTCTTAATGTGACTCAAAGTTTCATCCAACACTTCCCAAAATATGTGAATTTGACAATTTTATAACATGCTCAACAAGATAACCAACTCGCAAGATAGTAGCAAGTTTATTTGTAGTGTATAATTAGGAAATTTTGATCTGTAATTAATCATTTATTTTAAAATTTATTAAATCATTTTTAGTTTAATTAAGTTTTGTTATTCATTTTTAAGATATTTAAATATTATGTTTAAAATTAAATATATTTTATAATTAATTTAATTTATATTAAATAAATAATTTATTCATTTTTAATTTAATGTATTAATTTTGCAGATACATTAACAATTTAAATATTATTTAATAGCATACTTTTAAATTAAAATGTAATACCCCTAATATTTTTATCATATTTAACATTATAGTAATTATTATTTTGATGATTATTTGCTCGAGATTATATTTTAAACTTTGCAAGTTGTCCAACACCGAGCTCAAAGTGCCTAAAAGCGCCTATCATGAAATAAAAAATACTAATAGTGTTGTTGAACTTCATGCAAAGAATAATAATTTCTTTTATGATTTAGTAATATATTTATTTATGTATAACAGAAAGAACGTTTTAGATCAATATTGTAATATTCAAATAACATCACAAATAGTTAAAGAAAGTAATATATTTAACAAAATAAGATACTTGAATTGTTAGGAATTGATGTTAGTTCCTCATAAGTTTTGATGTGTCAAACCAAACAAAATAGTCAGTTAGTTCGTCCAAAACCGGTTAGAGTAATTCTATTATTGTAATCTTGTATAGGTCAATTAAGTTGTAATAATATAGGAATTATCACTCGGGAAGAAACTAGTTTACTAGTTTATATAGGCATATATTTTGTCTATCTCTGCAATATTAGTTTACTAGTTTTAGTACAATCAAATACTCTGTTCCTTATGATAAACTAGGGTAGAGACCATGTTGTGAAGTTGTATTTTATTCTGTGAGTTTTTTAGATAAGTTGGTTAAGTATTTATTGGGTGATTCAATTAAATGGAGTAACTTTTAGCAACTAGCAATTGTTAACTGTTGAGGTAGGCAGCACCATTCATCTTTAATGAAATTGATTGGAAAGCAGAGAAATCAAGGCAACTGAAAATCCCCAACTGCAACCATTCTTGAAAGTTGAATCTTGATCAGTATCAGATAGGAATGGATAGGCATGTTCAGACATAGCTGTGGTTGGAAAAGTTTAGCAGTTTTCCAAATTTTATTCTATGCATCATTTAGCTGTATCCTTATAACCATGTTCTCAATTGAAGTGCTGTTTCCGTCGTTACAGAATGATGCTGCGTACTATTGGTTTTTATCGGATGTAGATATCAGCATTACAGACATGTTGAAGACGGATTTTATTCTTCTGCTGATGCTCTTCATATTACATTTGTTTTT
>JAPKLW010000674.1:243673-273308 GCA_026898455.1 Plectranthus barbatus
TATTATTATGAGATGGGTCTGTTTCGGAATATGAACAATGACTAAGGGACAGTTTGGTAATCTTACATAAAAAAATGTGTGAATATGTATGGTTGAAATATTATACATGTATGGGGAATGGATAATTTAGAAATTAATTCTTAGGTGTAAGTGAGGAAAAGCTATGTTAGAAAAGAACATGGGTATATGGTTTATAAATTTGAGTTAAAATTATTACAATATTATGATTGAATATATAGGTCGTTCGTTACTAAGAAACTACAAATTACTCCAATCATCTCCTCGACATATTTTTATAATATTTACCCTTCTATTTTCTCGATATACCTTGTGCAAAGGCTCAAGAAAAATCATTCAAGACATTAAAGGCTATTCATTAAAGCAATTAGCCCCCTCGTGTATTTACTAGTATTATGGTTATGAATGATATTTTATCATTATATTAGAGATGGATGATCACGACTTAAATCAATTTAAGCTAAAAAAATTAATTGAGCTTAAGGTTGGCATTGTTCGACTTTAACTCGGCTCATTATCACCTAGATTTAGATCAATATTTTAAAATGAATATAATCTTTACAATAGCTATTTATTAGATTATCGCTAAGAGTTAGAGCGAGACACAGGTTCAGTCATGTTAATTCATCTTGATGCTATCTCCATACTTCTTCAATGCATTTGCCCCTAAAAACAAAGATATAATGGTAATCACATTGATGGAAGTGCTTTAATTATCCAAATTCATAGTTATCACTCCACCATCAAAAAAACAATTCAAGAACTTAATATTCAATTAAACCAACAGCTCAACACTCTTTGCAAACTATACAATTCGAAAGGCCACTTCTTTCACGCTCCCAAAAGGAATAAAAAATCAAAATCAAAACATATGATCAAAAATTCTAAGTGCAATTCCAACCTAGCGAAAAAAATGAAAATTTAAATATAAATTATTGAAATTTCTTCTCCAATCGACCTAAAAAACCAAAAGCATTTTGTTTTTTTAAGACTCTCTCCTATCCCTTCAAACGCAAATTTGCGTCTTCAGTATTCTTGAACGAAAAACTTTTTTTTTTATTTGCAACCAAACTTTCCCAGTTAATTGATTCTACTCTTCTGACTTCTAAGTATAAATTTGTATTTTTTTTTGTTCATTTATTTATTATTTTTATAATTTAATTATATTTTCATTATTACTTTATTATCGAACATATCAATAAATAAAAATTACATGCAAATTAATATCATTTGAATCATTTTGTTTTTGTATTAACTTTATATTTATTTTCTTTTTATAAGATATTTTTTTCAATTAATGTATTTTTTATGTGTACACAAATTGTTTTTTCCTCGTTTTGTTTAATTTTCAAGATTTTATTTGTTTGAAATTGTTTTGTTTAGTTTTTTTTAGTTACAATTTAATTATTCTTAGCAATTCACGCTCCAGAAACAAACACGAATTCCCTACGGATATTTAGAATTTGGGGTCTTTCTTTATTTATTTTTACATATTTAAATTTATATCTATAAATGTAAATTGCGGTATTACCTTATTACTACAGAAACTTGGGAGAAATAAATTGAGTGGTGGCAGGTGTCAATCTAACAAATAAAATATCTAATTTTTGTGGACCAGATTTTTGGCCTTATCATCTGGACTTTTCAATGCCATTATTTCTGGAAAACCTTACTCATATTCTGCTAAAACAAAGTTGTTGTTCATCAATATACTCTAATTGGAGGTAAGAGATGTTTTTCTGGAAAGTCTGGGACATCAAGAGGGAGATTGGGGAGTATCTAGTTGAGCATGATAATTGGGTTGATGATCCCTCATCTCGACAGATCAAACTCACTGCATACAACCAAGTCGAGTCGGCAGCAGATTATAAACTAGTCATTTGGAAAACTCTTTCTGTGTAAATACTGGCTATCATGTCCCTTTAGAACAGATGAAGAAAAATGTAGCATATGTTTGGGACATATTAGGCTTTTTGTTTTGTTTTGTATTGTAGATCGTTTGTATTGATACTAGTGGGGCATGCAATGTGAAAAATGTTAGATTTTCATCACCTTGTTATTTTGGCCAAGAGCTGGAAGGGTTGATAGATTAAAGATGGTGGGAAAACAGAGGTTAGAAATTTAATGTTTTCTTGTTTTATTAATACAATATATTTACTCAGTTGAGTTGTACTCTTATGACTGGTTGAGCATCAAAGATGAGTCTCACTGCTCTTGACTCATTTAAATTAGGAAATTGAGATTAAATTCATGTTCAGAATATTTAAATACATCTAAAATGTTGCTCATTGTTATCACTCCAATACCATAAGGGAAAAAAATAATAATAATAAAAAAAATTCAAGAACTTGGGAGAAGTAACTTCAACATATTAATACTCAAATAAACCAACAGCTCATACATGATACAACTTTTCAGATCAAAACAAATCATCTGAAAAAGAGAAGAAAATGCGAACAACAATAACACAAACACTTGTTAAAACTGGAATCCTATATAAAGATTAACACTACTCCCCTCATCATCAGAAGCTTCGACCCTTCAAAATTCTGCGCTTTTTTATCTGATAACTTTTATGCAAGGCTTATAGCCACCACAATATCTGGCACTAAATTCCTCTGCAGTGAGATCGGCGAATTGATTGAGCCCCATCGTGTAAGAAGAATTACCCCTCATATTGTGCTCCACCACAATTTTGTAGCTCCCTTTGAACACCTCTAGTCTGTGCAGCTTCTCTTCCTCGGAAGCATACGTTTTTCCATATTTCTCGCACCAACGATCGAAAAGATCGGACATCGATGCATATGTGCACGACTCATCCTCGAAAGGGCTCTGAATTTCTTGGTTTTTTGTGCTGGAATTGGAATGCGAAGGGCTTGGGAAACTTTGATTGGAGCAGACGAATTTTGGTGTCGTCATTTGGATCTCGTCGATAGGGTAAAGCTTTGGTGGTGTGTTCTTCAATTGGATGGGTTAGGTTTTGGTGGAGACCAAGTGATATTCATCAAATACAAAGGAATATTCTCTTACTCTCTAATTTTTTGATATTTTTCAAACCATTTATTCCAATCAGACTCAACTCATTTTAAACGGATTCATTAGATTTGGAATGAATCTAATATTCCAAATCTAATGAGATATTGAGATAGATTATCATGTGGTTACTGGTAAGCGAGGCTTTCATACAGGGTGTTATATTTCTCTCTCGAAAACATGTATATTTCTTCCATGGAGGTAAAAACAAGCCAGTTTCAACTTCATGTTCTCATTTTCAAAATTTATTATTTTCGATTAAAATACTTTTTGCTTTAATAAGATTCAAAACATCAGCTACAAATTCATTACTTCATTACAAGGCCTTTTAATTATGAAGGACATCTTCATCATATTCTATAGCTTAATGATCAAGTATCTAGTTATTAATCAGCAAAAGTAAGACTCATTGAATGAATATCAGTCTAGATGTCGATGATTAGATTAATGCAGAAATGAGATGAGCATGAAAATGCAGATGTAACCATCCAAACCATTTATTAATTTATATCCATATGCAATTTTATATTGTAAGTTGCTGACATTTCGGTAAAACCAATAAAACGCAACTACCAATAATTGATTAAATATTTTATATCCACTTGGAATTTAAAACTCACATTAGGTATGGAAATGATTTAATAAGAAAATGGTCACAATTTTCAAACCATCAAATAAATTAAATAGCATAAAATATTAAAACTACTAAACAGCCCCCACATTTCTCATTCTTTTCTCCACCTAACTCTAGCAGCCATAGTTTTTCTCCAAAAATTCTTCTTCTAATAAAGCCAATACACTACTACATTTCTCTTTTCTTCTCTGCCTAAAATCGAAGCATATGTTCATCTCCAACTAACCAGAGGCCATTTTTTGATTTGAAGAATCAAACAGCAGAATCTCCAGATCCAAGTTATATTCAAGTCAGAGAGACTAACTGCAGCCGCAAATAACAGATCAGTCAGATCGAGCTCAAACCCTCTATTGACACTTCATTTGTTAGGTAATTTACTCTCTAACTTTTTTTATAAATTTTATTTTAAAGCCTGAGAATCCAAGCATGCTGCAAAACGGCCTTATTATGTGTTTTGTTGCCTGCATATTTGTCAAAGAAGTTCTCCTAATTCTTCAATAATTGATGATTTTCAAAGCTGCGCATTATATATATCTTGGGGTAAAAGCCTCATTTTGCTTGAGTTTAAACACTTTTTTGGGACTTAGAATCACCTATTTGAGTGTTTGCACCACCTCTTTCTATTAATAGTTACTAGATTTACATCCGCCCTTTAAGCGATCAACACTAATTAATAAATGATATTCTATCTTATAATTAATAAGATTATATATATATTATTATACATATTTTTTTAATTATCTGAAGTCGTATGTAACTTTGTTTCATTAATGTATTGATACTACTATACTATTAGTATCTATATATATTTATAGATTTAGATCAATATACTTAAAGTTTTATTTTATTTTCCTCATGAAATTTATTTACAAAATGCAAAAAAAGCATTTCTCACCAAATAATGGACTAAATATTCTTATATGAAACATATATTAGTCTGTATTTTTATATATTTACAGATTTGCGTTACACAAATTGAAAAATATTTCATAAAAGTATATGCAAAGAGAGAAAATATGAGAGTTTTCATCGTCGTTATTGAGGTTTGATGGTCCATGTCCATGAAAGATCTAATGTACAAACTCAATGCTTGCATAACATGATAATTAAAATTTTGGAAAAGATTTAATTTTTGTTTTCGCATTAACATGATAATCAAAATTTATGTTTTCATATCTCCTTTTTGGGCTTTGGTTTTTATTTACGGAGATGGAGATATGGGGCTACAGTTTTATTTTTATTATTTTAATTGATGTTTTAAATTGTGGGTTGCAGGGATAATATTGTAATAGTATACTATATTTAAATTTTTATTTTTAAAGATGCAATTTTTAACAAAAAAACGTGCACTGCATTCCCTTCTTTTTTCCTTCTTCGTCCACACAATGCTTTACCTCAGTTCTTCATTCGATTCTCCTGCATAACCTTCTTCATCTTTGGATTTGTTTTTCTTCTCCTTTCTTCCCCTTTTTGTCTTTATTTTTTCCACCAAACCGATGTCCAAAGGAAACAAATTGTTCGAGTTTATTTTCTTCTTTCATATTGAAAAAAATGAAAACTTAAATATAAATTATTGAAATTTCTTCTCCAATCGACCTAAAAAACCAAAGGCATTTTGTTTTTAAACATTCTCTCCCATTCCTTCAAATGCAAATTGCGTCTTCGCTAATCTTGAACGAAAAACTTATTTGCAACCAAATCCTCCCAGTTAATTGATTTTACTTTAAGACTTTTATGTATAAATTTGTATTTTTTTGTTCATTTAATTATATTTTCATTATTACTTTATTATCGAACATATCAATAAATAAAAATTACATGCAAATTAATATCATTTGAATCATTTAATTTTTGTAATAATTTTATATTCATTTTATTTTTATAAGATATTTGTTTCATTTAATTTTTGTTTTATGTGTACACAAATTGTTTTTTCCTCGTTTTTATTAATTTTCAAAATTTTATTTGTTTGAAATTGTTTTTTTACTCTTTTTTTAGTTACAATTTAATTATTCTTAGCAATTCACCCTCCAGAAACAAACACAAATTGCCTACTGATATTTAGAATTTGGGGTTTTTCTTTATTTAATTTTACATATTTAAATTTATATCTATAAATGTAAATTGCGCTATTATCTTACTAGAAAAACTTGGGGGAAATAAATTGAGTGGTGTTAGGTGTCAATCTAACAAAGTTGTTGTTCATCAATATACTCTATTTGGAGGTAAGAGATGGCTTTCTTTCAAGTCTGGGAAATCAAGAAAAGATTGAGAAGTAATTATTGATATACAGATGTTTGCTGCAGACTTTTCAATGGCATCATTTATGCTGCATAACTTCTTTGATGTCTGGCGAATCAAGAGGGAGATTGAGAAGTATCTAGTTGAGAATGATAATTGGGTTGATGATCCCTCATCTCGACAGGTCATACTCATTGCATACAACCAAGTCGAGTCGGCGGTAGAAATCTCCAAGAGAGTGTTTGTGAGGAACGACTGGAACGGACTGATTGAAGGTATGGTGGATGCACTCAGTAAGTTAAAGAGTGCAATTGAATCCCATGTCTCGAGGAACATGGACCCAGAATCCGAAGGTATTCATATTAATCTAGAAAAGGAGATTGATATCTTCACCCAAAAGATTCACAAACTGGAGGAGGATTATGCTGATGATCTATACAAATTTCCTGGTGGAGAAGATGAAGTTGTTTCAAATGGGGACAAGTCTAAGATGGTTGGATTCTCTCATCACTACAACCATCTCAAACAGAAGCTTACTTCTTCGGACGGAGAAAGAGTTGTCTCACTGTGTGGAATGCCGGGTATCGGAAAGACTACTCTTGCTAGGGAAATATTCGAGGATCCGGATACTGTGGAACAATTTGCCTGTCGTGTATGGGTGAATGTGGGCAGGAAATGCGGATTCAAAGAAATGCTACGACGTATATTGGTTGCTGTGAGTCCAGATCATCACCAAATGCGTGTGGAAGAGGATGAAGATATAATTGGGAGGTTGAATGAATGTTTGAAAGGTAAGACATATCATATTGTCTTGGATGATGTATGGGATAGATATGCGTCTTTTTGCTTGAATCGTCAGGGATATAGTTCTCGCCTAAATGAACTGATGCATATCGTTCCAAGAGAGAATAACCGAAGTCGACTGTTAGTTATAAGTAGGATGCAACAATTACATATGTCGGTCGACATAGAAATGCAATTGATGGATAAAGAGGAGAGTTGGAATCTTCTACGTGACAAGGTGTTTGGTCAAGAGCGGTGCCCTTCTGAGCTCGAGACAATTGGAAGAAAGATTGCAGAGAAATGTGAAGGTCTTCCTCTTACAATTGTCACGGTGGCCAATCTCTTATCCAAAGAAGACAAGACTGCGGAGTACTGGAATGAGGTTGCTACGCGGAAAAAACATCAACTTTTCAAGGCTGCATATGATGATATATTGAAGGTACTTCTTCCTAGCTACATCAACTTACCTCCATCTTTACAAATGTGTTTTATGTATATGGGAGTGTTCCCTCAGTTATATGACATACCCCGATCGAAAATCATCAATGTGTGGTTTGTTGATGGATTTCTTCAACATTATCAAAAGTTATCAACCGATTATAAAGAGATAGTATGTTTAGAGGAACTTGTCTCCAACAATATGGTTATGATCCGCAGCAAAACTAGAAGTCAGGGGTATTCAGTCGGTGAAAAACATATAAAAACTTGCAGGCTCCATACTTCCTTGTGGCACCTTTCTAACAGAGAAGCTAGGAGGAACAAGTTTTCTTATGTATTAGAAGGCCTTGATGATGGTTTTGGAGAAGATATAAAGAGTCAGCCTCGTTTATCCTTCCACACCAATGTTTTATTTGCTATCAAAGATGTCCACAAGTGTGTGGAGGATAATTGTGCATCCACTGCACATTCACTTTTTTGCTATGGTCCGTATCTTCCATATCAAGTACCAATATGCTTTGGTCTGAGATTGCTCAAGAGACTCGATGCCTTTACAATTCGTTTCTATGAATTCCCATCGGAGGTGCTGCAATTAATTGAGTTAAGATACTTGGCCCTCACAATGAATGGAAGCCTTCCAGCAGCAATATCCCAGCTCTCAAAGCTTCAATTTCTGATTGTTCATCCACATCAGAGCATCAAATCATTTAAAGAATCATCGTATCTACCAAAGGAGATATGGGACATGGAAGAACTACAACATCTTCAAGTCATGGGAAAAGACTTGCCGAATCCTTGTGGTGCTTCCTTGAAAAAGTTAAGGACTCTTTCTAGGGTAAGTCCTAGCAGTTGTAGTGTAGAGGTTTTCGAGGGTATTCGTAATGTAAAAAAATTAGGAATTGAAGTCGAATTGAGTCATGAAAATGATGGCGAGCCATTGAGCTGCCTTGCTCATGTTTCTCATCTTGAGAATCTACAATCACTTAAATGTGTGGTTGTGAATCCAAAGTCTATTCCTTCCTTTTATCCACTTTCATCTTTCCCATCAGGTTTGACAAAGCTGACTTTGAATGGGTTGGGTTATGCATGGGAAGAAATGAACAAGATTGGTTCATTGAAATTTCTTTGGACGTTGAAATTGCAAAACTATGCTTTTAGAGGTCCAGAGTGGGATTTTAGAAAAGTGCAGTTCCCTATGCTTATTTCCCTTACAATTGAAGACACTGATATGGAGAGATGGAGAATTGGACATGAAATACGTATGTCTGAGTTGATCATAAAATGTTGTTATAAATTAAAAGAGATTGATGGACTTTTTTGCTGTCCTTGGATAAACATCGAGATGGTTGATTGCAATCCTTTAGGTACAGAGCAAATAAGAGAGGCTGCAGGAGAATATGCAAAAGTAAGAGTGAGTTGTTCATGGTATGATGAAAAGGGAGGGCATGAGAGACTCCCAACTCATCATCACAAGGTATAATAATCCTTCTGCTTTTCTGCAACTTATTTGATCTCATTTGCATTCAGTTTTCATCTCATTGCTGATATGTTTTTGTTAATTCACTACAAAATCAGATTACACTACAAAATCAGATAATGCTTATATATATTCATATCCTTTTGTGTTACTTGAAATTGAATAATTCACTATCTGAAAGATATATATCTGAATGATTACGTTGAATGATGAATCCATTTCAGCTCCAAACTCATCAGATTATCAGGAGGATAGGGTGAAGGAAGTGCAGTTGCATCATGAAATGAGGCATATATTTTGTTTATCTCTGCAATATTAGTTTACTAGTTTTAGTACAATTAAATATTGTGTACCTTATGATAAGCTAGGGTAGAGACTATGTTGTGAAGTTGTATTTTATTTTGATCATGAGTTGGTTAAGTATTTATTGGGTGATTTATCGAATTGATCAATTACATGAGAATAAACATAGGATTATAGGAAAAGAATTTACATAAATTAAATGAGCACATTATTGTAGTCTGCAGACAACCTCACAAAATATGCACATAAAGTTATAAACACAGAATCTATTGAAATAAATACATTGAATTTTTTTTTAATATATATAGAAAAAATGAACTTGGATGAAAATAAAAAATGAAATGAAAAAGAGATTGATATGCATATTCTTCCCATAATTATAGTGTTATTCACAAGAGGCACATGAATGCAATAAATGTTAGATAATATAATTGCAATCTACACGCATTTATATTTGCCCAATCAACCATGCACAACTACTATCAAATTTTATGTCATTCTTTTTAGCTGGATAATCTCTTTTTTTTTTCTTTTTTTTTTTTAAATTCGATCATTACTGACCATGAAGAGCCACTTTAGATTCATAAGTATTTCGTCAGAATTACATATAACAAGATTTGAGGTCATTTTTATTACCAAAAAAAAAAAAAACTTAATTGTGATAAACAAATATTTTACAATTTCATAATCTTTCTACACTAGAAGTTTGTAGACACTAAAAAAGGTATAAAAATCGCTACAAAACTTTCCATGTTCAAATTGTTTGTAGCGACGGACTGGCAAGTTAAAGATTCATAGAATATTATCGGTTGGATCATCTACTCACTATGGGCATTAGTATTGGGGTCGATTTTAATTATTATTATCACCTTTAATATATATTAACATCATCCATGGATACGTTATCACTGTGTCCACAGTAGGTAGTAGGTATTGGTGTATTTCTGAACAAATTATATATGAAATCTATTACTATACTAAAAGAGAGCAGTCCAGCAACTGTAACCATCCCGCCTCAGCCGCCCAAACCCACATATTTCATGCACATGCAAGTTCAAACCAAATTTCAAATGGTGATCTCCGATCGAAAGTGAAAGTGAGGAATGAGATGTGATTTCTCCTTTAAAGCATAGAAACCGTTCGGATCTAGAAATTGCGCCCGACGTTGGCCACAATTACCGTTATGCCACCGCCTGGGCGGCAAAATAAAAAACTGCCCAGGGCTCCGGTCGACACCGAGCACTCTCGGGGCTCACGCCCGAGCCCTGATCCTCCTCGAGTTCGACCCGCTCCGTTAATAGTCCCAGGCTATAATTTTCACTTTGTGTGACAAACTCTGACGCGATTGACACTATCAACCGGAATGTGGGGCTTCTGCGGGAAATCCACAAGTGTCTCACGACCCGCCAGAACTATTCCCGCCAGCACTCCCCGGAGCCCATGCAGAGTGCACACATGAGAGTATCGCTCCATGCAAGGGAACATTCCCCAGAATGATTCTGACCTGCGTGAACTCCAGACTCACGCATTGGCCCACTGGGCAGCACCCCGGTGCCACCCGGTATAGCCATACGCTTGCATTCCCAAGGAATCTTCGTATCGGTCTGGAGTAGTATCCCGGCTACTCCCTATAGGAGCCACTCTCTCCGGAAGCAACTCCCGGGCCCGAGGATAGTCTCTTGGATGCCTCGAAACTCCGCACTCTGTAGCATATCCCGACTGAAAGTTTTGATTCCAGTGCCTACCCGCAGTAGACCCAGAAATCAAAAGGGGCTATTGTTGGGGCCAGGCCCACGAGGCCCAGACCCATCAAGCGCATCCAAATGACAACCGGACCAAAGCACAACCCACCTGAAGCGGCAGAAGACCCGAAAATGCCTAAGTCAGGAGATCAACACCGACCCCCTGAGCTCCTCGATGTCGACCACGACAAGTGATCGGTACCGAGGAGAAGGACGAAGAAATCCTAGAAGCCCGGCGGCGCGCGACCGTTGTAAGCCCTAACCGACCCCGAGAAACCCAGAGCAGTTACGAGATTTGCGGCGAGCACGGGCTCGTCCACTTCTAGGGTTAGGTCAAATGTTCCCCCCTATCCTATCTATAAATAAGGAGGGAGAACTCGAATTCTGGATCTTTTTATCACACTAAAGCTACATTGTTACGCTGCTAGATTCCCTACAGAGCTATTTATTTTAATAAAGAAGCATCGCCTCTTTATTGCTTTCTTCTTTATTCATCGTCATATCTCATATTTTCAATTGTTTAATTCGTTGTTATCTATTATTATCTAACGAAAATTTCAAGAGCTCGGTTTAACCGTAAACCGAACCTCAACAAATTGTAATTGGCCAAATTTCGAAATGCTCAATAAATCATTTTTAAACAATATAGCTCATACTGAATCTTATTGTATATAATAATATTAAGTCAATAATAATATGAAATATTAAATATACAATATTCTACATGGTTTATATTTATAGACATAAGTTAAGATAGTAGAATAAAAACATAGATTATTGATCGATGCTACATCTGCATACAAATTATAGCAAAGGGCAAATACATTTATAGAACCCGAATGAAGGAAAATCATGTACTGAATATAGTTCTCAGATCTTTTGTTTGGGCAAATTAATTTTAGGGGTTTTGGGTTTTTCAAAACAAATAATTAAAGAGATAAACACAGATATTAAAAAACACAGATTCTAGGAAAAATCTACCAATCTGATTAACATGTAAGAAACAAATATTCAAACCCAGAAAATATATTTTGGTGGAGAATCTATTAAAGTGAAATTAATTCCTTGGTTAGACAATTAAAACCTAAATTACTAATCAATGGTTTCGGTCTCAAACACACCAATTAATCAATTTTAATAAAGATTAGATTTTTCCTACGATTGAATTCTTCTTGGTCGGACAGAAAATCAAAAGTATTAACCCTAACTTCCTATTACTAACCTTCACCTCTCGGTCCTTCGATTAATAACTGAAACCTACCTCAATCTTCATCTCTCGATCCTTCGATGAGAATAGATTTAAACCATGAACATAGGATTTAAACAAGTTTAAAGGGGTTTGAATTATTGAATCTAAACATGCATCACAGATAGAGAAACCCTAGAACCTGTTTAGGGTTCTAGCCTAACATATTAAAGATAAACATTGCAAGGAAAATTAAAGATTGCATTGAAAACAATAAAGGTTTTACAAAAATTAAAGAGGAATTTTCAAAAACTTAAAGTAAAGAAAACAGGAAATTAAAGATAGAATAATGAGTAAAAACTGGCGACATCAACAACTAGAAAATTGCCAACCCTAATTCTGAGCTATTCAAGAGTTTATATAGTGGTAAGGTTAAAGCCTTGGATGGTATGTTTGCTCCAAAATTCACACTCCAATTGATATGGTATCTTCTCTTTTTAAATCTTCAAAACGTGCAAAATTAGACTTCAGATATGCGCTTCTCGGCCGAGATCTGACTTGCCACGGCCAGGCCGTGCCTCTACAGCTCGGCCGAGATGCTCCTCATCTCGGTCGAAACAGAATGCTCTCCTTGGCGGATTTCTTCATCTCCTTGATCAATTCTTCACTTTTTCACCACTTTTTCCTGCATCATTTACCACCACAAGCATAATATCGTCCACTACAAACTCATGCTCAATTTATTAGATAAAATAAACAAAAACACATAAAAGAAAAGAAAAACAATGCGATAAGAGAGTAGAAATACGAGCTTATCAAACCCCCCAAACTTAAACACTTGATTGTCCTCAATCAACGAAGAAAGAATCAGAAGCTCAAGCAGAAGAGAAGTGCAATGCCTCACAAGATTCATCACATTCAAACTCGTAAATCTACTAAGCATCAGCATTTTGAAAGAATCAGATAATCAGTAAACTATGGAAGACTCACTGGAAAGTGTTTCACTCATTCACTCAAGTGTTTAGGAAAATTATGAGATCACACACAAGTCATGCAAATCAAGTTCTACCATAGGCTTGCAAATATTCTAAATTTCCACAGCAAATATGTGCACACAAGTCTAAGATCAGAAAGGACTTTATTCAAGGTTGTAATGTAGGCTTTTTAGTGAAAGGTAAGGAAATATTTGGCCAAGTGACTCAAAATCAAATTCAGTGCGTCCACCTCATCAATCTTAATCCACTATCTATTAATATCTACCCAACTCCTTAGATTTCCAACACAACTCATGGCTCTTCTTCTTTTTTTTTTCGCATATCCTTTTATGCTCTTAAACAATCTTGAATATTCATTTGAGCTTATAAGGATTAAACACAACATCTTTTTATTTTCTTTTTCTTCGTTTCCTAGAGCCCAACCTTATCTTTTGATTTTACCCTACTAATAATATCTTATCCTTTCTCAAACAAATCCCAACCCACTCTTATAGACAAGAGTTGATTTCCCTATTTATTTCCAACTCATAGACAAAGAAAGAAAATATCATAGGCTCAAAAGGGCTGACTAGTGATAACATTCAATTAGGACAGTGTATGGGAAAATAGGCTAAACAAAGATGGCCTAAAATCACTTCCTAAACCTGTGCACACTAGCAGTCTTGAAAAAGAAACAGAGCAAGTTCTAAAGAAACTCGAAAATGCAGACACACTCACAATCAAATTCAGGCTCAAAAACTCACACTTGGGACAATTATTCTTCCATAGTAAACATCAAATCATCATCTAACTATCATGCCAACGCAAGTATCAAAACAACTAATCCTGCGGTATTCTACATTTATTGGCATACTCAACCATTATCACAATCAATGCAATCTAAGTCAATCAATTCGAATCTTGCATAAAAGTCCTAGGGTTCAATCATGCTTGACATTCTACTTCTTCTGTTATTCCAAAAACATCCAATGCAGAAATTAAATAAAGCAGATAATAAGATAGAATTTAGTTTCAACACCCTAAATCTTCATCCCCCCAAACTTATTCGAAAAGCAGAAAGAATAAGTTTGGAGATCAGATCCAGAGATTGAAACTGTACCTCAATTGTTGATCTCAGACACCAACTTTTTATCCTTCATCTTCAGACTTTGACCGGCGCGGATTTTGGGCTGTTGGCACTCCATCTTGGCCGTGGCGAGCATCATCTCGACCGGGATGGAGCCTTCTTGTCGACCTCCTTCTCAGTCGAAGTGTTCCACGCCTCGGACCTCTGTCTCGACCGTGACAGACTCTGCCTCGGTAGAAACAGACTTCGATTTTTTTTCTTTTTCAAAAGACAGAAAATTGAAAGTAACAAAATAAAAATAACTCGAAAATAATCAAAGAAAACAGAAAAACTCAATGGGTTACCTCCCATTCAGTGCCTTATTTACCGTCGTGGCTCGACTCAGTACTAGCTCATCAAGACGGTCGAGTCCAGACTCGTCGACCCCTTGAGTCAATCATGAAGACTCAGCAGTTCTGAATGATGGTGGTATACTCGGAATGAGGCAGCTTAATTGCCGATTTCACTGCTTCGTTTCCTCGTTCCCACCGGATGGCTTCTTCTTCTTCCTCCGGTGTCTCATCATCTTCCTCTTCTTCAGTAGCTGTCACCTGATTGCATTCCCCATTACTCTTGTTCTTGTCAATGCAAAAAGTGATGGATTCCTCGTTTCCTCTAAAAGTAATTTCCCCTTTCTTGCAGTCGATCAGGACTCCCGCAGTATCAAGGAACTCCCTTCCCAAGATCATGGGAGTGTTGGCATCTTCCTTCATCTCAAAGACAATGAAATCTGCAGGAAAAATCAAATGACCAACTCTAATAAGAACATCCTCAACAATACCTTTGGGTTTGGACACAGATCGGTCCGCCATCTGAAGGGTAATCGTGGTGGCTCTCATCTCCCCAATCTCAAGCTTTTTGTAAATGGACCAGGGCATTAGGTTGATGCTTGCCCCAGTGTCACAAAGCACGTGCTGAAACTCCTTGCCTCCGATCTCGATAGGTATCGAGAAGCATCCTGGGTCAGACCTCTTGATGGGGATCTGATTCTGCAGAAGTAGGCTGCACTCCTCATGAATCCTCACAGTTTTGTTCTCCACGAACTGCTTATTCTCGCTCATCAATCTTCTGAGGAACTTCATGTATCCCGATATTTCCCTGAGAGCTTCAACAAGAGGTATGTTAATGTTTACTTTTTTAAAATTTTCAACAAAACGAGTGAATTTAGAATCTTCCCTTTTCTTTGCGAATCTCTACGGGTAAGGCATAGGAGGCACCGGGTCAGCTCTTCTTTCTTCCTTTTCTTTTTCTTTCTCGCCCAGTCTGGGCCTCTGTTTCGACCGGGATGGCTGAATCTCGGTCGTCCTTCTTTCTATCTGCCCCGGCCGGGCTGGCCTTTTCTGTCTCGGCCATGTTTCCTTCTGTCTCGGCTGGCCTGCTCCTCTCTACCTCGACCGGGATGTGATCCATCTCGATCGAAATAGAGAGGTCTCCTGCGAGAATTTCCTCCTTTGCTTCACTTCCTTCTTCTTCCGGTTTGCTTGGGCCTTCGTATCTCCTTCCAGATCGAACCGAGATGGCATTGACTGATTTTTCCTTTGCTGGATTTGTTTCTGTCGTGCTCGAAAATTGGCCCGGCTTGTGCTGATTGCCCAGGGTAGTGGCAATCTGACTCAGTTGGGTGTCCAACATCTGCAAATGCTTTGTTATCAATTGCATGTGATTGGCCATCCCTTTGACCTCGTTCTCCACTTTGCCAAATCTATTGTCTGAGCTCTTGATGAACTTCTCCAATGTTTCTTCCAGCACAGACTTCTTTCTTTTCACAATTTCTCCCTCTGTACCTACATCAAAACCAGGCGGAGGGTGTTCTGCAGCAGAGGGGTTAGAATAAGAAAAACCAGGGTGAGATCGCCCATGGTTGTAATGATACCCTTGATTGTCTCGGTAGTTATTCTTATAACCACCGCCAATGTAGTTCACCTCCATTCCTGCAGTTCTAGACAAACTGCTCGCACCCCGGTTGATGTAGTTGGCCTCCACCGGAACAATCGCCATACTCGGCTCTGCAACAGCTGCAGCTTGTGTTGTGCTTAATTTTTCAATCTCTTCCCGGAGCTTTTTCACTTCAGCAACCACATCGGACTCCGGCTTTACCTCCACTGCTTTGACCGGCATTTGTCTCTCGATCGGCCACTGATGGCTGTTCAGAGCCATGTCTGCCAACAATCTCATGCTCTCTGCTCCACTCTTCTTCATCAGAATCCCTTCACTATCAAACCCATACCCATAGTGATTCCCAACAGTTATACCAAACGCCCCCTTAATATTTTATTAACCTAGGCACTAGGGTTAACATTTTATTCATGCGAGTAACAATAATCCCTGTTGTGCCTACGTGCACAATAAAGGATCTAAATCCAATACTAACAGTTCTTCTCTTCTCCAACTAACAGAGGCGATTTTTTGAAGAATCAAACCACAAAATCTCCGGATTGAGATATTGAGATAAGATTATCATGCGGTACGCGAGGCTTTCAAACAGAGTGTTATATTTCTCGAAAACATGTATATTTCTTCCATGGAGGTAAAACAAGCCAGCTTCAACTTCATGTGAATGTCAAATCTAATATGTTCTCATTTTCAAAATTTATTTTCGATTAAAATACTTTTCACTTTATAAGATTCAAAACATCAGCTACTAATTCATTTCTTCATTACAAGGCCTTTTTATGAAGGACAATCTTAATCATTTTTTATAGTTTAATGATCAAGTCTCTAGTTTTTAATTAGCAAAAGTAAGACTCATTGAATGAATCAGTCTGATGTCGATGATTAGATTAATGAAGAAATGAGATGAGCATGAACTTGAACATCATGTAACCATTTATTAATGGCAAAAACTTGCGTTAGGCAGGCCTAAACGGTTTAGGCGGATTTTATCCTACACAAATGGGTTGACCCATCCCAAATAGGGTTTATTAATCCCAATTGGGGTATATTATATGGATTTGGGCTTGGGTTAATGGATAAAACCCGGCTAAATTGTTTAGGCCTGCCTAACCCAAGACCTTCCCTTTATTAATTTATATCCATATTAAGTTTTATATTTCAAGTTGTTGACATTTTGGTAAGGCCAAAACATCAAATCTAATCCAAACTATCCGCCTTTTTTCAATTCTAAGTACCAACTATACCTATTTTCTATTTTATGGCCAAACTTTCCAAAATCATTCAAATCTAGTCTGTAAAAATATTCCGGCCACGGAAAGCTGACTGGGCAACCGAAAATAAAATGATTTAAATCCACATCATAAAATATAATTCCACATCATATTTATTTTACATGTCATATTATTAAAAAAAAAACTCAAAACCTAAAACCTTTTTCCCCTAATCCCTTTCCCTTTCGTGCATTCTTCCCCCCTTCCCTTCCCTTTCGACTGTAATCGACGGCGGCGGCGGCAAAGACCCAACCCAGCCCCAAGCGCGGCGGTGAGGTATGTAGTCGAATAGAAAACCTTAATTGTATTTGAACTGATATAAGCTTGAAATTCTGGAGAGTTGCCCTTCCTGCTATTTCCACTCGAATTGATTTAAGCTTGAAATTCTGCGGAGTTTTAAACCTTAATTGTATTAGAATTTTGTATATTGCAAGATTTATTTGACTGTGTTGAATGGACTGTGAGGTATGTAGTCGAATAGAAAAGGTCAAAGATTTAAACACGCTTCATGTTGCTTTTTCTATTATTTCATGTTTGATCATATTTTTCTTTTTTCTTGGACATTGCCAATTAAGTTTAAGGAAGATGGTAATGTAAAAAAATGTGCTCTATCCATTGTAAAAAAATGGCTATGTAGTTGTCTTGATGGTGCCCCCAAATTCACAGTCATTGAAAGCTGATATCTGCTATTTGAAATCTCAAATCATCACTTTGGTTGTTCTGTATTCTGAATTTCTGATTCATCTCAATCTATTTTCATCTCTTTGAAACCTCTTGAATTCATGTGTGTTTGAAAATTGTAGCAGTCCCCTGAATCCTTTGTCTTAAATATCTTATTTTCAAATTTTCACAGGATGATGACTGTGAGTTCTTTAAATGGTACGATGAACCATATACCGGAAGAGTTAGAGATGTTCTTATTGACTTAATTTCAAGGAAGAGAATTATGAAAGAAAAGCTTCAATGGACTCGAAAAGAGCTTGATGATGGAATTAATGTTCAAAGGGAGAATGAGAATTTGAAGCAAGAATTAAGAGCATTGAAGATGAAGTTTATTTAGCTCGTTATATTTCTTTGTTTTATTTTGGTCTTTGTAATTATTTCCTAGATTTAGCTTGTGGATTCACATATATGAATTGAGACTATTTATTGCATTTCCAGAACCAGTTTGTGGATTAACGCTTTAGCTCGTTATATTTATGAATTGAGCTTGCTATGGATTATTGCATTACAGTATATGAATTGAGACTTTTCTTGGAATTCAAAAGAAAATTTAGTTTCTTGGATTCAGGACAGCAAGTGCTTGAGCTGAAAAATATCTTCTCTAATTTGAAATGCTTGAATTGGTGTTTCATTTTGTTCCAGCATTGAGCCTCAGGTTCTATTCCCTTCAATGCTTACTATCTGGCTTTGCCCCAACTGATCAATTGCTATATTTACTATCTTTTAATATTTTTATATTTTTGTTTCTAAATTGTGAGTGTGCCCGTATTAATTTGAGACAGGGTACCTAAGGAGAAGTGTCCTCCCCCCTCTCCATGTCCTTATTATTCTCTGTTTTTAATCATGAATGTGCCTGAGTAAAGTTGAGGCAAAACTTAGATAAATTCACAGTGTTTGAAGCAAAACTGAAGGAATTTAAAAGAGCTTCAGAGAGGATTTAAAGGAGCATGCATAGCCCTGACATTCGATGTTTAAGCAAACTAGATAACAATGATTAGTTATTAAACAAAAGTCAGAGAACTAACATCCTGGAACAGAACACAACTCAGAGAACTAACATCCCAATAGAAGTAATTCAAAAACCTAAAGTGCTTCTATTACAACCAAAAACTTAAGGCAGCACAAATCGAACTCCAAGCAAGGTTGCGCCAAAGAATGCTTCGTCTTTGCTACCTGCAACAAATTAAGGAGTTACATATTAGCAACAAATTTAAGAACACAAACCACAAAGAATCAACTTATTATAATTTAAGAACACAAACCTTCATCCATTGACATTATCCACTTAAGTCTAACAAACTGATCAATCTGCTGTTAAACATTATGCAAGAAACAACATATATCAATATCAGCAAAATAATGGAGACTTAAGGACTTAAGTGACCAATTGAGAGAATTAAAGCCTGCATTTCATTTAGAAGATGTTATGAGTGGGGTGAAAACTGATCAATCTGCTGATTTTAAAAAGGGAGCTGAATGGGCTGTTAAATCTCTAATGAAATTTTATGAAGATAGATTGATGGGGGATCGGTCACTAGAGTTTTTACTTGGACTTAATGAAAGTTTTAACATAGAGAGAAAATTGTTCCATCCTTTTCCAGTTTTCTTCCGTTCAGATATGAATTTCTGAGGTTCTTTACAAGCACGACACCAGCAAAATGCAGAAATGCAGTAAGGTATTGTTTCTTAGAATGAGAAATGCAGTAATAAGACGAGCAAAATAAGAAACATCTATCAAACAGATCCTGCATAATTGTTTACGTAAACAATATCAGTTACCATACGGCATTGGGAAAGTAGCAGTCAACCAAGTAGACAAAGAAAAACAATGCATTTCTAGTGGGGTTGAAAAACAATACCGACCGAACGATTGGAAGGAAGGGAAGGGGGGAAGTATTTTCGCCGCCGCCGCCGTCGATTGATTGAAAGGGTCCGTCGGTTCTTCACCACAATGCCCATCGAACGATTGGAAGGAAGGGAATGGGGGAAGTATTTTCGCCGCCGCCACCGTCGATTCTCGCCGTCGATTGAAGGGAATGGGTTACAGTCGAAAAGGAAGGAAGGGAAGGGGGGAAGAATGCACGAAAGGGAAAGGGATTAGGGGAAAAAGGTTTTAGGTTTTGAGTTTTTTTTTTTTTTAATAATATGATATGTAAAATAAATATGATGTGGAATTATATTTTATGATGTGGATTTAAATTATTTTATTTTTTAAATATGACGAGGATTTCCGGTTGCCCGGTCAGCTTTTCGTCGTCGGAATATTTTTACAGATTAAATTTGAATGATTTTGGAAAGTTTGGACATAAAATAGACTAGAATTGAAAAAAGGCAGATAGAATTGATGTTTTAGCCTAATAAAAGGCAACTACCAAAATTGATTAGATTTATATCCACTTGGAATTTAAAACTCACATTAGGTATGGAAATGATTTATTTTAATAAGAGAATGGTCACAATTTTAAACCATCAAATAAATTAATAGCATAAAAAATTAGAACTATTTACCTAATCTATTGTTGTATATACTTTACCGGCCCCACATTCTCTTTTTTTCTCCACCTAAACTCTAGCAGCCCGTAGTTTTTCTCCACATTACACCAAAAATTCTTCTTCTAATAAAGCCAATACACTACATTTCTCTTTTCTTCTCCACCTAACCCTTGGAGCGGAATTATTTTCTTCTCTGCCTAAAATCAAAGCGTATGTTCTTCTCCAACTAGCCAGAGGCCATTTTTTGAAGAATCAAACCGCAGAATCAAGTTATATTCATTTGTTATCGTCAAGTCAGAGAGACTCATTGCAGCCGCAAATAACAGAGCTCAAACCCTCTTTTGACTCTTCATTTGTTCGGTAATTTACTCTCTTACTTTTTTTTTTTTATAAATTTTAATTTAAAGCCTGAGAATCCATGCATGCTGCAAACGGCCGTATTATGTGTTTTGTTGCTGCATATTTGTTGAAGGAGTTCTCCTAATTCTACAGTAATTGATGATTTTCAAAGCTGCATATTTTATCTAGGGGTAAAAGCCTAATTTTGCTTGAGTTATTACGCTTTTTTGGGACTTAGAATCACGTATTTGAGTCTCCCCAAGTTTGCACCAGCTCTTTCTATTAATAGTTACAAGATTTACACCACCATCAACACTAAATAAATAATATTATATTATATAATTAATAAGATTATATATTTTTTTATACATATTTTATTTATTATATGAAGTCGTATGTAACTTTGTTTCATTAATGTATTGATACGACTATAATATTAGTATCTATATATTTATAGATTTAGATCAATATAATTAAAGTTTTATTTTATTTTCCTCGTGAAATTTATTTACAAAATGGAAAAAAAAAAGAAGCATTTCTCACAAAATAATGGACTAAATATTCTTATATGAAATATATATTAGTTTGTATTTTTATATATTTACAGATTTGAGTTACACAAATTGAGAAATATTTCATTAAAGCATATGCAAAAAGAGAAAATAAAATATGAGAGTTTTCGTTGTTGTTATTCAGGTTTGATGGTCCATTTCCATGAAAGATCTAATGTACAAACTCAATGCTTGCATTTACATGATAATCAAAATTTTGGAAAAGATTTATTTTTTGTTTTCGCATTAACATGATAATCAAAATTTATCTATTCATATCTCCTATTGGGGCTTTTATTTTATTTATGGAGATGGAGATATGGGGCTACAATTTGATTTTTATTCTTTTAATTGAAGTTTTAAATAGTGGGTTGCAGGGATAATATTGTAATAGTATACTATATTTAAATTTTTATTTTTTAAGATGCTATTTTTAACAAAAAAAAAAAATGTGGCTGCATTTAGAATTATCCCACCTTTTTTCCTTCTTCGTCCACACATCGCTTTACCTCAGTTTCTTCATTCGATTCTCCTGCATAACCTTCTTCATATATCTTTGGATTTGTTTTTCTTCTCCTTCCCCTTTTTGTCTTTATTTTTTCCACCAAACCGATGTCCAAAGAAAACAAATTGTTCGAGTTTATTTTCTTCTTTCATGTTAATTCATCTTGATGCTAGCTGCATACTTCTTCAATGCATTTGCTCCTAAAAACAAAGATATAGGAAAGTCAAATAATGGTAAATCACATTGATGGAAGTGCTTTAATTATCAAAATTCATAGTTATCACTCCAATACCATAAAAAAAAACGATTCAAGAACTTAACACTCGTTGCAAACTATACAATTCGAAAGGCCACTTCTTTCACGCTCCCAAAAGTGAAAGAAATCAAAATCAAAGCATTTGATCAAAAATTCTAAGTGCAACTCCAACCGAGCGGAAAAATGAAATCTTAAATATAAATTATTGAAATTTCATCTCCAATCGACCTAAAAAATCAAAAGCATTTTGTGTTTTCAACATTCTCTCCCATTCCTTCAAACGCAAATTTGCATCTCCACTATTCTTGAACGAAAACATTTTTTATTTGCAATCAAATCCTCCAGTTAATTGACTTTACTATTCTGACTTTTATGTATAAATTTGTATTTTTTTGTTCATTTATCTATATCTTTTATAATTTAATTATATTTTCATTATTACTTTATTATCGAACATATCAATAAACAAAAATTACATGCAAATTAATATCATTCGAATCATTTAGTTTTTTTATTAACTTTATATTTATTTTATTTTTATAAAATATTTGTTTCAATTAATTTATGTTTTATATGTACACAAATTGTTTCTTCCTCGTTTTTATTAATTTTCAAAATATTATTTGTTTGAAATTGTTTTTTTTACTCTTTTTTTAGTTACAATTTAATTATTCTTAGCAATTCAAGCTCCAAAAACTAACACGAATATCCTACGGATATTTAGAATTTGGGGTATTTCTTTATTTATTTTTACATATTTAAATTTATATCTATAAATGAAAATTGGGTATTACCTTACTACACAATCTTGGGAGATATTAATAAATGGAGTGGTGGTAGGTGTCAATCTAACAAATAAAAAATCTAATTCATGTGGACCAGATTGTTGGCCTTATCATCTACACTTTTCAATGCCATTATTTATGCGATTGTTGTCTGAAAAACTTTACTCATATTCTGCTAAAACAAAGTTGTTGTTCATCAATATACTCTAATCGGAGGTAAGAGATGGCTTTCTGGGAAGTCTGGAAAATCAAGAGCGAGATTGAGGAGTATCTAGTTGAGCTTTGTAATTGGGTTGATGATCCCTCATCTCGACAGATCATACACACTGCATACAACCAAGTCGAGTCGGCGGTAGAAATTTCCAAGAGAGTATTTGTGAGCAAAGAATGGAACGAACTGATTGAAGGTATAAAGGATTCACTCAGTAAATTAAAGGGTGCAATTGATATCTTCACCCAAAAGAAGATGGATCCAGAATCCGAAGGCATACATAATCTGGAAAAGGAGATTGCTATCTTCACCCAAAAGATTCACAAACTGGAGGAGTATTATGCTGATCATCTGTACAAATTTCCTGGAGGAGAAGATGAAGATGAAGATGAAGAAGTTGTTTCAAATGGGGACAAGTCAAAGATGGTTGGATTCTCTCATCACTACAAACATCTCAAAGAGTACCTTACTTATTCGTACGGTTTCCGCGTTGTCTCATTGTGTGGAATGCCGGGCATTGGAAAGACTACTCTGGCTAGGGAAATATTCGAGGATCCGGATATTGTGGAACGATTTCCCTGTCGTGTATGGGTGGAAGTTGGCAGAAAATGCGGATTCAAAGAAATGCTACGACGTATATTGGCTAAGGTGTGTCCAGATCACCAAATGTGTGTGGAAGAGGATGAAGATATAATTGGGAGGTTGAATGAATGTTTGAAAGGTAAGACATATCTAATTGTCTTGGATGACGTATGGGATAGATATGTCTGTTCTTGCTTTTATAGTTCTCGCAGAAATGAACTGATAAATATATTTCCAAGGGAGGATTATAAAAGTAGACTGTTGGTTATAAGTAGGATGCAACAATCAAATATGGTTATAGAAATGCAATTGATGGATAAAGAGGAGAGTTGGAATCTTCTACGTGACAGGGTGTTTGGTCAAGAGAGGTGCCTTTCGCAGCTCGAGGAAATTGGAAGAAAGATTGCAGAGAAATGTGAAGGTCTTCCTCTTACAATTGTCACGGTGGCCAACCTCTTATCCAAAGAAGACAAGACTCTAGAGTTCTGGAATGAGGTTGCTACGCGGAAAAAACATCAAATTTTCAAGGCTGCATATGATGAAATATTGAAGGTACTTCTTCCTAGCTACATGAACTTACCTCCATCTTTACAAATGTGTTTTATGTATATGGGAGTGTTCCCTCAGTATTATGATGTACCCCGGTCGAGAATCATCAATGTGTGGCTTGTTGATGGATTTCTTCAACTTTATGGAAAGTCATCAACCGATTATGAAGATATAAAATGTTTAGAGGAACTTGTCTCCAACAATATGGTTATGATCCGCAGCAAAACTATAAGTCGGGAGTATTCAGTTGGTGAGAAAAGAATAAAAACTTGCAGGCTCCATACTTCGTTGTGGCACCTTTCTAACAGAGAAGCTAGGAGGAGCAAGTTTTCTCATGTCTTAGAAGGCTATGATGATGGTTTTGGAGAAGATATAAATAGTCAACCTCGTTTATCTTTCCACACCAATGTTTTATTTGCTATCAAAGATGTGCATAAGTCTGTAGAGAATAATTGTGCTTCCACTGCACATTCTCTTTTCTGCTATGGTCCGTATCTTCCATATCAAGTACCACTATGCTTTGGTTTGAGATTGCTCAACAGACTCGATGCCCTTACAATTCGTTTCTACGAATTTCCATCGGAGGTGCTGCAATTAATTGAGTTAAGATACTTGGCCCTCACAATGAATGGAAACCTCCCTGGAACAATATCCCAGCTCTCAAAGCTTCAATTTCTAATTGTTCATCCACTTCAGAGCATCAAATCATTTAAAGAGTCATCGTATCTACCAATGGAGATATGGAACATGGAAGAGCTACAACATCTTCAAGTCATGGGAAAAGACTTGCCGAATCCTTGTGGTGCTTCCTTGAAAAGGTTGAGGACTCTTTCAAGGGTTGGTCCTAACAATTGTAGTGTAGAGGTTTTCAAGGGTATTGGTGATATGAAGAAATTAGGAATTGAAGTTGAATTGAGTCATGAAAATGATGGCGAGCCATTGAGCTGCCTCGCTCATGTTTCTCATCTTGAGAATCTAGAATCACTTAAATGCGTGGTTGTGAATCCAAAGTCCATTCCTTCCTTTCATCCGCTTTCATCTTTCCCAGAATATTTGAGAAAGTTGACTTTGAATGGGTTGGGTTATGCATGGGAAGAAATGAACAAGATTGGTTCATTAAAATATCTTCGGACGTTGAAATTGGAAAACTATGCTTTTCGAGGCCCGGAGTGGAATGTTAGAGAAGGGCAATTCGGTGGGCTTTGGTCTCTTACAATTGAAGATACTGATATGGAGAGATGGAGAATTGGATATATTATCTTGGAAATAGATAAGTTGATCATAAAACGTTGTTACAAATTAAAAGAGATTGACGGCCATTTTCTCCATGGTAACATGGAGATCGAGATGGTTGATTGCAATCCTTTAGTTACAGAGCAAATGAGAGAAAGACATAACAGAGTAAGAGTGAGTTGTTCATGGTATGATAAGAAGGGCACCGCATGAGAGAGAGACTCATTACTGATCATCACAAGGTATAATAATCCTTTTGCTTTTCTGCAGCTTACTTTGATATCAGAACCTATCCCTCAATTCATTTGCATTCAGTTTTCATCTCATTGCGTTCATGAATCCATTTCAGCTTCAAACTTATCAGGATAATTGGGTGAAGGAAGTGCAGTTGCATTGTGAAATGACGCATATATTTTGTTTCTCTCTTCAATTAGATTACTAGTTTTATTTTGTTTAAAAAACCCTGTACCTTGTTGTGAAGTTGTATTTTATTTTGTGAATAAGTTGGTTAAGTATTTATTGGGTGATTAAATTATAATACTGAAAAATAAATTAAATAAGTTGGTTAAGTATTTCTGAACCTCCATAATCTTATTCAAAGCATTTGCTCCTAAAAAGAAAGGCATAGGAAAGTTTAATGGTAAATCATATTGTTGGAAGTGCTTTAATTATCCAAATTCATTAGTTATCACTCCAATCTATATAATATATTAAAGAAAAGAAAGTTGTTATTTTAAATAGACGGGAACAATTACATAAAAAATTATCCTAATTCAGTATATTTTAATTTTATTTACTATTTCTTTTCATAATATATATACACAGTAATCAATAATAAAAATCTAACAAAATTATATTTGCCTTCTTTAAGAGAAATATTAAATCTCACTAATTTATTATTTTTAAATAATGCAAGTATATTTTCTTTTATATTAGATGAATTTGTAAATTATACTCCTATTTTTGTAGATTCTGTTTCATCTATTTTTTTTCTATTTTATAGTTGGATGTATTGTATAGAAATTATATTATGATATACTAAATTGACTATTATATAATATTAATAAATAAAAATTAAATTTATTTTAAAGAAATTACTTTAAAATACACAAATTTAAAATCTTATTAATAACATCATAATATTGTAAAATAAGAAATTATACATCACATTCGCGCATCACGCCGGTGTAAATCTAGTGCCATAAATAAAAAATATATATATATATAAAAAAAAACAATTCAAGAACTTGGCAGCAGGTAGCTCCAACATATTAATACTCAATTGAACCAACAGCTAATACACATTTTTCAGATCAAAACAAATCATCTGAAAATTAGAAGAAAATGCAAACAACAATAACACTAACACTTTGTTAAAACTGGAATTCTTAAAAAAGATTACCACTACTCCCCTTATAGAAGCTTCGACCCTTCAAAATTCCACGCTTTTTGATCTGATAACATTTTTATATATGAAAGGTGTTGAGGTTCGATTTAAAGATTAAACGGAGCTCATGGAACTGTTAAACAGAACAATAAATAGTAACGAGAAAAGCAACAAACGAAGGTAACAAATTGTGATAATCGGGAGCGTAAAAATAATATAAACGGAATACAATCAATGAATAAAGCGATAAACCAGATGTATAACAATGGAGAGCGCAGAAAAATGGGAATTCCATATGTATTTCGACAGAGTTTTGGTACAGTTTTCAAAGAGAGAAACCGGTACAAAAAATGAGTATAGTTCCCCTATTTATAGACAATAAAAAAAATAGAAAAAACCCTAGCTGATACCCTAGCCGCCGGGGAGCACGTGGTCGCTGAGAATCTCACAACTGCCCGTGATTCTCGGGGTCGGTTAGGGTTTGTAACGGCTCCGTGCCACCAGGTCCCATAAGAAGTCGCTTCCTCTCCTCGATGGCGATCGTGTTTCATGGTCGGTACCGACCTCGTGCTGGGGTCGGTGCTGGCCCCACCACTTAGAATAATTTGTCTTATTCCGATGGCTGGTTGGGCTTGTGGACTACGGGCTTTGGGCCGACTGGGCCTTCGGGTCTTCGATTGGACTTGGGCCGCTAGGGTCTGTCCCCAACAATAGCCCCTTATTTCAGGGCCTATCTGGGGTAGGTGCTGGAATCAAAACTTTCGACCGTGATGCATACAGAGTGTGGAGTCTTGAGGTGCCCCATAAGGCATTCTCAAGGGCCCAGGAGGTGCCCGGGGGACCGCTACTCCTATTGGATAATGGAGGATAACTCGGAAGTTACCTCATGTTCATATGCTATCCGCGGGGGATGCTTGCGTATGTTGGTGAGGGGTAACTTCGGAAAGCCAACCCGAGGGCCAATACGTGGGTCTGCAATCCATGTGGATCGTTAGAATTGTTTCAGAGAATATTCTCTTGCATAGAGCGTTACTCTTATGCGTGCACTCTGTTAGGCTCCGTGGAGCGCTTGTAGGGCAAGTTTTGGTGGAGCGTGGTCATTGGAATGTTCCTTTGGGAAGATCCGTGGTCCTAATTGATTATGTCGATCGCGTCAGAGTTTGCCCCACGACACTAAGTTGTGGCTTAGGTCTTTTGGATTTTCTTTGGCCGAGGTGGGTGTGTTCGCTATCGAGGAGGACTCGGGGTTGGTGGCGAGCCCTGAGCATGCTCGGTGTGTTCATTATAGTACTTAATTATGATACTTCATTGTTGTGTGTGTAATTGATCATTGTAGTGTATATGATACTGTAATGAGATATCATGCATACAATAATGATCAATTACACACATAACAATGAAAGTTCATAGTTCATTCAGGAAGATGAGTTCAGCCTAGAATGCACCCCTATATATAAGAACAAATCTCGTCCATCCAAAATATGAAATCAACAGCTGAGATTAAATTTCCTCCGTGTTTCATTATTATATGTATTGACTTTCATTATTGTAAAATGAGGGGTAATTTTGTATTTAATGAATTCAAATTTTTTTAGAATCTTAATTTAAATCTTGCGATCTTTCTTTCCTTTGCGATTTGCGATTTGCGATCTTCATTCCTTCTGTAATTATATATTTTCTTCATTCATTCTCTCTGTGAAATGTGCTCGCCATCGTCTGCGTTCGTTATTGTTTGTGTTCGTCGTCGTTTGTGTTCGTCATCGTCGTCGGCGAGTTATGGATCCTTTGAAAGGTAAGAATTGATAAATTTCATCTGTTACGTAATAGAATCAGTTGTTTTCTGATATGATGTTCGATCATTAGTTATCAGATTACGGTGATAGAATCGAAGATTCATTGTATGGGTTATTGATGATTTGTTTCCAGATTTTGAATTAGGTTTCGTAGATTGTTGTTTATGGTTTGGTGTTTTCACTCTTAATTGTCTAATTTGAAGATGTGCATTATATATCGTTATGAATTGCATTATATATTTGTAGTACTTATGTTATATCTGAAAGAGTGATTATTAGTTTATGTACTTTTGAATTTGTTTTATATCTACATTATATAATATTATGGCTTGCATTATTGTTTTGTAATAGTTGCATTATATGTGAGTCAGTTATAATTAGTTTATGAAGGTTCTGTTCCGTTATGAGAATTCATTATATAGTGTAAATACATGCATTATGTATTGTTATGAATTGCATTATATATTTGTAGTACTTAGGTTATATTTGAAAGAGTGATTATTAGTTACGTACTTTCAAATTTTTTTTTATATCTGCATTATATAATGTTATGGCTTGCATTATTATTTTGTAATAGTTGCATTATATGTGAGTCAATTATAATTAGTTTATGGAGGTTCTGTTCCGTTATGAGAATTCATTATATAGTGTAAATACATGCACTATATAGTTATGAATCTTACATTATATGTTATAAGTTTCAAATTTAATTCATGTTTTTTTCTGTACAGATTGGTTTGTTCCAAAGTGTGATAACACAGCACCAAGCAGATGTAGAAGATAGGTGATGTGGTGTGCCTTGTTGGCAAGTGAGATTGTTGAGATCTTGGAGGCTCACCATCTCTCACAGACTAAGCATCCCTTGGCCAAAGCCTTCATTGACATCAACTAGCTCTTTACATCAACTATGTATGAGATTGAGAGCTAACTATGTTGAGATTGATGATTGATGATAATTGAGGAGGTTCTGTCCCTTGTTTGTTCCACAACGGATTGTATTGCTATTATTGTATTGTTATTTGTCAACCCTCATTCTTGCAACTTGTGATGTTTCTAGAAGAGGTTCAATGAGTGATTGTAACTTGTTTTAATTCAGATTTAATTATAAT
>JAPKLW010000674.1:273708-290399 GCA_026898455.1 Plectranthus barbatus
TATAGGTCATTGTTCATTCACAAACACTTAGTTCGGAACTAAGTGTTTGTGAATGAACAATGACCTATAATCTAACCATTAATTTTTTGTATCTGATGGTTATAATAATGACACGTGACAGTCATTAAATTTATTTATTTATTTGAAAGGGCATTTTAGGTAGTAAATATTATTATATTTTATAGTAGATTTGATAATTATGGTAGTTACCTAATTTTTGGGATTTAATTTATTTAGCTTCTTTTAGGGTTCAATTAATTTGTTAATTCACCATCTCCTTCACGATCGTCCACCCTCTCCCTCATGATCGTCCACCCTCTCCCTCACCATCGTCCGGCCACCAGCCATGGCTCTCCCCTCTCGTCTATCCCCTTCTCGCCGCCACAGTCGCAGCCCGTCACTGCTCGTCATCTCGTGCCAATCAATCCCAGCATCAAGTTCTCTCGTCTATCCCCTTCTCGCCGCCACAGTCGCAGCCCGTCGCTGCTCGTCATCTCGTGCCAATCAATCCCAGCATCAAGTTCTCTCGTCTATCCCCTTCTCGCCGCCACAGTCGCAGCCCGTCGATGCTCGTCATCTCGTGCCAATCAACCCCAGCATCAAGTTCCACTTGGACGATTTTCGTCCAGTCTTAAAGTCCGATTCGCGATTTGGCCATTCCACTTGGACGATTTTCGTCCAAGATCCGCTGTTATGACTAGTTGTTTGCTGCCTTGTCTCATCTGGCGATGTCGACGTCATTCTTCGAATCCGGCTGACACTTGGTGGATCGCCTTCAAGTCTAGATTTTATTTTTTTTCTGTCATATGCGATTATCATTTTTATTTTATGTGAGTGTCATTATTTATGAATAAATGTATCATTCTTCGAATCCGGCTGACACTTGGTGGATCGCCTTCACGTCTAGATTTTATTTTATTTTTTGTCATATGCGATTGTCATTTTTATTTTATGTGAGTGTCATTATTTATGAATAAATGTATCATTCTTCGAATCCGTCTAACACTTGGTGGATCGCCTTCACGTCTAGATTTTATTATTTTTGTGTCATATGCAATTGTCATTTTTATTTTATGTGAGTGTCATTATTTATGAATAAATGTATCATTCTTCGAATCCCTGTTTTACGAATAATTAAAATTGTTTATACATTTAATGATAATATATTACTGGAAGTTGAGAGAATAACCTTATAATGACACACAAAGTCATAAACAATGACACACAAAACAATAAACAATGATAACGATTAACTTAAGATTATGGAATAAATCGTGGTGCATTTTCTCTTTCCAATTTATTTGATAATAATGGAAAAAATCATTAATGACAACCAACAAACATGCTAAATATTCGATTAAATTTGTCTAGATCATAGGTTGATCCTAATTGGTAACTGTCCCCATAAATTTCGACTTTCAGTTTTTAATTGTGCGGGTTTTTTTTTTCCGTTTATGCCCTTTAAATGACAAAAACTAGCCTATTTAATGATAGACGGAAAGATTTAATCTGGAACGTTGATTTACAAAATGGATGGTTCGATTTTGTTCTCTGTTCATTCACATATACCTGTTCAGCCTAGATCACTCCCCTATATATATATATATATATATATATATATATATATATATATATATAGGGGGCTGATCTGGTGAGAAGAGGGTTTAACGTGAGAAATGAGAATAAATCTCGTCCATAGATTTGATAACATCAACAATCCAGATTGCATACAAGCTTCAACAAAACGCGCGGCATTTTATCCTCATTTTACTTCATTAAAGGGCAACATAGTCATTACAAACGTACAGGGCGCAAAAGTTGTGTTTTGTTCATTTTATGTATTATATACTTCATTTTATCTTAGTTATACTTCATTTTATCTCAATTGCGAATCATTATAAAATAAATTCGATTCGAATTTTGATGTTAGATGTGAAATGCATTTTATCTTAATAGTTCTTCATTATATCTTAGTTATTCTTCATTTTATATCAATTGTGATTCATTATAAAATAAATTTGATGTGAATTTTGATGTTACACGTGACATGCATTTTATCTTAGCAGTTCTTCATTATATCTTAGTTATTCTTCATTTTATCTCAATTGTTGTTCATTATAAAATAAATTAAATAAAAAGGAAATCAATTTTTTCGGAAAAAATGATTTCAATTCTCTTCGTTTTATCTCCTATATACATCATTAAATGAAAAAAATCAAATTTTTAGTAACAGTTCTTTTCATTTTATCTCCTATATACTTCATTAAATTGAAAAGATTAAATTAAATAAAAATAAAATCAAATTTTCGGAAAAAGTATTTCAATTCTCTTCATTTTATCTCCTATATACATCATTAAAAGAAAAAAATCAAATTTTTAGAAACAGTTCTCTTCATTTTATCTCCTCTATACTTCATTAAATGGAAAAATTTAAATTAAATAAAAATAAAATCAATTTTCAGAAGAATATGTTAAGCTCATTTTATCTATTTAAAAATTCATTAAATTAGAAAATTCAATTAAATAATAATAAAATTAAATTTAATTTTAGAGTAATGGATGACTCAACAAGGCAATCGAAATCTTATGAAAAATCGAAAAGAAAAGGAATTACAGATCCAAATATGTAATAATGAAGTTCGCGGAGGATAAAATGAAAATGGAAATTATTTGAGGGAGATACCATCAGGCTAAATGACAATGATACCCTTAAATATGTAATAATGAAGTTCGCGGAGGATAAAATGAAGACGGAAATTATTAAAGCATGACCGCAGATCTTGTGAAATCAAAGGCTGGGATTTATTCTCATTTCTTACATTAACATCTATTCTCATATGATCTAACCTATATATATATATATTGTAATAGGGGTGCGTTAAAGTGACAAGTACCTCCTTAGATAGGAGATGAGAATGAATCTGGGCCATCAAAAACAAGATTTGGACGGATAAGATCAATTTGGGGTGCAATTTTATAAACTTGCATTCGGTAATATAAAAAACTTGCAAAGTAAGGGTAAATTTGTAAAAAGTGCAACGTCAACCACCCACATTAATTCAATATCCCTAGAATTTCACACACGATCTGTAGTACGTGGGATTTGCATTCCAAATTTATAGTATTAACAAAAACAAATTTCGTCCAAAAAAATAGCAGTAATTTTCTCTGAATATCTTTCAACCCAATTTCTGCAGAATTCTTCGTTTCTACACAGACATTCAATCGCGATAAGAAAAAGTCTGCAAACGTTAAAATTTACGGCAACAAGGTATACATTCGCATAATATTATTATTTAAGAAACCCATTTCAGCGATTTTTTCTTTTGTCATTCGTCGGGTTTCGTGAACGCTTGAAACCTAATTTGTTCATATATTTTTTAATTTTTGATTTGGTTACAGAATGTTGGTTATTTCACATTCAACATTTTAATAAATTATTTGGGTTGCAGAAACAGTGTTTTAGGTTTTTCTAAAACCTCAATCAATCTATGAAATACTGCAACTTTACAGGCCTATATAATGCAAATGTACAGGCATATATATTGCAAATTTACAGGCTTAAATAATGCAACTTACATCAAAGAAATAAACAACTTTATTCTAAAACCTCAGTCAATACATGAAATACTGCAAATTCACAGGCGTATTTGATGCAAGTTTACAGGCGTATTTGATGCAAATTTACAGACTTAAACAATGCATTTTATACCAGAAAAATAAATAACTATATACTAAAAACTCAATGAAACCATGAAATACTGCAACTGTACCGGTATATATAATGCATATTTACAGGCTTAAATAATGTAACTTACATAAACGCAACAGGAAGCTGGAAAAATAGAATAAAAGATTTAAGAAAACAGAGCAGAAGCAACATTGAAGAAGATCCTAATCGACCGCACACCCGGCTCGCCTCGTTTGCCCAGAGATAAGCCCTTCAGATCCGATATTGACGCCATAAAACTGCCGCCGCCATTTGGCCACACCCCGAGGAGAGGCAGTTGGGCTCATCATCATCCACGACGACGAGCTGTGATCACGAATTCATCGACGAAGAAGCCCTGTTCGACATGCCAAAGCTGCTGGTGGACATGACGGAGGGAATGTTGCTGAGCTCGCCGCGGATTAAGTCGGCGACAGAGGAGGAGGAGTCGCCGGATAATTACTCGAAAAATGACAGCTTTTGGAGCTATCCTTGATCAAGATTTGAAGAATATAATTTCTCACGCTTATTGTATAAATCAGTTAGGAAAGAATACTAAAAAGCCCTTAATGAAATTAATTAATTATTAAATTAGGTAATACAATAATTAGGTAGATCAAATTTGGACCACATATTTTATAAAATAAAAGAACAAAATTCATTTTCATCTCCCATCTAAAAAGGACTTGTTATATGATTACACCTCTATTATAATATATTAAAACATATGTAAAATAGTGGCATGTGCAATGTCGAGTAGAGAGAGAATGGGCGCATGTGTTTGGTCTATCGAGGAGGGACGGCAGCAGGTCACAAACTTTTTTATATTTTTTATACTGTCCCTTGATTTGTCGTTTACCTTACTACACAAACTTGGGAGAAATAAATTGAGAATAAAAAATCTAATTCATGTGGACCTGACACTTTCAATGCGATTATTTATGCGATGGGTTGACTGAAAAGCCTTACTCATATTATTGTGCTAAAACATAGTTGTTGTTCATCAATATACTCTAATTTTAGGTAAGAGATGGCTTTCTATAATGTCTGGGAAATCAAGAGGGAGATTGAGGAGTATCTAGTTGAGCATGATAATTGGGTTGATGATCCCTCATCTCGACAGATCATACACACTGCATTCAACCATGTCGAGTGGGCGGTAGAAATTTCCAAGAGACTGTTTAAGACCGACGACTGGAACGGACTGACTGATATGGTGGATGCACTCAGTATATTAAAGGGTGCAATTGAATCCCACGTCTCGAAGAAGATGGATCTAGAAACGGAGATTTATATCTTCACCCAAAAGATTCGCAAACTGGAGGAGGATTATGCTGATCATATATACAAATTTCCTGGAGGAGAAGATGAAGATGAAGAAGTTGTTTCAAATGGGGATAAGTCTAAGATGGTTGGATTCTCTCATCACTACAACCTTCTTAAACAGAAGCTTACTGATAAGTTCGTAGAAAGAGTTGTCTCACTCTGTGGAATGCCGGGCATTGGAAAGACTACTCTGGCTAGGGAAATATTCGACGATCCGGATATTGTGGAACAATTTCCCTGTCGTGTATGGGTGAAAGTTGGCAGAAAATGCGGATTCAAAGAAATGCTACGACGTATATTGGCTGCGGTGAGTCCAGATCACCAAATGCGTGTGGAAGAAGAGGATGATGATATATTTGGGAGGTTGAATGAATGTTTGAAAGGTAAGACACATCTTATTGTCTTGGATGATATATGGGATAGATATGCGTCTTTTTGCTATGATTGTGAAGCATATAGTCCACGCAGAAATGTATGGATACGTATCTTTCCAATGTATAATGGAAGTCGAGTGTTGTTTATAAGTAGGATGCAACAATTACGTGTGTTAGAGAAAATAGAAATGCAATTGATGGATAAAGAGGAGAGTTGGCATCTCCTACGTGACAAGGTGTTTGGTCAAGAGCGGTGCCCTTCTGAGCTCGAGAAAATTGGAAGAAAGATTGCTGAGAAATGTGAAGGTCTTCCTCTTATAATTGTCACAGTGGCCAACCTCTTATCCAAAGAAGACAAGACTGTAGAGTTATGGAAGGAGGTTGCTACGCGGAAAAAACATCAAATTTTCAAGGCTGCATATGATGAAATATTGAAGGTACTTCTTCCTAGCTACATCAACTTACCTCCATCTTTACAAATGTGTTTTATGTATATGGGAGTGTTCCCGCAATTATATGACATACCCCGCTCGAAAATCATCAATGTGTGGTCTGTTGATGGATTTCTTCAGCATTATGGAAAGTCATCAACCAGTTATAAAGAGATAGAATATTTAGAGGAACTTGTCTCCAACAATATGGTTATGATCCGCGGCACAACGATAAGTTTCGGGAAATCAGTCGGTAGAAAAAGAATAAAAACTTGCAGGCTCCATACTTCGTTGTGGCACCTTTCTAACAGAGAAGCTAGGAGGAACAAGTTTTCTCATGTCTTAGAAAGCTATGATGATGGTTTTGGAGAAGATATAAAGAGTCAGCCACGTTTATCTTTCCACGCCAATGTTTTATTTGCTATCAAAGATGTGCACAAGTCTGTGGAGGATAATTGTGCATCCACTGCACATTCTCTTTTTTGTTATGGTCCGTATCTTCCATATCAAGTACCAATATGCTTTGGTTTGAGATTGTTAAATAGACTTGATGCCCTTACAATCCGTCTCTACGAATTCCCATTGGAGGTGTTGCAATTAATTGAGCTAAGATACCTGGCCCTCACATTGAATGGAAACCTTCCTGCTACAATATCCCAGCTCTCAAAGCTTCAGTTTCTGATTATTCATCCACATCAGAGCATCAAATTATTTAAAGAATCATCGTATCTACCAATGGAGATATGGAACATGACAGAACTACAACATCTTCAAGTCATGGGAAAAGACTTGCCGAATCCTTGTGGTGCTTCCTTGAAACAGTTAAGGACTCTTTCAAGGGTAAGTCCAAACAGTTGTAGTGTAGAGGTTTTCAAGGGTATTCGTAATGTAAAAAAGTTAGGAATGGAAGTCGAATTGAGTCATGAAAATGATGGCGAGCCATTGAGCTGCCTTGCTCATCTTTTTCGTCTTGAGTATCTGGAATCACTTAAATGTGTGGTGGTGAATCCAAAGTCCATTTCTCCCTTTTATCCACTTTCATCTTTCCCATCAAGTTTGACAAAACTGACTTTGAATGGGTTGGGTTATCCATGGGAAGAATTGAACAAGATTGGTTCACTAAAAAGGCTTGAGACGTTGAAATTGCAAAACTATGCTTTTCGAGGTCCAGAGTGGGATGTTAGAAAAAGGCAATTCAGAGGGCTTAAGTCCCTTACAATTGAAGATACTGATTTGGAGAGATGGATAATTGGATATCAAACCTTTTATGTAGCTGAGTTGATCATAAAATGTTGTTACAAATTAAAAAATATTAACGGATGTTTTGGCGATCCTTGGATAAACATTGAGATGGTTGATTGCAATCCTTTGGTAACAAAGCAGGTTGCAGGAAGTTACAGAAAAGTAAGAGTGAGTTGTTCATGGTATGGTGAGAAGGGCAGGGCATACTCATCATCACAAGGTATAATAATCCTTTTTCTTTTCTGCAACTTATTTGCATTCAGTTTTCATCTCATTGCTGAAACTTCAGATAATGCATATATTCATCTTTTTTTGAGCAGGTTAAATCTTACAGAATGAAACCTTGATAGCAATCAAAGGACCCCAAGGGACCACCCTTGTTGGAGAATCAAGATGAATAAGATTGTTGGAGAATCTCCAGAGCTTACTTCTAAGGAAACTGAAGGAGAGGTCAGATCAGATGATGTACATGTGGGGGATATTAGGAACAGTGAGAGCATTGTTTCAGCAATTCAAGGTATTGATGCTCTTATAATTCTCACAAGTGCTGTACCTGGGTTCGACCCAGCTAAAGGCGGAAGGCCTGAATTCTATTTCGAAGATGGAGCTTTCCCTGAACAGGTTCATATTCTCATCTAACTATGACAACTAGTCGTGAAAGCATTAACATTCCTGATATAAACTGTTGATTTCTAGGTTGATTGGATTGGACAAAAGAACCAAATAGATGCTGGTGAGGACTTATCCTGAAGTTGACAGTCAATTGCTTTATGTAATATTGTGAGAGTTCTCTGATTACTTGTCCAACAGCCAAAGCTGCTGGAATGAAGCATATTGTGTTGGTTGGATCAATGGGAGGAATGAATCCTAATCACCCCTTGAACAGCTTGAAAAATGGAAATATCTTGGTTCGCATTTTCTTTCCCTTTTCCCTTCACCTCATTTGATGATACTAGTAATTACTTGTCATCAAAGAATAATCTAATGCCTACTCATTACAAGCATAAAATTCAAAAATTCTCACCAGTGAATTTTATTTATTGGCAGATTTGGAAGAGAAAGGCCGAGCAGTACTTGGCTGATTCCGGGATCCCATACACCATCATTAGGTATTACCTAATGTTAAGACATCATGTGAATGAATATGAACTACATCTCTTCTAATCCAGTCATTTGGATAACTCTTTCTGCATAAAAACTCATTCTCTTCTTAGAACAGATGCAAATGTAGCATATGTTTCGGACATGTTAGGCTTTTGTATTGTGAAAATGATAATTACATTCATCACCTTGTTGTTATTTTGGCGAAGAGCTGGTGGGTTGATAGATAAAGAAGGTGGGTTAAGAGAGCTACTGGTTGGTAAGGATGACGAGCTTCTAACCACGGAAACAAAGACTATCCCTAGGGCTGATGTTGCCGAAGTCTGTATTCAGGTGATGAACTAGTTTGATTTTGAGCCGCTTTTCTGGTTGTGTTTTCAGTTGAAGGTGTTGTTGATAATATGGAGGTTCGTTCTTGCAGGCACTAAACTTCGAGGAGGCGAAGTTAAAAGCATTCGACCTAGCCTCGAAACCTGAAGGATCCGGCACTCCCACTACAGATTTTAAGGCTCTGTTTTCCCAAGTCACCACTCGATTCTGAAACTTGCTTTGAGCAGTGGAAACAAGAGTGTTTTTCTCAAATAAATTGTGCCATAGTTATGTATGTAGAACCTCTTGTATTGTAGATGCCTGAACATGTGATTGAAATACTTTGCAATAAAATGCCTCCTAAATTATATTTCAATTCTTATACTTTAAAAAGAAAGGTATAGGAAGGTTAAATTATGAAGAACAATGGTAAATCACATTGATGGAAGTGCTTTAATTATACAAATTCATTGTTATCACTCCAATACCATCAAAAAAACAATTCATGAACTTAATATTCAATTAAACCAATAGCTCAACACTCGTTGCAAATTATACAATTCGTAAGGCCACTTCTTTCATGCTACCAAAAGTGACATAAATCAAAACCAAAGAATATGGTAAAAAATCCTAAGTGCAACTCCAACCGAGCAGAAAAATGAATATTTAAATTTAAATTATTGAAATTTCTTCCCAAACTAGCTGAAAAACCAAAAGCATTCAGTGTTTTAACATTCTCTCCCATTCTCTCAAACTAGGGGTGTGCAAGAAATCAAAAAAAATAAAAAATTGAATCGAATCGAACCGAAATAATCGAATTTATATGTGTATATATAATATTAATATACTCCCTCCGTCCCAATTATTTGATCTTGTTTTAACTTGATTGAATGTCAATTCACTTATGAATATATTAAATATTCGAACAAATTTTCCGAATTACCCTTATTTAGCAATAACTATTAATAATAACCCCATTAATTGTGTTTAATTTATAAGGTTCTAGCATAAATTTATAAACACATGTCAAAAACAAAACTAAATTTGGATATGACACCATATAAATGGAGCATCCCAAAATAATAACGTGGACCAAATAATTAGGACGCAGGGAGTATGTTTTTATATAATTCATATGGTTTAAGAGGACCGGATCTAGAAAGTTATAATTGGGGATACAATATATGAATAAAATTATACTGAGGGTACATTATATAAATATTTATATATAAAATAATATATATATATATATATATATAATAAAAAATATATATATTTAATATTAAAAAAATTAAATTTTGGGGGTACAAGTGTACCCCCATTAGAGTACATGCATCCGCCCTTGTATGGTTATATATAATATGTAATAAATATAATTATGCATATATTTATGTATAATAAATATAATTGTATATAATATATTAATATATAATAAATATAGTTTTCATTTTTTATTTCTATTTAAAATATTAAATTTATACTAAAATTCAGTTATAACCAAAATAATTGAAAAACCAATTAAAACTTTCGGTTCAGTTCGACTGCATAAAAATTAATTTGGTTATTTTACCGGCCAAAACTGATCGAAATAACAGAATACTCACATCTACTTCAAACGCTAATTTGCAACTTCACTATTCATGAACGAAAAACTTTTTTTTATTTGCAACCAAACCCTCCCAGTTAATTGATTTTACTATTGTGACTTTTAGGTATAAATTTGTGTTTTTTTTCCATTTATTTATGTTTATTATAATTTAATTATATTTTCATTATTACTTCATTATCGAACACATCAATAAATAAAAATTAAGAGTATTATCAATTCAGGACCCGAAAGATTATGCGAATTGAGAATTGTTTGATCTTTCGAGCGCTGTATTGAGAAATCATCTTTCACATCGTTAATTGATAATTAAACTATGTTTGGATCCTATCAACAGTTCTCCTAAAAATTACATGCAAATTATTATCATTTGAATCATTTAGTTTTTGCATTAACTTTATATTTCTTTCATTTTTATAAGATATTTTTTCAATTAGTTTCAGTTTTATGTGTACACATTGTTTTTTCCTCGTTTTTATTAATTTTCAAAATTTTATTTGTTTGAAATTGTTTCTTTTTCTCTTTTTAGTTTCTATTTAATTTAATTATTCTTAGCAATTCACGCTCCAGAAACAAACACGAATCGCCAACGAATATTGGGAATTTGGGGTTTTCTTTATTTATGTTTACATATTTAAATTTATATCTATAAATGTAAATTGCGGTAATACTTTACTACACAAACTTGGGAGAAATAAATTTATATCTAACAAATAAGAAAGAATAAATATATGAAAATAGCCACTTTCTTTATCCAAAAATTTTAAACAGCTACTATTATATACATATGCAAGAAATGATCAAATTAATGTAAACTTCGACATATGTCCCTACTATTAACCTATTTTTTTGCAGGATTTTTAATTAAGCCAATCATTAGTATAATCATTCAATTATTATTACTAAAATTAGTATTAAAAATATATTTACCTAATTTGTTTTTGATCTTCAATCAAATTTTAATTATATATTTTTAAATAATATATTAAAAATTAAAAGAATGGTATTTGCAATTTGAATGGATTCAAATATTTTCTTTTCCTATTTTTTAGAGTGATTTTTCAACTGTATATAAAAAGATATTTATTTAGTTAATTACAAATTTTAATTAAAAAAGTATGCAACTGTTTGCTACAATTTACAATTTGTATTTGCATCGTTAGCCTTTTGCAATTTAATTTTGTCATTTTGGGTTTCAATATTTCTTTTGCGATTAATTTTAGTTATTATTTGAAATCATATTTTTATATCCTCTTAAAAATCTTCAATTGCCACTAAATATCTCTTTACGATTTTGACTCAATGTGATCTCATTTGCTATTTTTTTAATTTATTTTATTTTATAAATTATATTTTTAAATAATCTTAAGAAAATAACCATTTGAAAATATGGATTCAGTGTTTGCGACTTTGTCCAAATTAGAAGTTGGAAATAATAATCTGTGCCATCTCACAAATTCATAAATTTGACCGATATTCATACTTTTTTTAATTTGATTTATTTTTTCCATGTGAAATCTAAAAGAATTAAGAGTATATTTGGAAAATGATTATTTTTTAAATGCATTCATAAAAATGGCTATTTATGATTTTATTATTATCAAGCTATTTAAGGTTTTCCGGAACTAAAAAATCTAATTCATTTGGACGAGATTGATGGCCTTATCATCTACACTATTCAATGCCATTATTTATGCGATTGTTGTCTGAAAATATTCTGCTAAAACAAAGTTGTTGTTCATCAATATACTCTAATTGGAGGTAAGAGATGATTTTCTTTAAAGTCTGGGGAATCAAGAAGTACATTGAGAAGTATCTAGTTAAGCATGATAATTGGGTTGATGATCCCTCATCTCGACACATGATACTCATTGCATACAACCAAGTCGAGTGGGCGGTAGAAATTTCCAATAGAGTGTTTGTGAGCAGCAATCCGAACGGAGCGATTGAAGGTATGGTGGATGCACTCGGTATATTAATGGGTGCTATTGAATCCCACTTCTCGAAGAAGATGGATCTAGAAGATGAAGAAGAAGAAGAGGAGGAAGAGGAAGAGGAAGGCATCCATAGTCTAGAAAAGGAGATTGATATCTTCACCCAAAAGATTCGCAAACTGGAGGAGGATTATGCTGATGATCTATACAAGTTTCCTGGAGGAGACAATGAAGTTGAAGATGAAGAAGTCGTTTCAAATGGGGACAAGTCTAAGATGGTGGGATTCTCTCGTCACTACAACCATCTCAAACAGAAGCTTACTTCTTCAGACGGAAAAAGTGTTGTCTCACTGTGTGGAATGCCGGGCATCGGAAAGACTACTCTGGCTAGGGAGATATTCGACGATCCGGATATTGTGGATCGATTTTCCTGTCGTGTATGGGTGAAAGTAGGCACAAAATGCGGATTCAAAGAAATGCTACGACGTATATTGGCTGCGGTGAGTCCAGATCACCAAATGCGTGTGGAAGAGGATGAAGATATAATTGGGAGGTTGGATGAATGTTTGAAAGGTAAGACATATCTAATTGTCTTGGATGATGTATGGGATAGATATGCTTCTTTTTGCTTTGATAGTGAAGCATATAGTTCAGGCAGAAATAAACTGATACATATCTTTCCATGGAAGTATAATGGAAGTCGACTCTTGGTTATAAGTAGGATGCAACAACTTTTTCTATTATCAAACCTAATAGAAATGCAATTGATGGATAAAGAGGGAAGTTGGAATCTTCTACGTGACAAGGTGTTTGGTCAAGAGCGGTGCCCTTCTCAGCTGGAGGCAATTGGAAGAAAGATTGCAGAGAAATGTGAAGGTCTTCCTCTTACAATTGTCACGGTGGCCAATCTCTTATCCAAAGAAGACAAGACTGTGGAATTCTGGAATGAGGTTGCTAGAAGGAAAAAACATCAACTTTTCAAGGCTGCATATGATGAAATATTGAAGGTACTTCTTCCTAGCTACATCAACTTACCTCCATCTTTACAAATGTGTTTTATGTATATGGGAGTGTTCCCTCAGTTATATGACGTACCCCGATCAAAAATCATCAATGTGTGGCTTGTTGATGGATTTCTTCAACATTATGGAAAGTCATCAACCGATTATGAAGATATAAAATGTTTAGAGGAACTTGTCTCCAACAATATGGTTATGATTCGCTGCAAAACTACAAATCAGGAGTATTCAATCGGTGATAAAAGAATAAAAACTTGCAGGCTCCATACTTCGTTGTGGCACCTTTCTAACAGAGAAGCTAGGAGGAGCAAGTTTTCTCATGTCTTAGAAAGCTATGAAGATGGTTTTGGAGAAGATATAAAGAGTCAGCCTCGTTTATCTTTCCACACCAATGTTTTATTTGCTATCAAAGATGTGCACAAGTCTGTGGAGGATAATTGTGCATCTATTGCACATTCTCTTTTTTGTTATGGTCCGTATCTTCCATATGAAGTACCAATATGCTTTGGTTTGAGATTGTTAAATAGACTCGATGCCCTTACAATCCGTCTCTACGAATTCCCATTGGAGGTGCTGCAATTAATTGAGCTAAGATACCTGTCCCTCACATTGAATGGAAACCTTCCTGCTACAATATCCCAGCTCTCAAAGCTTCAGTTTCTGATTGTTCATCCACATCAGAGCATCAAATTATTTAAAGAATCATCGTGTCTACCAATGGAGATATGGAACATGACAGAACTACAACATCTTCAAGTCATGGGAAATGACTTGCCGAATCCTTGTGGTGCTTCCTTGAAAAAGTTAAGTACTCTTTCAAGGATAAGTCCAAACAGTTGTAGTGTAGAGGTTTTTGAGGGTATTCATAATGTAAAAAAATTAGGAATTGAAGTTGAATTGAGTCATGAAAATGATGGCGAGCCATTGAGCTGCCTTGCTCATGTTTCTCATCTTGAGAATCTACAATCACTTAAATGTGTGGTTGTGAATCCAATGTCCATTCCTTCCTTTTATCCACTTTTATCTTTCCCATCAGGTTTGACAAAGTTGACTTTGAATGGGTTGGGTTATCCTTGGGAAGAAATGAATAAGATTGGTTCACTTGAATGTCTTGTGACGTTGAAATTGCAAAACTATGCTTTTCGAGGTCCAGAGTGGAATGTTAGAAAAGGGCAATTCAGCACGCTTGAGTCCCTTACAATTGAAGACACTGATATGGAGAGATGGGGAATTGGATATGATATAAGAATATTTCAGTTGATCTTGAAATGTTGTTACAAATTAAAAGAGATTGACGGTCGCTTTTGGCATCCTTGTGTATACATCCAGATGATTGATTGCAATCCTTTGGGTACAGAGCAAATAAGAGAGGCTGCACGAAAAAATGGAGAAGTAACAGTGAGTTGTTCATGGCATGATAAGAAGGGCAGGGCATGAGAGACTCACAACTCATAATCACAAGGTATAATAATCCTTTTGCTTTTCTGCAACTTATTTGCATATGCTTTTTTCATGAAAAGCAATTCCCTATGCTTTTTTCCCTTACAATTGAAGATATTGATATGGAGAGATGGAGAATTGCACGTTTCTTAGGAGTTTATGAATTGATCTTAAAACGCTGTTACAAATTAAAAGAGATTGACGGAAGGTTTCTCCGCGTAGAAAATATCGAGATGGTTGATTGCAATCCTTTGGGTACAGAGAAAATAAGAAAGGCTACAGGATTACATGCAAAAATAAGAGTGAGCTGTTCATGGTATGATAAGAAGGACAGGGCATGAGAGAGAGACTCACAACTCATCATCACAAGGTATAATAATCCTTTTGCTTTTCTGTTACTTATTTGCATTATGTTTTCATCTCATAATTTCCTCTATCATTTTACAGAAACTTCACTACAAAATCAGATAATGCATATATCTCCAGACCTTACTTCTAAGGTGAATTTGGTTCAATTTCGCCGTTTCCATGAGAGTTAGAGGGCGTAAACTGGACAGGAATTTTTAGTTTCATATCTTGAATCAATTTGAGGATGGATGTAAGAAAATTTTATGTTAAATCTGCAGAAACATGATGGGTGGAGTGTTGTAGATGTTTGTGAAGTGGTGTAAGTTAATGATCAGCAATAAAGCAGTTATTTAGACATGAATTGGGTTTAATGTCTCTACTACTTGTATTCCTAGTTCCTCATTGTACAAGACTGAAGATGCCGGAAACTATAAGCACAACATTCTCCCCTGTAGATACATCTTCTTGCAAATTAGTCATCAAGAATTGATCAAAAAACTGATTCAAGCCCCTTTGATTTTTTATTTTTCAGCAGTAGAGACGTCCACATTGCTGTTAGGAAGATCAAATGTTTTCTATGGAAACCGTGTTTCGTCTCTCTCAGTCCCAGAGCCAGATGATGTCAAGCAAGCAAGGTAGATTCGAAGCTGTTTCTTCTTTTGCAGTCACCATTTACAATCATACATGTATCTGCTAAGAAGGAAAAAAGAGGAAAAGAAGAAGTGATAAATTATGTAAATTAGTTTGTTTGCTCATTCTTGAAGAGTTTTCAAGCAGCAAGGAGGATGAAGCCATTGATGAGATAAATATGTTATACTCACCCTGGCTACAGCAGAAAAGAAGATTCAAGATTATGTTGAAGGTCAATTTGAGTTTCAACAATGAACCTTCCATTTTATATGAACTAGCTTCATTTCAGTTCTTTGTTTCTCATTTATGATATCTTAAGACATATTTATGATTTTTCTCCTCCATAACTTGAATCTCTGTCTTTGTCTTTGTCTTTGTCTCTGTCTCTCTATACATACATATATTACTGTTCACGCATAAAAGTATTTTTTACATGCATAAAAGCATCAATAATTAAAAAAAAAGAGATATTATTTACTATTTAAAGATGTAACATTGTGTGAAATTTTATTTATTTTTTTCAGTATAAATGATACTTGAGTAATCATGAATTTAGTACTGTCTTTTATTTATTTATTTCTTCTTTCTTAATCTTTATCTTCTTAATATTGAAAATATCTCCTTAAGATGATCATCGGTAGAGAGGTTTATGTAAATTTTCACCACCTCCATGCTGAGCTTAAAAAAACTTGGGATTTTTGAAACATAGTGATGAGTTTTAGTGAAAATTAAACTACGATGTTGAACTCTCTATATAGAGAGTCGGTAGAAGATGGTTCAACTACTTTAACTTCACAACTGCTTAAACAAAATTAAAACTAATTTTCTAACTAATTTAAATTGATTGTGGTTAACTGTTTCCTATTAATATACATAACTAATACATCCTCACTAAAACTGAGCTACCCTCCAAGTCTGAGCCTTTTATTTTCTGAGCAAAATCTGGATTTAGGTAGCGGTTTTTGTAAAGACATCAGCAACTTGATCTTCTGTCAGAACATGACCAACTTCAACCACCTTTGACTGTACCTTCTCTCTAATGAAATGGATATCAACTTCTACGTGTTTTGTCCTTGCGTGGAAGACTGAGTTGGAGGCAAGCAAAATTGCACTCTTGTTATCACACCAAAGTTGAGATGGTGAAGTGAAACCAATGCCAAGTTCTTCACACAATGATGTTGTAAATTGATTTCAACATGATTTGAGAAGAAATAATAACAAG
>JAPKLW010000674.1:295399-332646 GCA_026898455.1 Plectranthus barbatus
TCCCACCAGATAAAATTTGACCCACCAACTTTTGACTTCCAACAAATGATTGTAACCAGATAAACTCAGTGAATGCATTTGCTAGAGCCCTGTATTCATGTATACATCCAGCCCAATCGGCATCCGAAAGGCCTGCAAAAGATGTAGAAGAAGTAGAAGAATAGAGAGCTGGTGAGTTCCTTTTCAAGTAATGCAGAAGGTGCTTGCAAATGCAATGTGAGGCCTTGTAAGTGTAAGAAATTGGAGTGACCCAACTGTGCTACCATAGATTGTTGGATTTTCCAGAGACAAACCAGCAAATTTGGAAAGTTTTGGGGTAGGTAACATAGGAGTGGGAGAAGATTTGCATTCAGTAAGATGTAGACGATCAAGCAAATCAAGTATGTACTGAGATTGATCAAGAGTGAAGGAGTCTTTATGCCAAGATTGTAGTGCACTTCACCCAGGTGCTTTAGTGCAAACTTTGAATTAAGTTGCTCAACAACAAGCTTAATATGATTGGAAGAATCTCTTGTGATGAGGATATCGTCAACATAGACAAGGATTGGAATGATCTGGCCATCTGATTTTCTTGAAAAACATGGATACATCACTGCTGCACCCGCTGAAACCAAGTTCCATAAGACAGGCTTTCAATTTTTCGTACCAGGCACGAGGAGCTTGCTTTAGACCATATAAAGACTTCTGCAGTTTACACACATATGGTGGGTAGAGAGGATCTTCAAAACCCTTTGGTTGAATGCATTACTCACATCTATGTGTTGAACAGCCCAGTTTCTCGTAGCAGCCAGATCAAACATCAGCCGAATGGTAGTAAACTTAATGGCCGGACTAAATATATCAAGATAATCTACTCCAGCCATCTGTTCAAATCCCCTTGCAACAAGATGGGCTTTAAGTTTGTCCAGTTTTCCATCAGCATTTGTCTTAACACGAAACAACCATTTGTTGCTGATTAGTTTCTGATTAGCAGCAGGAGGGACCAACACCCATGTATTCTTGGCCTTTAAAGCATCATTCTCAGTAGCCATTGTTTAGTTAAATCACACAATATTGATGAGTTTGACAGTAGGTCTTACTCGGGGTGTTTGCTGGTTATCCTACTTTTCAAAAAGGGTTTAAGGTTTATATTCCTGATCTCAATCGAGTTTTGGTGTCTGGGGATGTGGTTTTTCATGAACACTTATTTCCTCGCATTCCAAATACTTCAGCTCTTCCTATTCTTCCAACATATAATCCAATTTCTCCTTCTGATGATGATCCTCCTATCACTATTCCTGCCCCTGCAGCATCTTCATCTGATTCTACTTCATCAGATTCAGCTCAGTCACCTGATTCTGTGCATTCCTCTCCCTCACCTATACCTCAAACCCATACCAGACACAGCATCTGTTCTAAACATCCTCCTTCTTGATTAAAGAATTATGCAACTACCCTCTCCTGTGTTTATTCTTCTACATCTATCAATTGTTTTTTAGCTGGTGCATTTATTGATTCGGTTGCTTTATAATATACTTTTCATGAACCTACAATATATAATCAAGCAAGAACTAACCTCAAGTGGCAGGAAGCAATGCAAACTGAGATTGAAGCTCTTGAAAAGAATCATACCTTGGAGATCACCTCTTTGCCTGAAGGAAAGAGGCCCGTTGGATGCAAATGGGTGTATAAGATTAAATGCAACTCAGATGGCTCCATAGAATGTTACAAGGCTCGGTTGGTTGCTAAAGGTTTCACACAGGTTGAAGGTGAGGACTTCAATGATGTCTTTTCTCCTGTCACTAAGCTAGTCACTATCAGATTACTTGTTGCTATTGCAGCACTTCATTCTTGGCCGATCCATCAGGTAGATGTCAACAATGCTTTCCTTCATGGGCATCTCTCTGATGACATATACATGTTGCTTCCTCATGGGTATTCTAAAGTTAAAGAAGGAGAAGTTTGCAAACTTAAGAAGTCTTTATATAGTTTGAAACAGGCTTCTAGGGAATGGAATACCGAGCTTACCTCAAAATTGCTGAGCTTTGGCTTTGTGCAGTCACAACACGATCATTGTTTGTTCATTTTTCATACTGGTGCTGATCGTATCTTTCTCATTGTCTATGTTGATGATGTATTAGTTACAGGCTCGGGTATTCATCTTATTGAGCAAGTAAAAGCCCATCTACATTCTCTATTCACTATCAAGGATCTCGGTGCTGTCAAGTATTTCTTAGGGATGGAATTCACTCGTTCAGACAGTGGAATTTTTATTTCTCAATCCAAATACACCACTGACATCTTGAAGGGATATGAACATGTTGAATTGTTCTACATCTTGTACTCATTTTCCTCCTGGTTTCAGATTTCTTACTGAGGATGACACCACATCTCCTTTACTCGATGATCCTATAAAGTACAGAAGATTAGTTGGCCGGTTACTATACTTAAACTACACTAGGCCGGACCTTACCTATGTTGTCCAGCAATTAAGCCAGTTTGTCCACTCTCCAAGACAAACTCATTGGCAAGCTGCCATTCATGTGCTGCGATATCTTTCAACTTCTCCATCCAGAGGTATTTTTTACTCTTCCTCCAATACTCTTCAGCTTAGAGTGTATTCTGATTCTGATTGGGGCGCATGTAAGACTTCAAGGAAATCTTTGTTTGGTTTTTGCATCTTTTTGGTTGATTGCATATTATCGTGGAAGTCCAAGAAACAGCCTACCATTGCTTGTAGTACAGCTGAAGATGAATATAGGGCCATGACTGCAGCTGTTCATGAGCTTCAATGGCTGACTTATATGCTTCAAGATTTCAACTGCACCGTTCAGCTTCCAGTACGCTTGTTTTGTGACAACAAGACAGCCATACACATCACTGAGAATGCAGTGTTCCATGAGCGGATAAAGCATATAGAGATCGACTGTCATGTCGTGCGAAGTGCTTTCAAAACCAGGCTGATACTTCGTACACATATTGCATCTACATCTCAGATTGATCAACTTTCTCACATGAATAAACTCATCTTTTCATATTAAAATATAATTGCATTTTATATCTTCACAAAAAGTAAAATCATAATCATAATCAAAATCACTGAAATAAATGGAATTTCCTCTTATTCCATTGATCATAATTTGCAGAAAATAAAAAAATAATAATCAAACTATTTTATACATCTATTTATAATTTTTTTTTTCTAAAGTTCTCCTCCTCCTGAGATGCAGCTAAAAAAAGTCATCATATTTACATTTTTTTTTCAACATTCTTCTTATCGGATGAGAGGAAAAAGAGTTTTCATTGGAGAAGAATATGAGTGTGCCAAAATACGAATAAGAAAAATCAGAAATGTTTCAATACCCACAGTGAGCACGTATTAATATGCCTACAATTGATGTGGCAATATATTAGAGGTGATTATAATAATTTAATTAACCCAAAAAAGTTTTGTGATCTCTCTCAAGAATAGCTGTAATCTCTCTAGCATATTAGTATCTTGGCGCATGCATGACGTAGAATTAGGAATTTTGATTTTGATTTTATGGAAAATGAGATGAGGCTAGGACTTCAATATTTTTTTTAATTAGAATTTTAAATTATAAAGTTTAAGGGTAGGTCTGTTATACAACAATAATCGAATTTATTTTTTAGAAAGTGACTATAGTGAAAAAAAAATATATGATTTGTGTTTAGAATCACCCTTATTTAAATATAATATCTTTAATGAATTTATGGTTATGGTTCTATACAAATATCTACAATTATGACTCTACAAACTCCCTTAGACTATGTTTATTAGCAGCTGGCCCCCAACCACCCAACTTTTTTAATATTTTATTAATTTCTCTCACTTCCACATCATTAATTATCACTTCAACCCAACTACAAATTTTTTGCAAAATTTATCAATGATCACCACTATATATATAATATTATTTATTTGTTTTAATTAATTTTATTTTAAAAATAAAAACACAACTTCTAACTATTAGGAAATAAAATTACATAACATAAAACAACACAAGTACTTGAAATAAAATTACATTATATAAAACAAGACAATAATAGAAATACAATGTGTGAGATTTTCCTAGTTTTTTAAGAAATCAACCCATTTTAAATTATATAAATGTAAAACTAAGTTTGTTTTAGCTAAATAAATTTAATTATAAAACTCTATTCAAGTAATCAATCTATGAACTACTTGAAATAAAATTACATTATGTAATATATAGAGATTATGCAATAAAAATGAATTGAATCGATTAATGGAATATAATTTAGTATATATGTATATATTTCAATGGAACCGAAAATTTCGGTTCTGGTTCACACGGTTCTGATTCTGAATTGGCAGTTTGACAATTTTATTTATTTTTTTTTAAAAATAGCCGATTAAATCGTCGCTTTGGAACTGAAATTGCTCGTTCAACTTGACGTGGCACGATTTTATTTGTTTGTTTTACCATAATTATTCTCCGGTTTAGAACCGGATTCCGAACCGTAATTTGATTTTTTTTTCTTTTTTTTTTTAAATTCTAAAAAATTTAAAAATTTCTGATGGTTCAACCGTTGTAAAAATCTTGAACCTTAGCCTGCTCGTTAAAAATTGGTTACAATTTCAATTCCAAACCATTGGTGAGGAACGTTCACAATTTGTATACTCTTCTTTAAAGGTATGTAGGACCAATAGAACCATTAAATTCTATGGCCGAATTATAAAACTATTGAGGTTAAGCCCAAAAGTTTAAACCATCAAATAAATTTAATAACATAGAAAATTCAAACTAATCTACTGCTTTATACTCCCTCCGTCCCATATTATTAGTCCCAAATAAAAATGACACAAAAACCAATGTACGTGAATGGGGACGGACTAAAAAGACAAATGAGACTAATAAAATGGGACGGGTAGTATTTCTCTCTTTTTTTTTTCCACCTAACTCTATAGTAGCTGGACTTTTTCTCCATCTAACAGCAACAGTTCTTATTCTGGTTTTAAGCCTACATTCCTCTTTTCTTCACCATCTAGCCTACGAGTGGCGATTTTTAATTTGAAGAATAAAACCGTACAATTTTCAGATCCAAGTTAAAGTCAGAGAGACTCGTTGCAGCCACAAGTAACAGATATCAGTCAGATCTAGCTCAAGCCCTCTTTTGACACTTCATTTGTTCGGTAATTTACTCTCTATAACTTTTTTATAAATATTATTTTCAAGACTGAAAGTCCATATATGCTGCAAAACTGCCATATTATTGTTTTGTTGCTGCATATTTGTCAAAGAAGTTCTCATATTTCTTCAATAACTGAAGATTTTCAAAGCTGCATATTTTATCTAGGGGTAAAAGCCTCAGTTTACTTGAGTTATTAGACTTTTTTTGGGACTTTGTAAAATAGAATCACCACAGTATATGAGTCTCCTAGTTTGCACCAGTTCTTCCCACAGGTTATTAGATTTCTATCCGCGGATTAAATATTATATGTCTCATTTATAATATTAAGATATAATTAACAAAATTATACATTTTATATATTTATTAATTCTTTTCAAATATATTTAATTTTTATTCACTAATATTATATAATAATATATTATAAGTTAAATTATTTTCTATATTATATGTCAAACTATATATATATATATATAAGATGGGTGATTCTAAACACAACCTCATTTTTTCTCTTTGCAACCCCTTTCAAACACTGAAAATGTAATTTTCCTATTTTATCCTTAGAACTTTAATTTAAAAAAAATTAATATTAATATATTATCCCTAAAATAAAGCCCCATAAAAACCTAAAAAATAAAACCTCCGTCCAATTAAAGCCCCCAAATTAAAACACTCATTTAGGATATTTTCTTCTGCAAAAACTAAAACCTAATTCATCTTCAAAAAATGTGTGTGTGGAAGACAAGCCAAAATATAATTTTGATTGATACTATATTTTTTTCTCTACGATTCCAAGAAGTGTGAGCCCGTTCATATCCACCTATCACAACCCCGCCCCTCAAATCGTGAGAGAGATAATTGTAGAATTTGTTGCTCCAGACATAAATTATGGAATGAAACTTTTATCTTGGTTACTTTTTTCATTATATTCAATATTTTCTCTTCTCAAATCAATTTGTTAGCCCACGTACATGTTATCTGTGTACTTTGCAAAACTTACTAGCTTTTATTTTCACTGTTTTTTTTCATCATAAAAAAAAAAAATCGATGTTAAAAGGGATATTAAAGCAAACTAAATTATTGTAGGGTAGAAGAAGTTAAAAATGTTAACAAGCATATAAATATCTTAAATTTATATTCAAATAATTTTATTAATTTTGACAGAAAAATATCTTAAATCTAGAGTTTTATTTGCCAGTGGCTTTATTTAAAGGTTTTGATGGGGGCTTTGTTTTACTGTTTATATATTTGAATATCATGATTTTAGTTAAAATTTTTAATTAAAAGTACAAGGTTAAAATTGGAATATTATATTTTATTTTTAAAAAGTGGCTATGAAGAGAAAAAAAAAAGGTTGCGTTTAGAATCACCCATATAAGATTAATGAAAAAAAATATGGATCGAACAGAAAGTCTAAAGAATAGGGGTTTAATACTTGTATTACTTTAAAAGTAATAGTTATATAACAAATTAGTGTGTTATAATATTTTAAAGGGTAAATAGGGGGAAATACCCTAAACTATTGACATTTTCGAAAAAATACCTCAATTTATTTTCATAAGTTAAAAATGCCCCAATCTTTACTTTTATTTATGAATTATACCCTGGTCTATTAATATTTAGAAAAAAATATCCCAATGTATTATTATTAGTTAAAAATACCCCAATCTTTAATTTCGTTTACGAATTATACCAAAACGAGAAATACTATTGGCTCTCACAATGATGGCAGTCAAAACTACTATCTTCGTCTGTATTAAGTTTAATATATTAAGCAATCAATATTTTCTATATATTCTGAAAAGTATTTAAACTTTATGTTCTACTCTTTTTCTTGTTTACTTCTTTTGGTGTAACGTCCAATCCAAGACAAATGTGCATACATTTCGATACAAGATCACACGTCAAAATACGCATTGAGAGAAAAAATAAGGAATTCAAGCAACCGAAGGAAACAAAAAAAAAAAGCAGAACATGAAGTTTTAAATACTTTTCGGAAGATAAATGCATTTTAATATATAACAAATATTGATTGTTTAGTACAATAATTTAACACGAACGATGATAGTTATTTTGACTACCACTTTTGTGTGAGCCAATAATATTTCTCGTTTTGGTATAATTCATAAACGAAATTGAAGATCGGGGTATTTTTAACTAATAATAATATATTATGGTATTTTTCTAAAATATCAATAGATCAAAGTATAATTCATAAATGGAAGTAAAGATTGGGGTATTTTTAACTTATGAAAATAGATTGGGATATTTTTCCGAAAACGTCAATAGTTTAGGGTATTTTCCCCTATTTATCCTATTTTAAACTAAAAATGACATATATAATTTTGTTAGATTTTATTATTATTTATTGTATATCTATATTATAATAGAAGAAATAGTAAATAAAATAAATATAAAAATGAAATTGATCTTCCGAGGAAAAATGACAAAATTGTAATTACATGGAATACTTTGTTTTAGTATATTAGTAGATAGATAGATAATAGATGAGATCTATTAATATAGAAAATGAGGAGTTAAATAAAAAATAAAATTAATTTTAATGTGATATTTTTAGGAGGAAAAATGACGAAGTTGCAATAATATTAAACTACTCTCATTGTGGATATTAAATAGATTATATTAATTATTACGAAAGAATGTCCTAATATAAATATATAGGGGCTAATCAAGTGAGAATGAGTCTAAACGTGAGAAATAAGAATAAATTACGATCATTGATTTAATACAATCAATGACCTAGATTGACCGAAAAACGTGGCATTTTATCCCCTTTTTGTTCATTGTGAGCAAATTTGTAATTTTGATGTTATTTTATTTATGTAACATTCATTTTATCTTTAACTATTATGCATTTTATGTCAATTGTTATTCATTATAAAGTAAATTCGATTTTATTATACTTACAATATTTTATCTTATATCAATTTTACTATTCTGACTTTTATGTATAAATTTGTATTTTTTTGTTCATTTATATATATTTTTTGTGATTTAAATATATTTTCATTATAACTTTATTATCGAACATATAAATAAATAAAAAATACATACAAATTAAAATCATTTGAATCATTTAGATTTTGTATTAACTTTATATTTATTTTATTTTTATAAGATAAATGTTTCAATTAATTTTTTTTGTGTGTACACAAATTTTTTTTTCCTCATTTTTATTTATTTTCAAGTTTTTATTTGTTTGAAATTGTTTTTTTACTCTTTTTTTTAGTTACAATTTAATTATTCTTAGCAATTCACGCTCCAGAAATAAACACGAATTGCCTACTGATATTTAGAATTTGGGGTTTTCTTTATTTATTTTTACATATTTAAATTTATATCTATAAATGTAAATTGCGGTATTACCTTACTACACAAACATGGGAGAAATAAATAGAGTGGTGGTAGGTGTCAATCTAACAAATAAAAAATCTAATTCAAGTGGACGAGATTGTTGGCCTTATCATATTCTGCTAAACAGGGGCGGAGGCAGACTTCAAGTTCCGGGGGGCTCGACTATGTTCCGGGGGGGCTCGACTATATCACGATTGAATCGAGTCTTATAAATTTTTAGAAATATAACTAAAAAAAAAAAAAAATTTCGACCGCCGGGGGGTCGGCAGCCCCCCCCAGCCCAAGGCTGCCGCCGCCCCTGCTGCTAAAACAAAGTTTTTGTTCATCAATATACTCAAATTTGTTTCAGAGAGAGCGAGAGTGATTGGAGGTAAGAGATGTCTTTCTGGGAAGTCTGGGAAATCAAGAAGGAGATTGAGAAGAACATAGTCAAGCATGGTAATTGGGTTGATGATCCCTCAACTCGACAAATCATATACATTGCATACAACCAAGTCCAGTCGGCAGCAGAAATTTCCAAGAGACTGTTTCTGACCAACTACTTGGACTACAACGGACTGATTGAAGGTATAATAGACGCACTCAGTAAATTAAAGGGTGCAATTGAATCCCAAGGCATTCATAATCTAGAAAAGGAGATTGATATCTTCACCAAAAAGATTCACAAACTGAAGGAGGATTATGCTGATGATCTATACAAATTTCCTAGAGGAGAAGATGAAGAAGACGACGAAGAAGTTGTTTCAAATGGGGACAACTCAAAGATGATTGGATTCTCTGATCATTACAACGATCTCAAAGGAATGCTTACTAGTAGGGTCAAATTTGAAGTTGTCTCATTGTGTGGGATGCCGGGCATCGGAAAGACTACTCTAGCTAGGGAAATATTCGAGGACCTGGATATTGTGGAACGATTTGACTGTCGTGTATGGGTGAAAGTAGGTAGGAAATGTGGATTCAAAGAAATGCTACGGTGTATATTGGTTGCGGTGAGTCCAGATCACCAAATACGTGAGGAAGAGGATGAAGATATAATTGGGAGGTTGAATGAATGTTTGAAAGGTAAGAGATATCTAATTGTCTTGGATGATGTATGGGATAGATATGCGTCTTTATGCTTTTATCGTGAAGCATATAGTTCACTCAAAAATGAACTGTTACATATCTTTCCAAGAGAGAATAATGGAAGTTTACTGTTAGTTATAAGTAGGATGCAACAATTAGCTGAATTTAATAGAAATGTATCCAAAATAGAAATGAAATTGATGAATAAAGAGGAAAGTTGGCATCTACTACGTGACAAGGTGTTTGGTCAAGAGCGGTGCCCTTCTCAGCTCGAGACAATTGGAAGAAAAATTGCAGAGAAATGTGATGGTCTTCCTCTTACAATTGTCACAGTGGCAAACCTCTTGTCCAAAGTAGACAAGACTGTGGAATACTGGAATGAGGTTGCTACTCAGAAAAAACATCAACTTTTCAAGGCTGCATATGATGAAATATTGAAGGTACTTCTTCCTAGCTACATCAACTTACCTCCATCTTTACAAATGTGTTTTATGTATCTGGGAGTGTTCCCTCAGTTATATGACGTACCCCGGTCGAAAATCATCAATGTGTGGCTTGTTGATGGATTTCTTCAACATTATGGACTGTCATCAACCGGTTATAAAGAGATAAAATGTTTAGAGGAACTTGTGTCCAATAATATGGTTATGATCTGCAGCACAACTATAAGTTCTGTGGATTCAATCGGTGAAAAAAGAATAAAAACTTGCAGGCTCCATAGTTCATTTTGGCACCTTTCTAATAGAGAAGCTAGGAGGAGCAAGTTTTCTTATGTCTTAGAAAGCTATGATGATGGTTTTGGAGAAGATATAAAGAGTCAGCCTCGTCTATCTTTTCACAATAATGTTTTATTTTCTATCAAAGATGTGCATGAGGCTGTTGAGAATAATTGTGCATCCACTGCACATTCTCTTTTTTGTTATGGTCTGTATCTTCCATATCAAGTACCAATATGCTTTGGTTTGAGATTGCTCAACAGACTTGATGCCCTTACAATACGTCTCTACGAATTCCCATTGGAGGTGCTACAATTAATTGAGTTAAGATACCTGGCCCTCAGAATGAATGGAAACCTCCCTACTGCAATATCCCAGCTCTCAAAGCTTCAATATTTGATTGTTCATCCACATCAGAGCATCAAATCACCTAAAGAATCATCGTATCTACCAGTGGAGATATGGAACATGGAAGAACTACAACATCTTCAAGTTATGGGAAAAGACTTGCCGAATCCTTGTGGTGCTTCCTTGAAAAGGTTAAGGACTCTTTCAAGGGTAAGTCCTAGCAGTTGCAGTGTAGAGGTTTTCAAGGGTATTCTTGATTTAAATAAATTAGGAATTGAAGCTGAATTGAGTCATGAAAAAGATGGCGAGCCATTGAGCTGCCTTGCTCATGTTTCTCATCTTGAGAATCTACAATCACTTAAATGTGTGGTTGTGAATCCAAAGTTTATTCCTTCCTTTTATACGTTTTCATCTTTCCCAAAATATTTGATAAAGTTGACTTTGAATGGGTTGGGTTATGCATGGGAAGCAATAAACAAGATTGGTTCATTAGAATGTCTTCGGACATTGAAATTGAAAAACTATGCTTTTCGAGGTCCAGAGTGGGAAGTTAGAAAAGGGCAATTCCGTAGCCTTGTGTCCCTTACAATTGAAGACACTGATATGGAGAGATGGAGAATTGGATATGAAATAGGAATGTCAAAGTTGATCATAAAATGTTGTTACAAATTCAAAGAGATTGTGGGATGTTTTGGCGATCCTTGGATAAACATCCAGATGATTGATTGCAATCCTTTGGGTACAAAGCAAATACGAGAGGTTGCAGGAAGACGTGCAAGAATAAGTGTGAGTTGTTCATGGTATGATAAGAAGGGCAGGGCATGAGAGACTCACAACTCATCATCACAAGGTATAATAATCCTTTTGATTTTCCACAACTTATTTGCGTTCAGTTTTCATCTCATTGCTGATATTTAGTTGTTAATTCATCTCATAATTTCCTCTATTAATTCAGAATATTTAAATACATCAGCTTTCCAAAGGAAACAAATCGTTCTAGTTTATCTTTTTCTTCTTCTTGATGCTTATTCATCTTTATGCTTTCACATCTTCGCTCATTCATATCTCTTAACCTCCATAATCTTCTTCAATGCATTTGCTCCTAAAATGAAAGGCATAGGAAAGTCAAATAATATCACTTAAATGTGTGGTTGTGAATCCAAAGTCCATTCCTTCCTTTTATCCTCTTTCATCTTTTCCGTCACATTTAACAAAGTTGACTTTGAATGGGTTGGGTTATGCATGGGAAGAACTGAACAAGATTGGTTCATTAAAATATCTTCGAACATTGAAATTGCAAGACTATGCTTTTCGAGGTCCAAAGTGGGATTTTAGAAAATGGCATGTCCCTAGGCTTAGGTCCCTTACAATTGAAGACACTGATATGGAGAGATGGAGAATTGGATATAAAATCTTAGAAGTATATAAGTTGATCATAAAATGTTGTTATAAACTAAAAGAGATTGAAGGACGTCGTTTTGCCTGTTCTTATACAGACATTGAAATGGTTGATTACAATCCTTTAGTTACAGGGCAAATAAGAGAAATACATGAAAGAGTAAGAGTAAGTTGTTCATGGTATGATGAGAAGGGCATGGCATGAGAGAGAGACTCATAACTACTGATTATCACAAGGTATAATAATCCTTTTGATTTTCCACAACTTATTTGCATTCAGTTTTCATCTCATTGCTGATATATAGTTGTTAATTCATCTCATTATTTCCTCTATCATTTACAGAAACTTCACTACAGAATCAGATAATGCATATATATATTCATATTTTTTTGAGTCACTTGAAATTGAATAATTCACTATTTCATTGATAGCTACCAAAGCTGATGAGGTGTATATATATATATATATATATATATATATGACCACTGAGTTTGCTTAATCTGTAATATAGCTGTTTTGATCATTCAGAATATTCACAATTCACATGGCATTCATAGATGCTGAATTATTGATGTTGATTTCTAATTATATGCTGAAGAAACCATGCAAGATGAATCAAGATGAGAGAGAGGACACTGGGAGCCAACAGCCAAGTGGATCTATACATTGTTGGAGAGTCTCCAGACCTTACTTCATTTACTGCACCTGAATAGTCACTTGTAGATATGGTCATAACTTTTCAAAGAATAATATTGGGCATTAATATTATATGTTTATTTTTTGTAGTAAACTCCATGACTACTCCATGCTTAAGGTTTTTGTCCTAAACAAGTAACCGCATCATGACAAGTTCGATGGAAAGTCAAATGCTGGCATATATATTGGGTATCCTAGTGTTCATAAAGGATAAAAAATCTACATTCGATCCCAAAAAAAGATTGTTGTGTCTAGAGATGTTTTTTTTTATGAGAAATCTTTTCCATTTACACTTGACTCTTAAGATAACACTGTCCTTCCTCTTTGCAATCCTCTTCCTCATTCTGCCGAGGGAGAAGACTCCTCTATCTCACTGCCTGATGTCCATTTGCAGCCCCAAAATTCTTCCCTTAATCTTCGAGAATCTTCTGTCGGTACCCCTCACCATTCGATTCTTCACAATCTGCACCTTGTCTAATATCTAATGCTCATTCTGATTTTGTTGTGCATCCTCCACAATTTGGGGGATACTGTCCATAACAAGGAAGTCTTTGACTGGGTATTGTATATTTCTAGGAGAGAGTTTGGTTTCTTGGAACAAAAAAAAAAAAAAAAGGACAGTATCAGCTTGTTCTACTGCTGAGGCCAAATATAGAGCAATGGCTGCCACTGTGCATGAGATTCAATGGATTACTTGCATGTTAACAAATTTTTTATGTACAATCATGCTCCCCATCTCTCTTTGGGCTGCTCTACACATCACAGAGAATCCTGTGTTTCAAGAGAGGACTAAACATATTGAGTTTTAAGAGAGGACTAAACATATTGAGATAGATTATCGCATGGTACGCGAGGCTTTCGAACCGGGTGTTATATTTCTCGAAAACACGTATATTTCTTCCATGGAGATAAAAATGGCCAGTTTCAACTTCATGCAAATGCCAAATCGAATATGCTTTTTTTCCATTTTATTCTCATTTTCAAAATTTATTATTTTCGATTAAAATACTTTTTTCTTTATCAGATTGAAAACATCAGCTACAAATTCATCACTTCATTACAAGGCCTTTTTATGAAGGACAATCTTCATCATTTTTTATAGCTTAATGATTAAGTCTCTAGTTTTTTATATATTAATGAAAGAAATGAGATGATCAGCATGAATATGCAGATGTAACCATCCAAACCATTTATTAATTTATATCCATATGCCATTTTATATTGTAAGTTGCTGGCATTTCGGTAAAACCAATAAAATCCAACTACCAATAATTGATTAAATTTATATCCACTTGGAATTTGAAACTCACATTAGGTATGGAAATGATTTAATAACAAAATGGTCACAATTTTAAACCATCAGAAATTCTTCTCAATACAGTACATTTCCCTTTTCTTCTCCACCTAACCCTTGGAGCATAATTATTTTCTTCTCTGCCTAAATTCAAATCGTATGTTCTTCTCCAACTAACCAGAGGCGATTTTTTTATTTGAAGAATCAAACCGCAGAATCTGGAGATCCAAGTTATATTCATTTGTTATCGTCAAGTCAGAGAGACTCATTGCAGCCGCAAATAACAGAGCTCAAACCCCTTTTTGACACTTCATTTTTTCGGTAATTGACTCTCTTAACTTTTTTATAAATTTTATTTTATACTCCCTCCTTCCCATTAGTCTCATTTACTTTCGGCACGATAACCAATGTTTGTTAGTGTAGTGAAATTAATATTTTATTGATGAGTGTGAAAAAGTTTGCCATTTTAGGAAATGAGACTAGTAACTAATAAGCTTGTATATATGTTTATACAATTTTATTAATTATCTGAAGTCGTATGTAACTTTGTTTCATTAATGCATTGATACCTTTGTTTCATTAATACAACTATAATATTAGTATCTATATATTTATAGATTTAGATCAATAAAATTAAAGTTTTATTTTATTTCCCTCATGAAATTTATTTACAAAATGCAAAAAAAGCATTTCGCAAAAAATAATGGACTAAATATTCTTATATGAAACATATATTAGTCTGTATTTTTATATATTTACAGATTTGCGTTACACAAATCGAAAAATATTTTATTAAAGCATATGCAAAGAGAGAAAATATGAGAGTTTTCGTCGTTGTTATTGAGGTTTGATTGTCCATGTCCATGAAAGATCTAATGTACAAACTCAATGCTTGCATTAACATGATAATCAAAATTTTGGAAAAGATTTATTTTTTATTTTCGTATTAACATGATAATCAAAATTTATCTATTCATATCTCCTTTTGGGCCTTTGATATTTATTTATGGAGATGGAGATATGGGGCTACAGTTTGGTTTTTATTATTTTAATTGAAGTTTTAAATTGTGGGTTGTCTGGATAATATTGTAATAGTATACTATATTTAAATTTTTATTTTTTAAAGATGCTATTTTTAACAAAAAAATTTGGCTGCATTTAGAACTACACCTCCTTTTTTCCTTCTTCGTCCACACATTGCTTTACCTCAGTTTCTTCATTCGATTCTCCTGCATAACCTTCTTCATCTTTGGATTTGTTTCTCTTCTCCTTCTTCCCCTTTTTGTCTTTATTTTTACTACTAAACCAATGTCCAAAGGAAACAAATCGTTCGAGTTTATTTTCTTCTTTCATGTTAATTCATCTTGATGCTATCTGCATACTTCTTCAATGCATTTGCTCCTAAAAACAAAGATATAGGAAAGTCAAGTAATAGTAAATCACATTGATGGAAGTGCTTTAATTATCCAAATTCATAATTATCACTCCAATACCATCAAAAAACAATTCAAGAACTTAATATTCAATTAAACCAGCAGCTCAACAGTCGTTGCAAACTATACAATTCGAAAGGCCACTTCTTTTACGATCCCAAAAATGTCAGAAATCAAAATCTAAGCATATGATCAAAAATTCTAAGTGCAACTCCAATCGAGCGGAAAAATGAAAATTTAAATATATATTATTGAAATTTCTTCTCCGATCGACCTAAAGAACAAAAAGCATTTTGTTTTTTTAACATTCTCTCCTATCCCTTAGCCTTCAAACGCAAATTTGAGTCTTCAGTATTCTTGAACGAAAAACTTTTCTTCGGGGTGCAGTGGTAAAAATACTCTACCTATGACTAAGAAGTTATGGGTTCGAGCTTCCATGGAGACACGTAGGGTGTGTGTTTAAATTAATGTAATAAAATTATAAAAAAAAAAAAGAAAACTTTTCTTTATTTGCAACCAAACGGTTCCCAGTTAATTGATTTTACTATTCTGACTTTTATGTATAAATTTATTTTTTTTGTTCATTTATTTACGTTTTGTATAATTTAATTATATTTTCATTATCGAACATATCATTAATAAATAAAAATTACATGGAAATTAATATCATTTGAATCATTTAGTTTTTGTATTAACTTGATATTTATTTTATTTTTATAAGATATTTGTTTCAATTAACTTATATTTTATGTGTACACAAATTTTTTTCCTCGTTTTTTTTAATTTTCAAAATTTTATTTGTTTGAAATTGTTGTTTATTCTTTTTTAGTTACAATTTAATTTTTCTTAGCAATTCATGCTCCATAAACAAACACGAATTGCCTACGGATATTTAGAATTTGGGGTTTTTCTTTATTTATTTTTACATGTTTAAATTTATATCTATAAATGTAAATTGCTCTATTACCTTACTACACAAACTTGAGAGAAATAAATTTAGTGGTGGTAGCCTGGTAGGTCAATCTAACAAATAAAAAATCTAACTCATGTGAACGAGATTGTTGGCCTTATCATCTACACTTCTACCACTTCACTCATATTCAGCTAAAACAAAGCTGTTGTTCATCAATATACTCTAATTGTAGGTAAGAGATGGCTCTCTCGGAAGTCTGGAAAATCAAGAGGGAGATTGAGGAGTATCTAGTTGAGCATGATAATTGGGTTGATGATCCCTCATCTCGACAGGTCATACTCATTGCATACAACCAAGTCGAGTCGGCGGTAGAAATCTCCAAGAGAGTGTTTGTGAGGAACGACTGGAACGGACTGATTGAAGGTATGGTGGATGCACTCAGTAAGTTAAAGAGTGCAATTGAATCCCATGTCTCGAAGAACATGGACCCAGAATCCGAAGGTATTCATATTAATCTAGAAGAGGAGATTGATATCTTCACCGAAAAGATTCACAAACTGGAGGAGGATTATGCTGATGATCTTTACAAATTTCCTGGAGGAGATGATGATGAAGAAGAAGTTGTTTCAAATGGGGACAAGTCTAAGATGGTTGGATTCTCTCATCACTACAACCATCTCAAACAGAAGCTTACGACTTCGTTGGGGTTTTGGAGTAATAGAGTTGTCTCATTGTGTGGAATGCCGGGCATTGGAAAGACTACTCTGGCTCGGGAAATATTCGAGGATCCGGATATTTTGGACCAGTATTCCTGTCGTGTATGGGTGAAAGTAGGCAGGAAATGCGGATTCAAAGAAATGCTTCGGCGTACATTGGCTGCGGTGAGCCCACATCACCAAATGCGTGTGGAAGAGGATGAAGATATAATTAGGAGATTGAATGAATGTTTGGAAGGTAAAACATATCTAATTGTCTTGGATGATGTATGGGATAGATATGCGTCTTCTTGCTTTGATGATATAGCATATAGTGCACGCAGAAATGAGCTGATAAATATCTTTCCAAGTGATCAGAACAATGGAAGTCGAATGTTGGTTATAAGTAGGATGCAACAACTTTATAAATCATCAAACCTAATACAAATGCAATTGATGGATAAAGAAGAGAGTTGGAATCTTCTACGTGACAAGGTGTTTGGTCAAGAGCGGTGCCCTTCTCACCTCGAGAAAATTGGAAGAAAGATTGCAGAGAAATGTGAAGGTCTTCCTCTTACAATTGTCACGGTGGCCAACCTCTTATCCAAAGAAGGCAAGACTGTAGAGTTCTGGAATGAGGTTGCTACGCGGAGAAGACATCCACTTTTCAAGGCTGCATATGATGAAATATTGAAGGTACTTCTTCCTAGCTACATCAACTTACCTCCATCTTTACAAATGTGTTTTATGTATATGGGAGTGTTCGCTCAATTATATGACGTACCCCGGTCGAAAATCATCAATGTGTGGCTTGTTGATGGATTTCTTCAACATTTTGGAAAGTCATCAACCAGTTATAGAGAGATAGAATATTTAGAGGAACTTGTCTCCAACAATATGGTTATGATCCGCAGCACAACTGTAAATCGGGAATATTCGGTCGGTGATAAAAGAATAAAAACTTGCAGGCTCCATACTTCCATGTGGCACCTTTCTAACAGAGAAGGTAGGAGGAGCAAGTTTTCTTATGTATTAGAAAGCCTTGATGATGGTTTTGGAGAAGATATACAAAGCCAGCCTCGTTTATCTTTCCACAGCAATGTTTTGTTTGCTATCAAAGATGTGCATAAGTCTGTAGAGGATAATTGTGCATCCACTGCACATTCTCTTTTTTGCTATGGTCCATATCTTCCCTATCAAGTACCAATATGCTTTGGTTTGAGTTTGCTCAACAGACTCGATGCCCTTACAATACGTCTCTACGAATTCCCATTGGAGGTGCTGCAATTAATTGAGTTAAGATACCTGGCCCTCACAATGAATGGAAACCTCCCTGCTGGAATATCCCAGCTCTCAAAGCTTCGATTTCTGATTGTTCATCCACATCAGAGCATAAAATCATTGAAAGAATCATCGCATCTACCAATGGAGATATGGAACATGACAGAACTACAGCATCTTCAAGTCATGGGAAAAGACTTGTCTAATCCTTGCGGTGCTTCCTTGAAAAAGTTAAGGTCTCTTTCAAGGGCAAGTCCTAACAGTTGTAGTGTAGAGGTTTTCAAAGGTATTCGTGATATAAAGAAATTAGGCATTGAAGTTGAACTGAGTCATGAAAATGATGGCGAGCCATTGAGGTGCCTTGCTCATGTTTATCATCTTGAGGATCTAGAATCACTTAAATGTGTGGTTGTGAATCCAAAGTCCATTCCTTCCTTTAATCCACTTTTACATTTCCCCAGATATCTGAAAAAGTTAACTTTGAATGGGTTGGGTTATGCGTGGAAAGAAATGTACAAGATTGGTCGTCTAGAATTTCTTGAGACGTTGAAATTGCAAAACTATGCTTTTCAAGGTCCAGAGTGGGATGATAGAGAAAGTAAATTCAACAGCCTTAAGACCCTTTCAATTGAAGATACTGATATGGAGAGATGGAGAATTCGATATAAATTGTATAAATTGGAAGAGTTGATTATAAAACGTTGTTACAAATTAAAAGTGTTTGACGGAAGTTTCTATCATTCGATAAACATCAAGATGGTTGATTGCAATCCTTTGGGTACAGAGCAAATAAGAGAGGCTGCAGGAAAATATGCAAAATTAAGAGTGAGTTGTTCATGGTATGATAAGAAGGGCAGGGCATGAGAGACTCACAACTCATCATCATAAGGTACTATAGTCCTTTTGCTTTTCTGCAACTTATTTTGTTCTCAGAAGCTATCCATCTAATCATTTGCATTCAGTTTTCATCTCATTGCCAATATGAAGTTGTTAATTCATAATCAGATAATGCTTATATTAATATTTTTTTTAGTCACTTGAAATTGAATAATTCACTATCTAAAAGATATAGATCCAAATGCTTATTGTTAGTTTTGTTTCAAGAGTAATGTGAATGAATCTAGGTAAATGTCGATGCATGAATGGTAAATTGCATGAGTCATGGTCAACACATTAATGTTGACAGCACATTAACTTCTTAACACTTATCTTTTGGTTTTTGTAGATGGCCTTACATTAAAAACTTACCTTGCTTCCAGGTTCTTAATGTTATTTAGTCATACATCATATGTATACTCTTTCTTACAGAATGAAACCTTGATAGCAATCAAAGCACCCCATGGGACCACCCTTATATATATAGTTGTATTCAGGACTATATGTCCTGAATGAACAATGACCATATATTTAGCCATTCATCTTAAAATTTGGACGCCCCATAATGTGCCACGTGTTATTTTTTAAATTAATTTTATATTAAGTAAAGGGTAATATATAGGTATCACATCTTTATATAAAACTGTTAGTTATGGAAATCCCTAATTTCATGCCAATTAAATATCTTTCCCCATAATTATTATATTTCATGCTCAATTAAATATCTTTCTCCTATAATTATTATTCAACGTTACATTTACTTTGCAGCTCCCTCGCCATAGCCCCTCGCCGACGCCCCCTCTGCAGACCCTCGCCGACGCCCTTTGCCTACACCGCCATGTACAAATCCAAGGACAACGATTGATTCAGGATCTCTGCCGCCAACCCAGAGGGCACCCGATGGACCGGCAAGTGTTGGTATATTCACAATTTGCTGAAATACGAGTTCGATTTGCAGTTTGATATACCCGTTACATATCTGGCCCCGCCCCTGAAATTGAGCTGCCCCAACTCGATGGAAAGACCCAAACGGTTCTGATTTTTATTTTTTACTCTTTTTTTTTGCTATTTTGAGGTGATTCGTTGGATTTGTTGTTTGTGTAGATGTATAAAGGAGGGAAGATATGCCTGACGGTCCATTGTAACTGCAGATTGCTTGTTAATTGTTTATTTATTTTCTATATTGTGTGAACTCAGTTAATATGTAGCATTGTACGCTGTTTATATTATCATTGTTACTTGTATTCAATATCATTTTATCGAAATTGTCGGTTTAATGTTAATTGATTTTTAATACACCTTTAAGATCACTGTTATCTTTATTAAATATCATTGTACGCTGTTGACATTATCATTGTTACTTGTATTCAATATTATTTTATCAAAATTTGTCAATTTAATCTCAATTGATTTTTAATACACCTCTAAGATCATTGTTTTTCATTTCATCAAGAATTTCCCAAACTGCAATGATTCCAGAGTCTTCTCTCTCTCCAATGAGAGAGGTTTATGTAAATTCTCAAACCAAAGGAAACAAATCATTTGAGTTTTATCTTCTTCTTCATTCTTTATTTCTGAACCAGCATCCTTCTTCAATGGATTTGCTCCTAAAAAAGAATGGTATAGGAAAGTCAAGTAATGAAGAACAATGGTAAATCACAATGATCAAAATTCATAGTTATCACTCAAATACCATTAAAAAAAAAAAAAAAAAAAAAAAAAAAAAACGAAAATTCAACAAACTTCAACACATTAATACTCAATTAAACCAACAGATTATTCACCTTTTCAGACCAAAACAAATCATCTGAAAAAAATAGAAGAAAATGCAAACAACAATTAATAAAACTGGATGTTTTATTTGCTATCAAAGATGTGCACGAGTCTGTGGAGAAAAATTGTGAATCCACTACACACTCTCTTTTTTGCTATGGTCCGTATCTTCAATATCAAGTACCAATATGCTTTGGTCTGAGATTGCTCAACAGACTCGATGCCCTTACAATTCGTTTTTACGAATTCCCATCGGAGGTGCTGCAATTAGTTGAGTTAAGATACTTGGCCCTCACAATGAATGGAAGCCTTCCTGCTGCAATATCCCAGCTCTCAAAGCTTCAATTTCTGATTGTTCATCCGCATCAGAGCATCAAATCATTTAAAGGATCATCGTATCTACCGATGGAGATATGGAACATGGAAGAACTACAACATCTTCAAGTCATGGGAAAAGACTTGCCGAATCCTTGTGGTGCTTCCTTGAAAAAGTTAAGTACTCTTTCAAGGGTAAGTCCAAACAGTTGTAATGTAGAGGTTTTTGAGGGTATTCGTAATGTAAAAAAAATTAGGAATTGAAGTCGAACTGAGTCATGAAAATGATGGCGAGCCATTGAGCTGCCTTGCTCATGTTTCTCATCTTAGAGGACTGGAATCACTTAAATGTTTGGTTGTGAATCCAAAGTCCATTCCTTCCTTTTATCCGCTTTCATCTTTTCCACCATTTTTGTTAAAGTTGACTTTGAATGGGTTGGGTTATGCATGGGAAGAAATGAACAAGATTGGTTCATTAGAACATCTTAGGATGCTGAAATTGCAAAACTATGCTTTCCGAGGTTCAGAGTGGGATATTAGAGAAGGGAAATTTCGTACGCTTGTATCCCTTATTATTGAAGATACTGATATGGAGAGATGGAGAAGTAAGAGTGAGTTGTTCATGGTATGATAAGAAGGGCAAGGCATGAGAGAGAGACTCACAACTCATCATCACAAGGTATAATAATCCTTTTGCTTTTTCTGCAACTTATTTTCATCTCAGAAGCTATCCATCAAATCATTTGCATTCAGTTTTCTCTCATCGCTGGTATAATTGTTAATTCATTATTCATCAGATTTCCTGTATCGTAATTCACTATCTGAAAGATCTATATCCCAATGATTTTGCTGATGAATCCATTTCAGCTCCAAACTCATCAGATTATCAGGAGGATTGGGTGAAGGAAGTGCAGTTGCATTGTGAAATGAGGCATGCGCATATTTTGTTTATCTCTGCAATATTAGTTTACTAGTTTTATTCTGTGAGTTTTTTTAAGTATTTATAACTTGTAGCAACTAGCAATTGTTGAGGTAGGAAGCACCATTCATCTTTAATGAAATTGATTGGAAAGCAGAGAAATCAAGGCAACTGAAAACCCCCAAGCAACCATTCTTGAATCTTGATCAGTTTGCAGGAAGGAATGGATAGAAATGTTCAGACATAGCTGTGGTTCAAAAAGTTTAATTTATTTAATATTTTATTAACCTAGGCACTAGAGTTAATATTTTATTCATGTGTGCGTAACAAATAATCCAATTTTTTGAAGAATCAAACTGCACAATCTCCAGATTGAGATAAGATTATCATGTGGTACGCGAGGCTTTCAAACAGGGTGTTATTTTTCTCGAAAACATGAATATTTCTTCCATGGAGGTACTAAAACAAGCCAGTTTCAACTTCATGTGAATGTCAAATCGAATATGTTCCAATTTTCAAAATTTATTATTTTCGATTAAAATACTTTTTCGCCTTATAATAAGATTCAAAACATCAGCTACGTACAAACTCATTACTTCATTACAAGGCCTTTTTATGAAGGACATCGTCATCATATTCTATAGCTTAATGATCAAGTCTCTAGTTATTAATTAGCAAAAGTAAGACTCATAGAATGAATCAGTCTAGACGTTGATGATTAGATTAATGAAGAAATGAGATGAGCATGAATATGAACCATTTATTAATTTATATCCATATGCAATTTTATATTGTAAGTTGCTGTCATTTTGGTAAAACCAAGAAAATGCAACTACCAATAATTGATTAGATTTATATCCACTTGGAATTTAAACTCAAATTAGGTGTGGAAATGATTTAATAAGAAAATGGTCACAATTTTCAAACCATCAAATAAATTAAATAGAATAAAATATTAAAACTATTCACCTAATCTATTGTTGTATATACTAATCAGCCCCCACATTTCTCTTTCTTTTCTCCACCAAACTCTAGCAGCCATAGTTTTTCTCCAAAAATTCTTCTTCTAATAAAGCCAATACACTACATTTCTCTTTTCTTCTCTGCCTAAAATCGAAGCGTATGTTCATCTCCAACTAACCAGAGGCCATTTCTTGATTTGAAGAATCAATCAAACAGCAACAAATAACAGATCAGTCAGATCAAGCTCAAACCCTCTATTGACACTTCATTTCTTAGGTAATTTACTCTCTAACTTTTTTTTTTATAAATTTTATTTTAAAGCCTGAGAATCCATGCATGCTGCAAAACGGCCTTATTATGTGTTTTGTTGCCTGCATATTTGTCAAAGAAGTTCTCCTAATTCTTCATCAATTGATGGTTTTCAAAGCTGCGTATTATATATATCTAGGGGTAAAAGCCTCATTTTGCTTGAGTTATTACAATTTTTTGGGACTTAGAATCACGTATTTGACTGTTTGCACCAGCTCGTTTCTATCAATAGTTACTAGATTTACACCAAAATCAGCACTAAAATAAATGATATGATATTATATTTTATAGGGGTGGCAACTCGTGCAGATTGAATCCTTATCGTGTCAATCCGATATCGATCCGATCCGTTAAGGTCAAATTTGTATCCGCACAAATTTGATCTGTATCCGTTAAGGATCTAATAAGTATTCAATTCGAATGATCCGTTATGAATCCGATCCGATAAGAATCCAAATGGAATTAATTCAATAAGAATCCGTTTCAATAAACACAATTATAATTCAATAAAAATTTGATAAGATAATACAAATTATTCATATTTGATTATTCAAATCATGTGTTGGATAAATAAATAAAACTGCAAGTTTATTTGAAACTAAAATCCTCAATCAAATATCACAAGATACATAGATAAATCTTAAATTCAAATACTAATGGTCAAACTTGCTCATTAGTCATCAATACTCCACTTACAATTTTGAGGGAAAAAAATAGTAATTAAAACTTTAAGATTTATAATAAATAAAATAAATTATAATAAACACCATTAATCTATCATTGCGAAATTGCAAGAGCTGAGACAATGAATGAGAATCTACAATACTCAGCATTGAAATTTAAGATCTCACAAATTAGTTAATCGGTTGGTATAACTTAATTGAAAACTTAAAATTGAGAGAAAAAGAAAGTTATTAAATTTTGATAGTAGAAGAAAATAAATAGATAAATAAAAACATTTTTTGGTGGTGAATTAATAAAATGGGCACGGACAATAAAAAACTAAGAGATTTGAGTTTTTGAAAGAACTCTAAATCTAAACTAATATATTAAAATCAATTAATTAATTATTATATTTAAAAAAATAAATAATTTTATTAATTTATTAAGGAATATCCGTATCCGATCCGTTTAATAAATTATCAAATTCGATCTGTATCCAATCCAAATCCGATCCGAAATTTTCGTGTCCTTATCGTGTCGATCTAATAAGGATCCATATCCGATAAGCCTCAATCCGTATCCATTATTATAGTACAATGCCGATTCGTGTCGAATTATCGGATCGGATCAAAAATTATCACTCCTAATATTTTATGATTAATAAGATTATATCTATTTATATACATATTTTATTAATTATCTGAAGTCCTATGCAACTTTGTTTCATTAATGTATTGACATAACTATAACATTAGTATCTATATATTTAAAGTTTTATTTTATTTCCCTCCGGAAATTTATTTACAAAATGCAAAAATACATTTCTCAATGGACTAAATATTCTTATCAGTTATTTTTAGTCTGTTATTTGTTAATCCAGGACTCGAAAGATCAAACAATTCTCAGTCCAGGACCTGATATTGGGATCCTGGATTAAGAAATTGTATGATCTTTCGGGTCCTGGATTGAGAATTTTTGTGATCTTTCAGGTCCTGAATTGAGAATTAATCTTTCGGATCCTAAATCGATAATTAAAGTATCTTTCGGATCCTAGATCGATAAAACTCCTTTATTTTTACATATTTAAATTTATATCTATAAATTTAAATTGCGGTATTACCTTACTCCACAAACTTTGAAGAAATAAATTGAGTGGTGGTAGCCTGGTAAGTCAATATAACAAATAAAAAATCTAATTCATGTGGACCAGATTGTTAGGCCTTATCATCTACACTTTTCAATGCCATTATTTATGCGATGGTTGACTCAAAAACCTTATTCATATTCTGCTAAAACAGAAGTTTTTGTTCATCAATATACTCTATTTGGAGGTAAAAGATGGATTTCACGGAAGTCTGGATTATCAAGGGGGAGATTGAGGATTATCTAGTTAAGCATGATAATTGGGTTGATGATCCCTCTTTTCGACAGATCATACTCACTGCATACAACCAAGTCGAGTATGCGGCAGAAATTTCAAAGAGAGTGTTTGTGAGCAGCAATATTCGGAAAGGACCAGGACCGATTAGAGGTATGGTGGCTGCAGTCAAAATATTAAATCGTGCAATTGAATTCCACGTCTCGAAGAAGACGGAACCAGAATCCCAAGGCATTCATAATCTCGAAGAGGAGATTGAAATTGTGGATAAAGGATTCAATTACATTCATAATCTCGAAGAGGAGATTGATATCTTCACAAAAGAGATTCACAAACTGGAGAAGGATTATGCTGATCATCTATACAAATTTCCTGGAGGAGAAGATGAAGATGAAGACGTTGCTTCAAATGGGGAAAAGTCTAAGATGGTTGGATTCTCTGATCAGTACAACCATCTCAAACAGAAGCTTACTTCTTCGGACCAAAGAGTTGTCTCACTATGTGGAATGCCGGGCATTGGAAAGACTACTCTGGCTAGGGAAATATTCGAGGATCCGGATATTGTGGAACGATTTTCCTGTCGTGTATGGGTGAAAGTAGGCACAAAATGCGGATTCAAAGAAATGCTACGACGTATATTGGCTTGGGTGAGTCCAGGTTGCCAAATGCGTGTGGAAGAGGATGAAGATATAATTGAGAAGTTGAATGAATGTTTGAAAGGTAAGACATATCTAATTGTCTTGGATGATGTGTGGGATAGATATGCGTCTATTTGCTTTGATGATGAAGCATATAGTTCACGCAAAAATGAACTGATATATATCTTTCCAAGGGAGAACAGTGAAAGTCGAATATTGGTTATAAGTAGGATGGAACAATCATATTCAACCCAAGAAATGCGATTGATGGATAAAGAGGAGAGTTGGCATCTTCTACGTAACAAGGTGTTTGGTCAAGAGCGGTGCTCTTCTGAGCTCGAGAAAATTGGAAGAAAGATTGCTGAGAAATGTGAAGGTCTTCCTCTTACAATTGTCACGGTGGCCAACCTCTTATCCAAAAAAGACAAGACTGTAGAGTTCTGGAATGAGGTTGCGACGTGGAAAAAACATCAACTTTTCAAGGATGCATATGATGAAATATTGAAGGTACTTCTTCCTAGCTACATCAACTTACCTCCATCTTTACAAATCTGTTTTATGTATATGGGAGTGTTCCCTCAGTATTATGACGTACCCCGGTCGAGAATCATCAATGTGTGGCTTGTTGATGGATTTCTTCAACATTATAGAAAGTCATCATTCCATTATGAAGATATAAAATGTTTAGAGGAACTTGTGTCCAACAATATGGTTATGATCCGAAGCAAAACTATAAGTTGGGAGGATTTAGTCGGTTCTAAAAGAATAAAAACTTGCCGGCTCCATACATCGTTGTGGCACCTTTCTAACAGAGAGGCTAGGAGAAGCAAGTTTTCTCATGTCTTAGAAAGCTGTCATGATGGTTTTGGAGAAGATATAAAGAGTCAGCCTCGTTTATCTTTCCACACCAATGTTTTATTTGCTATCAAAAATGTGCATAAGTCTGTAGAGAATAATTGTGCATCCACTGCACATTCTCTTTTCTGCTATGGTCCGTATCTTCCATATCAAGTACCACTATGCTTTGGTTTGAGATTGCTTAACAGACTCGATGCCCTTACAATTCGTTTCTACGAATTCCCATCGGAGGTGCTGCAATTAATTGAGTTAAGATACTTGGCCCTCACAATGAATGGAAACCTTCCTGCAACAATATCTCAGCTCTCAAAGCTTCAATTTCTGATTGTTCATCCACATCAGAGCATCAAATCACCTAAAGAATCATCGTATCTACCATTGGAGATATGGAACATGGCAGAACTACAACATCTTCAAGTCATGGGAAAAGACTTGCCGGATCCTTGTGGTGCTTCCTTGGAAAGGATACAGACTCTTTCAAGGGTTAGTCCTAACAGTTGTAGTGTAGAGGTTCTCAAGGGTATTCCGTATGTAAAAAAGTTAGGAATTGAAGTCGAATTGAGTCACGAAAATGATGGCGAGCTATTGAGCTGCCTTGCCCATGTTTCTGATCTTTGGTATCTAAACTCACTTAAATGCGTGGTTGTGAATCCAAAGTCCATTCCTTCCGTTCTTCCGCCTTTATCTTTCCCAAAATATTTGTCAAAGTTAACTTTGAATGGGTTGGGTTATGCATGGGAAGAAATGAACAAGATTGGTTCATTGCAATTTCTTCGGACGTTGAAATTGCAAAACTATGCTTTTCGAGGCCCAGTGTGGAATGTTAGAGAAGGGCAATTCTGTAAGCTTTGCTCCCTTACAATTGAAGATACTGATATGGAGAGATGGGGAATTGGATATAAAAGGTTTCAAATCAATGATTTGATTATAAAACGTTGTTACAAATTAAAAGAGATTGACGGTCGTTTTGGCTACCCTCGGATAAACATCGAGATGGTTGATTGCAATCCTTTGGGTACAGAGCAAATGAGAGAAAGACATGAGAGTGTAAGAGTGAGCTGTTCATGGCATAAAAAGAAGGGCAGGGCATGAGAGAGAGACTCACAATTCATCATCACAAGGTATAATATTCCTTTTGCTTTTCTGCAACTTATTTTGCTACCCCTCAAATCATTTGCATTCAGTTTTCATGATCTCATTGCTGGTATAATTGTTAATTCATATTTCATCAGATTTCTTGTACCATAATTCACTATCTGAAAGATCTATATCCCAATGATTGCGTTGATGAATCCATTTCAGTTCCAAACTCGTCAGATTATCAGGAGAATTGGGTGAATTGAAGGACCTGAACAGATAGATAAAGAAGGTGGGAGAACAGAGGTTTAAGAGAAGTCAGAATTTAATGTCAGTATATTTACTCAGTTCAGTTGTACTCTTTTGACTAGTTGAACATCAAATATGTCTCTCACTGCTCTTGACTCAATTGAATTAGGAAATTGAGATTAAATTCATGTTAAGAATATCTAGTTTTTCTTCTTCTTCATCATCATGCTTATTCATCTTGATGCTTTCACGCATTTGTTCCTAAAAACAAAGGTGTAGGAAATTAAATAATGAAGAACGACTCATCCTCGAAAGGGCTCTGAATTTCATGGGTTTTTGTGTCGGAATTGGACTGCGAAGGGCTTGGGAAACTTTGATTGGAGCAGACGAATTTTGGTGTCGTCGTTTGGATCTCGTCGATTGGGTAAAGCTTTGGTGGTGTGTTGTTCAATTGGATGGGTTAGGTTTTGGTGAAGACGAAGTGATGTTCATCAAATACAGTAACTGATGGGTTCAAAATCAAATACAAAAGAATATTCTCTTACTTTCTAATTTGTGGAGTATTTTTCAAACCAATTATTCCAACTCATTTTGAACGGATTCATTATCGGAACGAAATATACGTATTCTGATAGGAACGTGCTATACACAAATCACATTCTAATCGGAACATGTTTGTGAGACCATTTTGTACAAATTTTTTTACTGAAACATCAATTTTAGTATAAACTATGTGTATTCAAATCTAGTACTAACTTTTCCATTAAATGACCAAACTATTTAAATATATGATAAAAGTTTTTTTCGACAACCAAAAACTAACGGTGTACGTTAGAAATGCACGTCATTTTATTAACATTAGACATTCTAATAAAATGATGTGTCATTTTTTATTAAATTTATGGACAACGTCAGCTTTCGGTTGCCAAAAAAAAATTCCTATATTTGAATAGTTTGGCCATTGAATTGAAAAAAAAAATAGTTGGTAGTATATTTGAAAAATGCACATAATTTATATTAAAATTGATATTTTGACTTTTTATTTCATCACGGAATCTTATCTCCAAGTATTTCTTATTCCAATTTTTATTTTGTCTAAAAAATTTATACCACAACTTGGGATAAATTTCAGTGATAAAGTAAATTATGGGATAAAAAAAAACGTTAACTGAAAATACTTGAAATAAAATTCTTTGATCAACTTTTGTGTAATCAATTTCTTATTTTTCTTGTTTAACTTACTATTTTATGAGGTACTATAAAAATAGTAGATATTTACTAATTTATGAATTAAATATGATAAATGATTAGCCAAGTTAATATTTCCAATGCCAACTCAAAATTAAAAAGAAAAAAAAGGGATTTTATGCATGGAGAATAAATTAGGGTGAAAATGAAATGAATTAAAATTAAAATTTGGATAATTTCGCAGTCAAATAAAAGTGAGAAATTCCAATCTGCAATTGCGAATTCCCAACACTGCCACTCACTCTTCCGCTCGGAGCGGCTGAGAATGGCGCTGTCTTTCTCTTCCAACTATAAAATCCGCCAGAATCCCCGCACTCTCACAATCCCTAATTTCAAATTCAATCACTCAGCTCAATTCTCTCTCCACTTCCCGCACAGCTATCCTCGCCTCTCCTCTTCCGCCAACGTAATTTCTCTCTCTCTCGCTCGCTCACACACACACATTTGGGGCTGACCGAATAATTGTACTCGCCTATGTTGCGCTTGGTTGATAGGATTCGAAATTGCGATGCCGCGTACGCGCCTTCGGCAGTTCCAGAGAAGATCCTGCTCGGAGCGTTTCAGACGGTAAAATGTATGATGTTATGATTGTTACGGCATAATTGTCAAATTCTGTTTTGTTAATTTTCAGAAGATGAAGTGGATAATGTAGGCGTCAAAGCTGCACTGTCTATGTTGAAATTCTACAAGCGTAAATCTTTCTTCTCCACTGATTGTTGCATTATTTGCCTCATATTTCTGTGATTTGTTCTCGATTTATGCTTACAACAGAAATGAAAAGGGGGGAAAATGCACAAATATTTGCATTTATCATATCTGTGAGCTGGTCTCTCACATCTAAGACTTTGTAACAGGGGAAATCTCTCCTTTGTTGCCGAATAGTTGCCGTTATGTTCCAACTTGCAGTGAGTACTCGATGATTGCTTACAAGAAGTATGGAGTTGTGAAGGGGACTGTATTGACCGCATGGCGTCTTTGCCGTTGTAATCCTCTTGGTATCTTGTTTCCTGTTTTTCCATGTCTAGTTTTTTATATTTGGTCTTTCAATTTCCTTGAGATATTAAAATGTCTAAGATTCAAGTAACCTTTCAGACTCTCTTCAAGTTTGATGGTAAACCAATCAATCGATGGACGATGAATAGATTTTTTTAGTAATTGCTCAATTACTTTTCGTGCTGCTTGTTGCTAATGTTCATTACGTTTCATGCTCAAAATATGAAGAAAAGTTCTTGCTTTCTGCATAACAGGAGGATCTGGCTTTGACCCACCACGCTGGTTTGGCGAAACAACTCCCCCAGAAGGACCAGAAGAACAATAAATTCACTTTGATGATGATGCTATACTAGAGAGGTACTACCTAGATATCAGGCTATAGATGTGTTCTTGTGTAAAACTTGTTTCGAAACTTGAAAATGAAATGGAAATGCTGCATTTATATTGTTTCTTTGTTAATATACCACCATCTCATCCTTAGATTGCTTGTTTATTTGAACATTTACATGATGGTCTGTCTTAGTTCACCATACTCTGTGATTTAAACCACGAGTCTCATCGTTGAAACGCTCATTTGTAGATAGTGTTAATAATGGAGAACAGTAAATAAATCTAGCCTAAGACTGCGTTGCTTGTTTGTTGGATATGGTGATCAGTGCTAGCTTCATTTGGCACCATATTTGACTAAGTGTTTTTGCCAGCAACTGGAGGTAGTTTAGGCAGAGGATTGCAATAGGTGTCCATCAGATAAAGTTACCAATATTAGTGAGACGTGCTGTCCGAACTGCCCAGTACACAAACAGGAATAGGTTCAGTTTGATGCCTACAGAGTAGGTTCTTGAAGAGTGCTTGAAGGTGCCTAACCCAGGCTTGGAACCTTGTCCATAGCTCTGACCGAGAGTTATCATGAATCGACTGCTGTCAACCAGACCCATGTCAAGGTTGTCTGTGGCTCAGCGAGTCGTAGCTATGGACTTGGAGTCTGGAGACAAAAAAATGATGGTAGTTCGATCGAGTTCAAACTGATAGTGGTGAGTGAACTTTGCATTCCTTTGAATAGTAAATAAACAAAATCTTATGAGAAATAATACATTTTGAATTAGTAATCTTCTCTTAGTTCTAAAATTCAACCGAAGGTTAAGAATATAGTTTCTTCTTTAATCAGAATATTTTATCTTCATAGAAAACTTAAAATTGTGTCGAATGTAGTATTTTATAGGTTGTTTATACATTTATTTTCCCCTTACAACCTAAATACCTTTTAGACTTGCTAAATTTTCAGGAGCCGACTTTCACGTAACCTATTATTTTCAGTTAATAATAGTAAAAATACCAGAGGCTTTTGAAACACCATATCTACATCCTCACTATAGAAGTTTCATTTATACCCAATATAAAGCACAGTGGTTGAAGCATATTGCCTAGAATTAATTGGTCATAGACTTGGAGAGAGGAAGGATATCTTCTTCTTTGTGTATTTAATTTTTAAAGAAAAAAAAAAAGAAAAAAGTTTCATTCAAACAAAAAGAATTAATGTGATTGATTTATGAAATTTGCAGATCAAAGTTTCTATAAAATATCTCGGACGACAAGTCAGCAATGGCAACTCATATCATATCTCCATCCTTAACTTTGGTCAAGATATTGTTTTACTCATCACAAAACAAAATGAGCACGAATTATATATTATCAAACTGGGCTAGGGCGGCCAGCTCTAATCAATCTATATTGTTTGTTATAAAGTTAGCAGACTAATATTTCAAAACATAATTTATTTAATGCATAATAAATTATCTTATTGCAAAATTATGAACAAGAAAGTGCCGGAATCGAACCCATTCATCTTATGGTTATGGTTCTATACAAATATCTACGATTATGACTCTACAAACAAACTCCCTTAGTAGCGTAAGGATTAGGTGTGAACCCCCAATCTCCCGTAATTTGTATAGTAAAATATATATAAAAATCTTCTTCTAATTTGTGGATGGTCCCTTTTGATGTGGACTTCCACTAGAATGATCATTATTTTGATATTATTTGACTATTAAGCTTCGGATATTTTCATAGAGAAAAAGAAATAGACACTGAACATCTTAATATATCTAAAAATTGCTTCGAGAATCTTGATGTTAATAGCGATTATGTTTCCAAACATTAAATAAAGATTTTTTAATAGTTTTTTGGCAAGTATGTTGCTTGATTTTCCATTATCTTATCTCATCTTTGTTTGACCACTCGGCATTATTGATCAAGAAATAGGTCGGGGCAAACAAATCACTCACTCACTAGAAAAGTATGCAAGTTCAGACAAAACTTGTCCATATATACCCACTCTGTCTCATCTCATTGCTCTCAGTCTCTCCCCTCCCTCCCCCCCTCTCTCTCTCTCTCTAGCAGAGACAACCGACTAGAGTGGCATTAATTATGTAAGTGCCATTTTTTGTTCCTATTTTTTTGCCATTCAATTAGTTGAATTGATCAAACTATCAAGTAAATGCCGCAGCATGTGTGTGTAATGCATGATAGTTCTCTCTCTCTGCAGTTTTTACTATTATGTCAATGTTATCCATGTGGTCTTCTAACTATCCATGTGAACTATGCAGATAATCAACCCTTTTCGACCAAAACTAAGGCTTTTTACTCGAATGTGAAGGCTATTGCTGAAGATGAATATGGCGAAAGCTCAAATACTTACTTGGATTTTGGTGGTGTGTTGCTTGGCATCGTCAGCAAATGGTGAATACAAGATATACCAAGATCCCAACCAGCCAGTTGACAAGAGAGTTAAGGACCTGTTAAGCAGGATGACTCTTGAGGAAAAGGTAGGCCAGATGACACAGATTGATCGGCTCGTGGCGTCGGCCGACGTTCTGAAGAAGTACTACATAGGTAACTGCTAGTGTTTACTCACCAGAGTTTTGTACTATATTCTGTAGCTGATCTCTGATTTGGAGCAGGGAGTGTGTTGAGCGGTGGAGGAAGTGTTCCGTCGCGAACTGCGTCGCCTCAGGTTTGGGTGGACATGGTGAATGGCTTCCAGAAGGGCTCATTGTCGACCCGCCTCAAGATACCGATGCTCTATGGTATTGACGCCGTCCACGGCCACAACGCGGTTTACAGAGCCACCATTTTCCCACACAATGTTGGCATTGGAGCTACAAGGCAATGCAGATATTCTGGTATTCATTTTAGTTTCCAATATTGAGCAGCTTATCATATATATGAATGTGTGTGTGTGCAGAGATCCTCAGTTGGTGAAGAGAATTGGAGCTGCAACAGCACTTGAAGTGAGAGCTACTGGAATACCTTATGTTTTTGCACCTTGCGTTGCGGTAGTAGACTTGTCACTACACTTTCCATCAACAATGGCTGTTTTGGATTCTTACCCTCAGTGTTCTTGCATCCACACATAGGTTTGTAGAGATCCGAGATGGGGTCGGTGTTTCGAGAGTTACAGTGAAGATCCAACCGTAGTTCAAGCAATGACCGAGATCATTTCTGGTTTGCAAGGCGAAATACCTGCAAATTCTCCCAAGGGTGTCCCATTTGTTGCTGGACAGTAAGTATCTATCTACTTGAATCCATTCATTTTTAGATCAGAAACCAAATTTCTAATTTTTTTCCTATTTCTGTGGCTATGTGGTCTCATTTAGTCTAAGATTCTAACAATTCTAGTAAAGTTTGGCTCAATGATTGGCACACATGTGGATAAGATGAGAGGCTCTCCTTTTTAACTTTTCAACTAGTGGCATGGCCCATAATCCCACTGAGGCACTGAACATGCGAGAGATGGAGCCAAAAGAAAAATGACAAACACTCTTGCAAAGAAATCAACTTTACCTGAATTATCCATGTGTTCTGCAGGAAAAACGTAGTGGCTTGTGCAAAGCACTACGTCGGCGACGGAGGAACCACTAGAGGCATCAATGAGAACAACACACTAGCCAGCAAGCATGACTTGCTGGGCATTCATATGCGTCCCTACTACAACGCAGTCATCAAAGGAGTCGGCTCGATAATGATCTCCTACTCGAGCTGGAATGGTGTTAAGATGCATTCCAACCGCGATCTCATCACCGGCTTCCTCAAAAACACACTACATTTTAGAGTAGGAAACTCAGTCCATGAAGTTTAGCTATATACACACATTGCATAAGTTTTGATGAACTGAACAACGCATTGCAGGGATTCGTCATCTCAGATTGGCAGGGAATCGATAGAATTACTTCTCCGCCTCACCTCAATTATACATACTCAATCTTGACTGGAGTCGGTGCTGGGATTGACATGGTTGGTGCATTTTCGATACTAAAACTTCAATAAAGTAATTTAATGTATTAACACTCATTATATTACTGTATAATGCAGATTATGGTTCCATACAATTATACAGAATTCATTGATGGACTAACCTCCTTGGTCAAAAACAAGTTTATTCCCATGAGCCGAATCAACGATGCAGTGGCAAGGATTCTAAAAGTGAAGTTCACCATGGGTCTATTTGAACACCCATTAGCTGATTATAGCCTGGCAAAATATTTGGGGAGTCAGGTGAGTTGAAACCATTCAACAAGATTTGTTCATAGCACCTTGTGGTATCAATTATCAAATAATGAGTAGTCAGTTGTTACCTTGCAAAATTCTGACAGGAACACCGGGAACTAGCGAGGGAAGCTGTAAGAAAATCTCTTGTCCTGCTCAAGAATGGTGAATCTGCTGATGAAACATTGATCCCACTTCCTAAAAAAACATCAAAGATCCTTGTAGCAGGTGCACACGCCGACAACATCGGCTACCAGTGCGGTGGTTGGACGATCGAGTGGCAGGGGCTTTCTGGAAACATTACAGCTGGTACAAACATGATCATTTACATGATTACATCTCTGTATTTCATTTCATTCTCTTCTCGAAATGTCTCCCGCTTCTAGTAACCTGAGTTGTACCTGTGATCAGGCACCACCATCTTGACAGCTATCAAGAACACAGTTGATCCCAAAACAAAAGTTGTGTTCAAAGAAAATCCTGATCAAGCATATATGAAGTCCAACAAGTTCTCATATGCCATTGTTGTAGTGGGAGAGCTACCATATGCAGAAACATTTGGAGACAGCATCAACCTTACCATTCCTGATCCAGGACCTAGCATCATCACAAACGTGTGCGCCTCAGTGAAATGTGTCGTTGTTCTGATTACCGGCCGTCCCGTTGTGATCCAGCCATATCTTGCTCAGTTGGATGCCCTTGTAGCTGCTTGGCTTCCAGGAACGGAAGGACAAGGTGTTGCAGATGTTCTGTTTGGAAACTATGGCTTCACAGGCAAGCTCCCGCGTACATGGTTCAAGACTGTTGATCAACTTCCAATGAATGTAGGCGACCACCATTATGATCCATTGTTCCCATTTGGATTCGGACTCACCACAAAACCTGTAGAAAAGACCACCTAAACTTGCACTGGAATGCATAGCTCACTTACAATTGGAAGTAGCCACTCCCACCCAGTGGGGATTGAATGGACAAGAATAAAGAAATTTAAATAAATTTCCCCTTGCAATTCATATTTTACTATATACATATTCATTTTAATGGAGATGCAGGGATCTAAGACATGAACGCTACTCAAAAGTACAGTCACACAATTATGATTTTATAAGTACATAAGAAATACAGAAACGAGGGCAAATGCTCGAAAGAAATACAGATTATGATATAAGTACATATAAAATACACAAAACAACAAGTAGTAGCACGTAAAATCCCGAAAGTAATACAGATACACAATAGCATATAAGTTACAAAAGCACCATTTCTAAGCTACCTCAACTGCAGTCAGTTTCTCTCCGGCTTCTACAGGTACACCGGTTGCAGCTTCCTTGATCAATCTCAAGATATAAGCTTTTTTCTTATGGAGACTCTCAATCTTACTGTCTATTTTTTCAAGCTTCGTTTTCAACTTATCAAGGTCCTTTATGTTGTACTTCTCTTCATATTTTTGTTTCTTTCCATTCTTCATTTTCTTCCTGTCTTTCTCTTTCTTATCTTCGCATAAGCCTTCTTTGCCTCTATGTTTATCTCCAGCTTCATCATTAGATATGACCCCAGATCCTTCTATGTCAATGTCCCTGGAGGTGACTTCAGCTTTAACCCGATTTTCACCTGCATCATCCTTATCCTTGCCGTGTTTCCTTCCTTTATCTTCCCTGCCCTTTGCACATTTCTTCTTCTTCCTCGTCTCTTTCCCTTTCCCATCTGAGACTTCTTCACTCCCTTCCCCTTCTGGTCCTTCATCTGCAGACACCTCTTCTTTCTTCTTCTTCTTCACATTTATGTCCTTCCCTTTCTTCTTCTTATTCTCAGAATCATCTCCTTCCAACTCTTTTTCTCCTTCAGACTTAGCTTCCTTGCCATCCTTGTGTTTATTTTTCTTATCTTTCTTCTTCTCTTCTTTACCTTCCTCCCCATGTTTCTTTACCTCAGTTTCTTCATTCGATTCTCCGGCAGAACCTTCTTTATCTTTGGACTTGCTTTTCTTCTTCCCCTTCTTATCTTTCTTCTTATCATCAACTTCCTCCTCTGTTTCCTCCTTGTTCCCTTCCGAGTCCACTTCCTTCGCCTTCTT
>JAPKLW010000674.1:332656-368882 GCA_026898455.1 Plectranthus barbatus
CACTTCCTTAGCTTTCTTGTCCTTCTTCTTGTGTTTATGGTCTTTATGTTTCTTATTTTTCTTCTCCTCATCACCTTCTTCCACCTCACTTTTCAACTTCTCTGTTTCCTCGTTGGATTGTTCCCCGGATTTCTTATCTTTCTTCTCTTTCTTTTTCTCTTCACCTTTCCCCTTCTCATCGTGTTTCTTCTTGCTCTTTTTATCTTCTTTCTTCTCCATTACATGCTTTTCTTCCTCATCCGCCTTCCCCTTTCCACGGGCTTCTTTTTTGTGGCGGCTTCCATCATTTTCCTCTTTCTCTGTCACCACTGTTTTTGCTTCGAGTTTAACTTCCACTTTAGTCTTCACTTCTGCCTCACCAGGCTTTTCAAGTTCACTCTCAGCCTTCAAATGATGTTTTTTCTTCACCACCTTCTCCCCTTCAATCGGTATATTATCTCCTCCCCCCATTGCTGTACGTCTCTCTCCAAACAACAAATGATTTTTTCTTGTTTAGTTTCAAGTACCTGAGAGAAAGCGCACCTATTGTGAATTCAGAAAGTAAACATACCACAAAGATGACTGCAATTAGAGAACAATCAATAGTATTGAAGACGAAATAACAATTTTATGACAACAAAGTGAATTCATGAATCAACACCAAAAAGAAGAAAGAAAATGTAACAAATTATGGTTCCATCTAGATGCACTTAGTTGTCCACCCAACCTTCTAAGAACAATCATCAATGCTCTTGCTTAATGCAACAGAAATCTACGCAACCACCACATGCTTGCACAATGAACAAAAATATCATCTCAAGAAATGTGACTACCAAAAAGCATAAATAATTTGTCACTACAATCTCCATAAACAGCAATACAGATTGTGCAAATTTTATTATCCAAAGCACTCGAAATTTCAACATAGTTGTGGCTCAAACCATGCAATTATCAGGAAAAAAAATTGCTTTTGTATCATGCCAGACTCAGTTTTTCCCCTAGATTAAGAAAAACAAATATTTTATACATACCAAATCCATCAAATTCCCTCTCTGCACATACAACGAAAAATAACACGTATATCTTCCTTCTCTCATCATCTCCTAAGCTATCTATAAATGATCAATCACATCCTGATAATCATCGCTAACCAACTACCTCACCATCCGACACAAAATATGCAACAACACCATCATTCCCCACCTTCTTCAACAAAATTATATTATAAATTCACAAACACCACATATATACAATAAACATTCAAACAAAATCGAGAGGATGAACCGTGCAAAGCACCATCAGCATAGAGAACTCCGTTCACAATCAATCGAAATGCAGAGAGGTATAAAAACCAGACACAGAATATGCAACAACGCCATAATTCCCCACCATCTTCAACAAAACCATTACAAATTCACAAACACCATGCATACAATAAACATTCAAACAGAATCGAGAGAACGAATCGTACAAAGCAGCGTCAGTATAGAGAACTCCGTTCACAATCAATCGAAATGCATATAGGTTTAAAAATCAGACGCGGATCAGCTGCACCAGAAATGCATGAAAACCATACGACGTTTTACCTCACGAGACGATACGGAAGAAATCTACAGCTGCAATGAGGTTGCACCGAGAAATTGAAAGAAAGTTCCTTCCCGAAAAAGAAGGCCGGGATAAATTGAAAGATTTTGAGCTAATTTATAGAGAGCGATCGGTCCGTGTGTGAAACGCAACACGGTATGTTTTTGTTTTCTGTTTTTTTTTTTTTTTTTCTTAGACACGAAGGAAAATTGTGGAGCTATTGAACAACTGGGACTGTACGGTTACGCCAACACACTTCTACATTTATCTACACAACATTTTTTTATTATTTCTCAAATTACATCCAATTAATTTTTTATACAAAGAAAGTCGGTCATTTACTTCTACAATAATCTACACAGCATTAATTTATTACTACCTCCGTCCCGTCAGAATAGGCCCTTTTCATTTTGACACATTAATTTCGGAGTTAGTGTTTAGTAGCTAATTGTGGTTAATAATAAAATTGACAATCGTAATTAACTTATTTAAGTTAATTACGTTTGTCAATTTTATTATTAACCACAATTAGCTACTAAACACTAGCTCCGAAATTAATGTGTCAAAATGAAAAGGGCCTATTCTGGCGGGACGGAGGGAGTATTTCTCAAATCACATCCAATTAATTTAGACTATCCCCATCAGTGACCGGTCGTAACCCAACCTTTTATTAAAATATTAATTTTTTTACATTCATCACATAACCTACAACTTAACATTATTTTCATCACCATCAGTGACCTTAATCCAACCTACCTTTTTAATTAAAATATAAATTTCACTCTCTTTTAATATAATATAAAATTTATAATTAAATACATAAATAACTCTGCACTAAGAATTTAGAATTTACTTACAAATAATAATTAATACAAAATAGAATAACAACCTTTTTAAAAAATGATGTACTAAAAATTAATTTATAAAATTTTTTAAGCAACTTAAATATTATTATTTTAATTGTTTATATTATATAATTTTTAAAAATTATTAAATAACTGTTGCATTTAATGGAAAGTTGAGGGCGCATTGTGGCTCCTCTTGTGCTGTCGGCCGAGGAAGAGCAAGGATGGGCAGCAGCTTTATTTTTTTTTATTATTTATTTAGTATAAATTGTTTTTGTTTTATTGCATGATCACAACAAAATGGCCACTACTGTGGGTAGCCTTATAGAAAAAATAAAGTTGGTGATTTATTTAAGTTATTTTTATATATATTTTACACAAGTCAAATAATTTGACAGCTTAGTTTAAGAAGAAAATAGCCATGACAGAAAGTTGTGACGACGAGTGACCACCTTTTTGACTGTTCGCTTTTTATCATAAGACCAAAATAACCTCGCGTATCCCTTCGTGAATTTGATCATTCATTGGGCATTATTGTAAACTTACTTTTCTTATCCAAATATTAATGTCCTTTAAAGTTGCAACTGCAAACTAGTTTGCACCTGCCCACCCTATAATTCTTACTTGTATATAGGTTGTTGCAATTATCCAAATAATAAAGCTGAGGAGAAATTATTGTTTGAGAGTTTGCTCAACCATTTATTTCAGAGAAGTAAGTTTATTAATCTTTTTTCCTTTGTTAAGATATTTTAATTTTAAGTAGTATCAAAAAATGTGTTTTTTGCAAGGAAAAGTTATATTTTCTTATTTTTAATCCATACCACCGACACTACTAGACTTTAATTTTATTCATTTATTTTTTTAAAAAAAAGGACTTCTTGATATATATGTGAGGCAGTTCTTATGTTAAAAGTCTTTCCCTTAACTTATTGAAATTAATGTACACTATTAATTGGAAGAGGTGTTTCAACTTTACTCAAATCCATAATCAATGCATTGTGAGGCTGGGCATGTGCTATCCATGTAGAGCTTTGGAGGGATTCAAGCCTTCCTAGCCCATTTTTCATTTTATTTTTTTCATTTTAGTAGTATGATTTTCTATTTTTTATGTAATAGGCCCCATCCTAAATATGATAAATAAGTTGAAGATAAAGAATAAATGTAAGGGCGAAAAGTACCTATTTTTTTAAACTGAATTTTATTTTATTTTTTTACTGAACCAGCAAAATAGGCAGGTTTTGACCTGAGATTGTGCAAGATAAAGTTGTCTAACAAATCAAGATCATCAAAGGAGCAATAACACTCTCTTCTTTATGAATTTTAGTGAATAGGAAAGGGCCATCAAGCATATCATATTCATGAGCACATTCCAATTTATAGAGCCATAGACTGCAAATAGTTCAGCTCATACAATTCACACCAACATTATGCAAATGTCCATACTTAAGAAAGAAAAAAAAAAAAAAAAAACTTGCTTATTGATTCTCAAATTTCACCATCCCAAAGTTCTTGTACTGTTTTGTAGTGTCCCAAAGTCTCATGCACGAAGGTATTTCCAGAAATTAGTTTCACCTGTAACAAATAACACAAGCCATCAACACTTCCAAAACTGTTCAAAAAAATGTATGGTATGCCCTTATTGCAATGAAAAAGGTATAGCAGCAAGTGCCTCATTTCAAAATGTGCTCACATTATCAAATAATTCTTTTGCTTTATTTGGTTCTGAAACCAGAAACTGTAGCATTACATACATGTGATGCATATAGATTTATAACAAAATGTTTTATGGAAAACTTACCTGCTCGATTTCGGAAAACTTGGCACACAAATCTTCAGGAATGCACCAATCAAACACATCAAAGTTCTCTTTAATCCTCTTTTCGTTAGTGCTCTTCGGAAGCACACTGTGGCCCATCTGCAAACCCCAGCGGAGAGCAACCTGTGCAGGAGTCTTTCCCAATTTCTCAGCAACCAAATTCAAGATTGGATTTTTCAGCACATTGCTTCCAAGATTGCCAGAGGAACCAAGAGGTGAATAGCCCTTAATAAAACAACACCATGATCAAAAACTTCTAAAATAAAATATATATAAAAATGTCACCAGAAATATACTAACAGAAAGATGAACGCCTCTGGCTTTACAGAAGCTGTGCAGCTGCGGTTGTTGCCAAGAAGGGTGGCATTCAACCTGGTTGACAGCAGGAGGTATCCGAGCCACATCCAGCAAATCTGCCAGTTTCTTGGATGAGAAGTTGCTCACACCGATTGCTTTGGCCTTGCCAGCATCACAGAGTGATTCCATTGCTTTCCATGTACTTGGTACATCGGTCTTAGTTAGATTCTCGGGTTCAAATCCTACCGAGCCTTTCTTCATGCTAACAGGCCAGTGCATCTTTGTGTACACCCAACAACAGACAAAATCAGCACCATCTCTAAAACTGGAACCACAACAGAATATGAACCTAATCATACCAGATACAGATCAACATAATCAAGCTGCAAATCACTCAAGGTTCTGTTTAAGGCCAAAGGCACAACTTCTTGAGCATGATCCGAACACCTTCAGAATTCAGAATTCGGATTAAGAAAGGCTATTCATCATCTGATTATTGACCAAAATAAATGCTGGAATGAGTAGTGACTAACCAGAGCTTAGAGGTAATCCATAAATCATCACGCTTTACTACACCCTCTTCAAATAGCTTCTTCAGGGTTTCACCAATCTTCAACAGAGGTATAATGAGATAAAAGAACAAAAGATTCAACCCATTTGAGCTAAAACAGCATAATTTGTTTCTATATAAAAATTGAATAACTAGAATATTGAATTACCTCTTTCTCATTGCCATATCTTTGAGCGCAGTCAATATGCCTATACCCGGCCTGCATTTTCAAAAATGTTTATACGCCTATCACTATTTTCCTTTAATTATTAAATGCAAAAAATAAGAGGAAAAAACAATCAACCAGCATTTGTATGATTCAGATAACTTTCGAAATTCTCTACTGAAATCGTAGTCTTAATTGAATTTAACAAATCAAAAACAAAACTCAATTTCACTTCACAAAAACAAATAAGAAGATAAAATGCCCTACTTTAAAAAAAAGTATGTGCAATTAGCGTTAAAACTAACAAAGAACAAAAGAAAACAATGTGATTCTACTCAAACCTTAACAGCGGCGGTGATGGCGTCGCCGACGACGCCGGAACCCGCCTTCCACGTACCGAACCCGACCGACGGGATTTTGGCGCCGTTGTTAAGTTCGAACTGTCGAATCGATTTCGCCATTTTAGTTTATCAAGAAAATAAATAAATAAAATAGCCCGCCAAATAAAAGCAAAATCCAAGATAAAGTTTTTTTTTTTCGTCTATATATTAACACAAGAATGAAAGCAAAATCACAATGGAGAACTCTACAAATTCCAAGCCCTGGTTTTCCTTAAAAATTAAGAAAAATAAATCAATTTAAATATATACTCCGTATTAATTTCAAATTCAATTTAAACACTAATTATTCTCAACTTTTTATGTATATTACACGTTCACATCAAGATTTAGATCATTGGATGACTTATGAATTTGGTGAATAATATTCTGGATTTAATTGATTTTACTACTATAAATATAATGAATATTATATGATATCGCTTAAGATGATATCTTACTTAATTAGAAAAAAAAATGCCATACATAGATATGAATATTAAATATTTATTTAGGAAAGAAAATTATTGTGATAGATATGTAAGGATAGTCTCCTCCATTTTTTACTTTCAACTAGATGCATCAAATCAAAATTTAATTAAATAGTAATCACTTTCAGTTTTCGGATAAAAAAGAAGAATCATACCAATATGTTGGGATAGATACCCCTAAATTGTTCTACCTTTTTTTTTTTTAAGTTTTAATTGAATAATAGCAAATCTGAACTTAATTAAACTCTGAGTACTTTCCAAAATTTATATGATAGTCTTATTTTATAATATTAAAATTAAATTAAAAAATTATATATTTTAGCATTTTTTAACAATTCTTTTCATATATTTAAATTTTATTCATCAATATTGTATTTAATATATTATAATAAAAACTACTCCCTCCGTCCCAAGGGAATTGTGCCCTTGGGACATGGCACAATAACCAATGTAGTGGAATGTGATAGAGATAGATAAAATTATTATTTTATTAGTTAGTGTGTAAAAACTTTTCATTTTAGGTAAGGGGACAATTCGTGTGGGACGGACGAAAAAGGAAAGAGGGACAATTCGTGTGGGACGGAGGGAGTATATGTTATATATATAAATTTAATAAAATAAAAAAGCATATCAAACTAATTTTACGAGATTCAATTTAAATATTATTCCATAAGGAGTATTATTTTTGTATTATTTTGAAAATTAGTAAATATAATAAATTAGTAAGATATAATATTTATTAAAAAATACAAAAATAATTTTTATCATACAATTCGAAACGGCCATCTCTAATCTAGACAGTTTAAGCATGGCTAAGGCAGTAATTGGATTAGTACAATAATTTTTTATATTTAATATGTATTAATAAATAAAAAGAAAAATTATATAAATTTTAATTATTTTCTAAAAAATAATTTTAAAAAAATTAGACCACCTAGCCTGCCTAAATCAGTGCCTAGGAGCTGATTAATCGATGAACCACCTAAATATGAGAATTTGATAGATTTTTGGTTCGATTAAGAACCGCCTAACGCCTAAAGGCCCTAAACGGACCAGATCATAGACGAGAATTTTTACTATAATCAATATAATATTTTCTTTAATGTTGTACTCTCTCCGTCCCGCCCGAATTGCTATACTTTTTAAATTGGGCGCGAATCGCTAAATTTTTAAAAATGACAACTTTTTAATACTCAATATTAAAATATTAATTCCACTTACACTCGCATCCTTAATTCTCGTGCCGGAAAGAAATGTATCAATTGGCACGGGGCGGAGGGAGTACTATTTAAACAACCATGCAACAGTCGAAGAGGGACAACTTTGGATGGAGTAGTATTAATTACACACGCTAATATGTCATAAATATATATACTTCTATTATTCTATAAAGAGAAATTGTTGTTATCAATAACAATTTTTTTTTTTTTGTGAGGTGGCCCTTACTCAAATCAAATAATATTGCAAAACAAGAATGTACACAAATGGGATATTAACACATTTACCTAATCAAACGAACGAATCAATCAAATGTAATAACCAATCCTCACACGACTTCTCCGAAGCCACAGCTCGTACATAACCATATGAAACGCGTCGTTATCAACCGGCGCCTCGTGCCACAGGAAATGCTTCTGCACCTTCATCACATTCCCCTGCAGCTTCAAGTACTCGCCGCTGCCGACCATTCCTTCCAGAATCTTCTTCAAGTTCGGAATGTCCGAGGTTGACAGAACGACGGAGAAGCTGTCCCAATCCAAGATGTCCGCATATGGGAGATCGTAGTGATCTGCTAAGATTACAGGGACGCAGCCGTAGTACAAGGCGTCGCCGATCCGAGCCGTGTTGACTTCAAACCCCTTGGCGTGAATGCAGAACTTGCTCCGGAGGAGCGCCTCCGCGTACGGCGTTTTCAGGCGGGAGCGGTGGACGGATATCTCGGTGTCGTTCCCCCATGTTTTTACCAAGAACTCCCGCACCTTTGAGTTCATGGCTCCGGCGTAGAAGGCCAGATTTTTCCTGCAGTGGTGGTCCAGTGGAATATGTTATATCTAAGGGTTAATTGCAAATTTAGACAAAACTTTTTATATGTTATGCAATTATAATAAATTTTGAAAATCTTGACAATTACAACAATAAAGATTTTGAAAACTTTGCAATTATGACAATTTTTTATAACTTTCCAATGTTGTAAATTTACTGTCTGAGGCGACGGTGACGGATTCAAAGATTTAAAATTAAGAATATAATATATAGATAAAATAAATTGGAGGTATATTCTATAAAAATACATATAAATAATATGTAAAAACATAAATAAATGATAGAAAAGATATATATCTAATCAAATAAAATAAAAATTTGTGGGTACAAAGTTTACCCAAAATGTGTGTCCGCCCTTGCCGAGGGATCTTAGCATCTAGGGGTTAGTATACGATTATTTGGTTCAATTTTGACTTGTAAAATAACCAAATAATCGAATTTACATTGGAAGTAATCAAACCAAAATTTTTATTCAGTTTCAATTATTTTGGTTAATTTTAATATAAATTTAATAAAATAAAAAATAAAAAAAGAATTTATATATAATAATATTAATATATTTATATTATATATTTTTAATTTATATTACAAATATATTTATTTATTATATATATATATATATATATATATATATAAATTCGGTTATTCCTTTCGTAAAAAAAATAACCGAACCGAAAATTGAAATACTGAAAAAATTAATCGAATCGAACCAAAAACTGAAATAATCGAACCAAAATAACCAAAAAAAATTCAGTTCAGCTCGATTCGATTTTCGGTTTTTGATCACCCTTACTTACACCTAGACGTGCTAGCGGCTGCGTTGGCTAATTTTTGCAGAACAGTGATAATAACTAGTTACGAATTAGTATATGAAAAATGGAAGACTACTATACCTCTGCGAAGGCGGGCGCCTAGGCGGCCTTCCTTTCCTAGGCCAAATCTGGGGTATCGAAGCATCTTTATGAGCAACGTACCCCGCCAAGAAATAGCTAGAGGAACACACCACTTGAATCGCATTCACCTTAACTTCCACCGCTTTCTCCATCGCCGACCTCCCCACGGAGTGGCAAGCAACGTAAAAGTGATCAGCTCCGCCAGTTCTGTTCCAGAAAGGGTAACTCCGGCTAATGTTGCGGATGTAGTTTCTGACATATGTCTGAATCCCACCAACCCCAACTCTCTTGTCGTGCCTCAAGCTTGCGATCGAAAAGGGGAGGTAGAAAAGGTCAGCTTCGGAGGGGTCGTCGGTGAGGAACCGGCTCTTGAAGAGAGATTTCTTGAAATAGCTCTCGCTGGCGTAGTTGCCGCCGGGAGGGGAGGTTTCCGGCAGCAACACGTTGGCGAAGGGGTCGGTTTTGCTGTGTGGGTATGCGTAGATCTTGAAGCTCTTGCTCATTTCTTTGTAGTCTTGTTTGAAGAGGGCTTCGTCATGGTATGCATCTTGTTTTTCTGTAATTAATCAGTGAATTGCATAAATGTTTTGCAAAATAATTGTTTAGTTTATTGGCATGTATGGTAGGTGCACGTGTGCAGATGCTATGGAATTTTTTTGAATAGATCAAATCTTATGTCATCGTTGTTATTTCATTGTGTGTGGATTACTAATTTTAATTAATTTTATGAAAATGAAAATTAAGTATAATATAAAATATTCTAATTGATTTTTAAGAATAAAAATCAAAATTTTATAAGAGTAGTAATTATAGTTTAAGAATTAATTAATTTTAATAATCAAATCTTAACTGAAAAATAATTACGAAAAAAAATTACTTCTTCTGTCCTGCTATATTAGTCTTGTTTTTCTTTTTGGTCTGTGTCAGTATATTAGTCATATTTCCTAAAAAAAAAATCACACTCACTAATAAATTATTAATTTCACCACTTACAAACATTGGTTATCGAGCGCGGTCAATATGTGATTAATTGACTAGGACGAAAGGGAGTATATACCTAATTGGATGGGATGAACCCTATGATTGAAATTATAAAATTAATCCAAACTATAATAAATTAATACTCCCTCAATCCCGTGCCAATTGTCCCCTTTCTTTTCGGTATGGAAATTAAGGGTTGTGAGTGTAGAATAAGTTAGTGGAATTAATATTTTGTTATTGAGTGTGAAAATGTTGTCATTTTAAAAAAGGGGAAAATTTAGTTAGAACGCCCGATTTGATAAGATGACTTATTCTGTTGGGACGGAGGGGATATTATAAAATATATTAAATAAAAATTAATAATTTTAATAGTAGAAATGGGAGTGGAATATAAAAAAATGAGATAAAAGATCTGAAGTATTTTTGGAGTGGATATATGAATATCCAATCCTGATCGAGTGTAATAATATATCCATAACTAGTGTAGTAATATAGTAAAGATAAAAATAAAAAATGATTTGGAATATTAAAATTTGTGCAAGTTAAGTTAGGAATGTGCAAGTTAAGTTGTTGACATTATTTGTAAAATAATACTACTTGGTAGTGGTAGGTATGGTCCTAAATAATTCTCCACCAAGTAATATTGTGATATCTCTAGATACCATTCATAGCAGCCTATGCTTTAGCTATAGCAAAATTAAATAATAATAAAATTATCCAAAGAAGAAAATTCATGATAACGACACATCTAGAGCAGCCACCTCCAACTTGTAGCAACGACCAAGACTCAAGAATTAAACATCAAAAAATATATATATATAAGTAGAAATTAATTCATCCCAAGATTTCAACCACACGTGATCAAGAAAAAGTTGAAAACAGAATCAAACTCTAATTAATTCTTACCATATGAGCCAGATTCGGTTATTCCAGCTGGCCATGGGCTTTCATGGTCGCCGCCATCTCCGTACGAAATCGAAGGCCGGATCACGGCCACCTCCTCCGCCGGCAGAACCTTTTTGTTCATGCTGATTTGCTCTTGAGAGGCTGAAAGATGGCTGTGCACAACTTTTTGGAGCTCTTCACGGCCAACAATGGCTGGCTTCAAGCTTTCTTGATGAACATTGTCAAATTTTATAGATGAGGGATAGTAGAAGAGGAGGAAAATTGAGCTGGTTAAAGCTAGGAAGATGAGCATGAAGGAGAGGCCTTTGAGGGTTTCTCTCTGCAGGCGGCGCGACGAAGACGGCGTGAGGGAGCCGCCACGGCCGGCGGCGGTGGCCGCCATGACCTCCTGCCTCAGAGAAAAGAGTTGAAGGAGGAGAGGATATTTTTTATGGAATAGTAATGCAGAGTGATGATATATAGAAGAAAATGGCTATTTGGATTTTGCCCTTTTTTTTAGCTTCCATCATAGAATGTGGAATAATTTTCTTTATTTGGAAAAGTATGAAGATTTTTTTTGCCAAAATAAAATATATTTTATTTTTTTTAAAAAAAGGAGTTCTATCAATTCATGACTCGGAAGATAGTTTAATTTTCAATTCAGAACCCGAAACATTAATTCTCAATTTAGAACAAGAAAGATTAAAAAAATCACTATTCAGGACCCGAAAGATCAAATAATTCTCAATCTATGACCTGAATATCATATTTTGGATTGATAATTATTTGATCTTTCGGGTCATAAATTAACAAATCATCTTTCGAATAATGAATCGATAATTAAACTATCTTTTGGTTCTTAAATCGACAATTCTCCTTTCAAATAATATCTATCTAAGGAACTACATTAACTTATTTATTAAATTACTCAACAAACGAGTGTAAGAAAAAAAAATGGTAGCTGAGTCAATAATATAATAATTAAATCTGTGGATTCTAGACTTTTAGTATAACGTATACGTTAGCTTGGAAGCAGCAAATTCCTATTGAAAACAATAGATCGATTTGAATCTGATTTAAAAACGACGACTTTTAGCTTATAAATATATAAAATGGGACCTGTATTATTTCACTAATTAATTTATATATCTCTGATTAGTAAAATGCTCTCAGTGATTAATGTGACATATCTCCTAATCAGATTAGACCCAAATAAACGGCAAATGCAGGGAAAGATTATCAGAAGCACATTCCATTTTCCCAAAAGAAAAAAGGGAAAGAAAAAAAAAATTGCTATAGTGGATTTTGACGAGTATTTAATAAAAATAGAAATAATTTTTGATGGTGTCATCACATAGTTCTATGGGTAGCTGTTTGTCGCTTTATGTAGTAGTACCATTCTAACTAAAATGGTGCGTCGATTTTGTGGTTGTACCATTGAGCATTTACTATTTAATATTTATGACCAAATATACATATATATATATATATATATATATAATTATTATTTCAATGATATGGATTTTATATAAGCCAATAATGATGTATACATTTTTATCACAATTTTAAAAAACATAATTTTTGGTTACTTTAATATAAGTTATACTAATATTTCACCCGTGCGTTGAACATAATTATTATATTAAATATTATTAAAACATACCATATTTTTTTAAGTTTTAAGAGACCAATAAGTCTATTAAAATACAAAAATTATTCTAATATGTTGTCGTATTGTAATACAAAGAGGACAACTATATTTTACTCCTTCATTCCTCATAATAGTTGATTTTTATAAAAAATTATAATTTGATTTAACATGTAATGAATTATATTTTAATTCACAATTTAATACTCCCTCCATCTCATGCCAATTGGCATGTTTCTTTTCGGCACGGAAATTAAGAGCTGTGAGTGTAGAATAAGTTAGTGGGATTAATATTTTATTGTTGAGTGTGAAAAAATTGTCATTTTAAAAAATGTGACAATTTGGTTGGGACACCCTATTTGGTAAGTGTGTCAATTGAAGTGAGACGGAAGGAGTATTAAATAATTTTTTAAAACAAAACATATAAAAATAATTTTAATTCAAATAACAGCTAATATTTCCCATTTTCTAAAATTTATTGTGATTGTTATTTAGTTATTCTCAAATTAATTAGTAAAATTGATTACATAAAATTACAAATGATTTGGATAATTACAGTGCACCCAATCCAATACCATATTAATTATTATGCCCTAATTATCATGAGGTGTAAATATATATTTCCACCAGTTTTCTTCATTAGCCGCACTGTATTCAAAACAGTCATGCATATCTTTACTTGCTCCAAGTTTGTGCCACATTGAAGCAACATCCCTAGTTCGATTTGTCTTGTGTGACGTGTGTGGATGTCTATTTTTACCCAGGGTAAAATTGACCTTTCGATAGAAGAATTAATAACTTAAAATACAATATAGTTTTTACTTTTTAAGTATATCAATTTATAATTTATAAATAAATTCACTATAAAAAAAAAGAGAGCAGATACTCCCAAGTTTCAACACCAACAACGACGTCGTTTGGCTACGGTAGTTTAAACTAATAATTAATTCACTTATTTTTACTCCGAAAACTCTATTTTGTAAAGGCAAAAACTTGCGTTAGACAGGCCTAAACGGTTTAAGCGGGTTTTATTCTACCCAAATGGGTTCACCCATTCCAAATAGGGTATATTATATGGGTTTGGGCTTGGGTTAATGGATAAAACCCGCCTAAATCTTGGGTTAATGGATAAAACCCGCCTAAATCGTTTAGGCCTGCCTAACCCAAGACCTTCCCTTTTGTAAAACATTAGACTTCGATTTTGAAAATATTTCTTAAAATCCGGAAAAATGATACGGAAAATGAAAAAAAATCTAAATAGTCTTAATGGATTTTTTTATTTTTTTTTAGCGTAGTCTAAACGGAATTTGGGGTGGTGTGAAAGTGGTAATTACTCTAAGAAAATAAAGAAAAATATGTAAAAATACCTGAGCAGATGAGTAGTTGAGAAGAAAAAGAGGAAAGTTGTGTTGGAACTTGGACAACTCCGATACATGTAATAAAATTGCAAATACATTCTAATCCAAATTCATACTTTTCTAGTTTCATATATATATATCAATTTTGCACAAAATTAATGCATTTAAGAAAATTAGATATCTAATTAATCAAGAATTGTGGGCTACGAAGCTTAGAGTCAGCTACAAATAACCCAAATAAATAGGCTCAATAATTTCATCTTCTTCCCATGCATCACAAATTATAAATATTAATAGACATTAATACATTTCCATAACTAGTTCAAGTGTGACTGCGCAGTCACAAATTATAAATCCATTTATATAATTTTACATAGCAGAACTTAAATTATTGAATGTGACATACATTTTCAGTCATGAGCTAGTTTAGTAGGCGGCTTCACGATGAGGACTGGGCAATGGACGTGGTGGGCGCAGTAGTTGCTAACGCTCCCCAGCAATGCCCTGCGCGGTATCGATAAAAACTCGGGTTTAGGGTTTCAGTTTTAGAGTTTAGAACACGGAACCATATATGCTTAATCGAATTAAGAATGATTTATAAAGCAATTAAGCACGAAATAAAACTATGCTTGATTTTTTAATCTTTGATGTTTTAATCTCAATCATTGATGCTATCAATCCAATAGCTGAGATTCATTCCTATTTAGAATTTGAGTGGATCTCTATATATATATATATATACCTTTTAATTGTGCCGAGGCCACGGCTGCCGATGACGACGAGGTCAACGTGCAATTCCTCGGCGGCTTGGCATATCTTATCCTTTGGATCTCCTTGAAGAATCAAGGTTTCTGCCTTTATCTGTAAAAATATTTGTGAAATTATTGATCATGGAAGAAGCTCAGGACAATTAATCATGGTGTTGGAAATGATAATGTAATTGAAAGTTTGATTGATGAGTGTGAGTTCATTTGAATTAGTGGCATAATAGTTTCTATATTTTTTATTTGGTGTAATTTATATGTTTTTCAATTAAATAGTAAACCATCATAAATTATAAAAATATATGATGTAGTTTTTTTTCCTGAAAATTAAATGTTTTTGCTAAAAAACCTCCAATTCACGACGAATACAGTCAATTTTATGTTATATGAAAAATATTATCTTATGTTTATATAATTTCTAATAGTATGATCATCAAAAGACGACAGTTTATATTAAATTTTTTTTTTTAAAACAAGGATAATTTGTACTTAGATTTGAAGATTTGGCCTAATTTTGCTTGCCAAGTTGTAGTTGTGAAACTGTGAATCTAGTTATCCATGTGAGGTTATTATATTTAGTTAGTTAATATTAATATTGTATAGTTTTAAATGATAAACTGAAACTTAAAAATAAACACTATAATATATAAAGCAAGAAGTTTACAAGAATTACAAAATTATCAAATTTTCTCCAAAAATGTCAACATTAAACCATAATATAAATTTATATAATGCACATAAATAATACATTCCAAAAAATTAAACTTGAATTAATTTTTACTAAAAATGTAAAATCTTCATCAATTTTTAAATTATAAATTATTTTATTTAATTTTTAGAAACAAAAAGAACTAAGTATAAAATTTTCTTTTAGCATTTAAGTTGGAAGTTTCACAAATAGAAATTCTATATTTTTATTTATGATTTTGCGTTAACTTCATTCATTTAATTTAGTTTTACTTATATTATTGACATATAAAAGTTAAAATGTACATTTAAGACCATCATTAAAAAAAATGTTAATATATACTTGTTTCACTATTATTGATGGATAATTAATAATAAAATAATTTATGTACATAATTTTCATAATTATATTTTAGTATTGTAACTTTCAACATTAATTAATGATTCACACAACGCATTTGAATGTAAAACTAATTATATTCAAATATGAAAAATTATGGATAACCTTATTTTCTTTGCAAATGCGCAAGGCACGAGAGAGAATATTTGCTGCATTTTGCTCTTGGGCTTTCGTCACAGCTTCAATCACTGCTGGAGTTGCATACACAACTATCATCACACAAAACATCAACTAATTAAATTGAATAATTATGAACAATCATAACATACTAATAACGCATGCAATATTGATATAATAAACGAATAATGTCACTCCAAGACATGAATAATAGTATAATTATTGATTTTTAGTTAAAAATAAATAAATTCTAAATTTAAGACCTAAAATAATTTAAAATTATCCACCTAAGATTTAATATTGTGGTCTGTATTCAAAAAAAAATTATAATAAATAATTAGAGTATTATGAAAAGGCCTGAAATATAGTTTAGTTATTAATTTGATAGTTTAGTTATTAATTTGAGAGTCGATTGATAAATTTTCAATCAAGGATCTAAGAGATCATAAGGTTCTGAATGGATTGAGAATTTATCTTTTGAATTTTATAAAGACAATTATCCTATAATTAAACTATTATTAGCTAAATAAAATATACTCCCTCCATCCCAAAATAATTGTCTTGTTTTCATTTTTCGTCTGTCCCAAACAATTGTCATCTTTCCTAAAATGGAAAATTAATACACACTCACTAATAAAATACTAATTTCATCTATCTCTACTCGCATTGATATATGTGCTATTTCCAAACCAGACAATTATTTTGGGACGGAGACAGTAACATTTTAAAAAATTACTACTCTAAAATAAAATGTGAGATGAGAACGAGAATTACTACCGGGGCCGGCAGGGTAAATGAAGGGCTGAAAAACCGGCTGCACGTTGACTAAAGTCACGGCGGCTTGCTCCTGCTCGGCCGGTTCCAAGCCGGCGGCGCAGTTGACGAAGAGGTGGTCGAGCGCCCATTTCAGCGCGTAGAAACTCCCATCACTCTCATCTATCGGCACCAACACCTTCATCCTCTTCTCCGCCGCCTGCACCTCCGCCGCAGCGCTCGTCTCCGCCGACGCCGTTGTCTCCATATCCAAGTTCACCAAAATTGCAGAGTGAAGAAATTCAAATCCAAATTGCCCTATTTGAAATATAAAAATGAAAAAAAACACAACAAATTCTGCAACGAAACAAATCTCGTTGGAAATCGTCACGGTCGGTCACAGCTGTCGGCCATGCAGAGAAATCAGCACCAGCGGCGGCCACGTTTGACTGCTGCGTTGTGTGATTCATTATTTGTCGGTTTGTGAAGTAATTTTTGAGATAAATTCGAAGAAAAGGTGAGGATGTGTGAAAGGTGGTTGAATTTATGGAGGGATCTGCTATAGCCGGAGCAGTGACGGCGGCGGCGCCGCTGCTGGAGGTGGAGAGGGTTATGAACGTTTTGGTGGCGATTGACGACAGCGAGGAGAGTTTCCACGCCCTCCGATGGGCGGTCGAGAAGATCTTGAAGCGGAAGGAGGATTCTAATTCCGCCATGGTGGTGACGGTCGTTCATGTGGTGGAGCCGCTGCCGCGCTACGCCTTCCCCGGCGGACATGGTTATCATTTTATTTCCTCCCGCCATATTAATTTCGATTTTTTTCATATTAATATTATTTTTTTAAAATAAAAAATTAATTCACATCCACTAATAAATCTCTTATTTCTATATTTTTTGTTATATATCAAAATTAAATAAGATTAATAACTCGAGACATAAGGAGTATTTTTTTTTAAGAATTCAAATTGAGAAGTTATATGGAGTATGTTGTGAATAATTAAAAAATTAGAGAAGAAGATGATGAATAAGTAAATAGAATCATAAAAAAGAAGATTAATTATGAATTAAAATAGACGTAGAGCGAAAGCTCGAACCATTGTAATTTTTTTTAATCTTATTTCTTACCTGGAGTTGATCAAACTTCAAAACTTCTATTAAATGTAGAGTGAAAGCTCAAACCACTATAATTCTCTGTATCTTTTTTTTATATTATTGTTTTGTTTATTGTTCGTCATCTTCTTCTTTAATTTTCTGGGTTATTTAAAACAATATATGATACACCCCCATTTAGGTTTAATTATTACATTTGATCGGATATAATAATCAAAATTGATTAATATAAAATGAGTTGAGCGGGATTAGTTCCAATTGAATTTTATGGGAGTTAGTTGATTTGTATGCAGTGGTGGAATCAGCAAGCAAATCACAAGAGCAGAATGCTGCGAGGGTTCTCTCCCGCGCATTCGATATGTGCAGAGAGAGTTCGGTATGTATATATCTCATCTTCCATTTCCTGAAAATATCAACTCGATATACTAATATCGGAGTCTCGATCCGAAATAGCTGATGGTTAAAACGCTAATTCTGGAGGGAGATCCAAAAGACAGAATATGCAGGGCAGTGGAGGAGATGGGCATAAATCTCCTGGTTGTTGGCAGCCGTGGACTAGGCCAAATCAAGAGGTGCATATATTATAAATCATCATTGTTTTTATTCATATTTAAAAAAAAAAGTAAATTAAATATAGAGAAAAGTATAAAAACTATTTTAAAATACTATTTGTCAACTATGAAAAATACTTTTCATTAAATTATACCTTAATGTTTTATTCTGTCAATTAAAAAAATCCTCCACTATAAAATTACCTCAATATTTTTCTTTATCACTAAATTATACCCTCATGTTTGATTTTGTCAATTAAAAATACCCTCAATAGTGTTAAAATTTTGATGAATCATACATTAAATAATGCATGATATTTTTTTTTTGGTTATATGTGGCATATATTTTATTAAAACTAGCTAACATATATTTCATCAGAATTTTAATACTATTAGCGATGTAAAGTATTTTTAATTGATAGTATCAGAAGTGTATAATTCAGTGATATGAAAATTTTTATGATATTTTTCATATTGAAGGATATTTTTAGCAGACAAAATAAAATATTAAGGTATAAATCAGGGGCGGAGGTAGCAGACTTGAAATACTGTAGGGTTCTATCATATTTTATTGGATCGGATCTTATAATTTTTTAAAAATATAATTGAGAAATAAAAAAATTGATGACCGCCATGGGCGGCACTCGGCCGTCCCCAGCCCAAGGCTAGCTACGCCCCTAAGTATAATTCAATGAAAAGAAACATTAGATTGTTTTCATAATTTTCTCATTAAATATATACTAATTAAACTATAGAAGTTAGGATGATGGCGATGATAATGATTTTGATGTATATTTTTGTAGGGCATTTATAGGAAGTGTGAGTGACTATTGTGCACACCATGCCAAATGTCCAGTTCTCGTTGTCAAGCAACCGGCGCCTAACAAAACCTAGAATTAATTTACATGCCATCTTTTACTATTTACCATCTTTCTTTTGTGTCAAAATAAAGGTAATTGCGTAGATATATATTTTGACAATTTACTTTTATGTTCAATGGTCCTTTATTTATTGAGAAGTTTTACCCCTTGAGTGTGAGAGATTTTAAATTTTATAACATACTTTAAATTATCCAAAAAATATTATTTATTGAGGATAACATATGTAATTGATTTTTTTCTTAATATATAATTTCCTTAATGGACACTGTCATTCTCTTTCCTTAACAATGCTTTCTTAATATAATCTATTTTATAATAATATTAGTAGACGCAAGTCTAAACCTTGAAAAACTCGTCTAAGATTAATACCGCGGCATATTAATATGATAATATTATATTTACTAATTATAAATATATATAAAGAAAGTTATGTTCAAATCTGAGCTAATTACTCTGAATGAATTATTAACTTTTCGAAAAATGCGTTTATCCTCAAAGCATTTTTTTTGTACATGATTAATGCATATTTAAAAAAATCATCAAATATACATATAAAATATTATTATATTTATTTTTTGAATTATCAATTTCACATATAAAATATCAGTGCATTAATTTTGTAATAATAATAATAAAATCAAAGCTTCTTTCTTTTAGCTTGACATTAGGTATCTGTATTGGAGTTTCCCCAAAAAGTATTAATTTTGACTAACATATATATTTTAAAAATGAATTTGTAGCTAGTTCACAAATGAACATTGGAGTAAAATCAAAAGAGGGAGGTGAGAAAGCACACTGATCATTAAACATGAAACAACAATAATCATTAGGTGTGATCAGCATAAATTCTAGAAGTTCGAGTTTGATTCATTGTCAAGCTTGTCAAACTAAACTTGTAAATAAGTAATAAATTGAGCTTAAAATTTAAATTATATTAAATTCGATAAGGCTCGCAAGTCTAACTAGAACCGAAACTCAAACTTAAACATCAAATTGAGATTTCTAAAGCTCGAGAACAGAAAGTCAAACTTAAACATCAAATTGAGATTTCTAAAGCTCGAGTTTAAGTTCGACAATTATAGGAGTAGTTCAAGCTCAACTCAATTATTATCTGTTAGGAACCGAGACTCCGACATTAGTATGATATTGTCCGCTTTGGGCCGAGCACAAGCCCGCACGGATTTATTTTTGGGCATCTCCCAAAAGGCCTCATACTAATGGAGTTATTGGACTCTATTTTTATACAAGGAATTTTTTTCTTTGTATAGCCGATGTGGGATAGCTGGTTTACTAACCCAACAATCCTTCCCTCAAACCAATGGCCCACATATTCGTGGCCTCCCCTCGAGTTACATGATCCGTCGCTTCATCTTGCACCGCCGTCAATCCACGGGACTCGCCGTCTGACCACCTGTCAGGAAGCTTTCGACACAAGGCACCTCAAACCAATGGCCCACATATTCGTGGCCTCCCCTCGAGTTACATGATCCGTCGCTTCATCTTGCACCGCCGTCAATCCACGGGACTCGCCGTCTGACCACCTGTCAGGAAGCTTTCGACACAAGGCACTCATGGACGATCTCCACTCGGCAATTGAGGGCTCCCACATGCACCATAGTCCACCACAAACTCGGTCTCTCCCGCAGCCCGAACCTGGGCTCTGATACCACTGTTAGGAACCGAGACTCCGACATTAGTATGATATTGTCCGCTTTGGGCCGAGCACAAGCCCGCACGGATTTGTTTTTGGGCATCTCCCAAAAGGCCTCATACTAATGGAGTTATTGGACTCTATTTTATAGAAGGAAATTTTCCCTTCTCCAACTGATGTGGGATAGGGGTTTGATAACCCCAACATTATCTAATAGTGAGAAAAACATACAATATCTCACACTTGAAGTGCCTTTTTACCCAGCACCACCACAAATCAAACACCATTTCACACATGCCTCAATAATCCATTGTTTGCAAGCAATGCAAGTAAAACTAAGCATAGTTTTATATAGAGAATGTTGCTTAAATCATGACCCATTAACCCTTAATACTCACATAATAAAGACTCACTCTTCATTCCATTGCTTAACCTGAAAACAATTTACAAAGTGTTCTTGGGTTAGTGAACACTATATGAAACATATCATGAGTCCAGTACTCTTCTAACAATGCATGTAATATATTTAAAAACGGGCCAAATATACGATTAACCATGCGTGCTTTAAAAAAACTAATACAAACTATTCTTATATATTTTTATTCAAATACTCAAACTATCTTTAAGTATGTGAATTTAGGGTAGGATTCGATTTCCATGTCATTAGTTAAAATAAATGTCATTATTTTACGGTGTAGATGCTTATGACCTCCCCATCTATTATGCCTTATAGTAATAATTCTTCTAGCATTACGACCTTTATCACAATAATGCTTTCGATAGAATGTCTGAAATCTTGGTTTGAGTTTTCCTACCCGTCTCGTATTCCTACTCATGCATGTTTGAAGAAAATCTGGGGTGTGAAAAATTTAAAAATTTTGAATGTGGAACGATGAAATGAATGTGCGTTCATGAACTCAAGAATCCAATTTTGACACTTGGGCGCAAACAGATTCTGAAAACTACTTGTCACACCTCAGTTGAAGTTGGAGATTGCAGAGATTCAGTTTTTGTTAGAGATATGAATATTTCGAAATCTCAAGTTTTCAGTGGATGCAGAAACAATACAAATATCTGTTAAATCAAGGACAAACAAAACATGAAAACAAATGGGGTTTTGTAAAAGTAAAAAATTACCTGGCAATTTGCATTTCTCTGACGTGTTAGTAGCCCTGAAAGATAAAGGATGAAGCTCCCTAAAAGAATAATTTTGATCAAAACCCAGAATTTAATGTAGAAATGAGTGATCATGATAAATAATAATAATAATAATAATAATAATAATTATTATTATTATTATTATTATTATTATTATTATTATTATAGTAGGTACCTAAAGCTTTCAAGATATGATGCCAGCTGAAGATGTGATGAACATCTATTTCACAATCTCCAGCAATAGCATTTGGTGGTGCTGGCTCCATTACAGAGTTATTGAGAGAAGAATCAACTGCCGATTCCTGAGCGATCCCCTTAAATTTATGGCACTGACTGTGCCTGAATTTGAGACGAGCAAAAAGTTTTTCCATAACTCCCTTTTCCACACTCAATTCCTCCAAATTTGGCAGGCAACGGAATTCAAGATATTCTAGCTCTGGAAAACCTTTATCACTGACACTCATCATTCTTCCAACAAAGGCACCATACCCTAAGCACAATTTCCGTAACTTGGGAAACTTCCCAAGTGCTTCCATGGGATCTTCCATAAGTTTACACCCAATAAGCTTTATCTGAGTGATCTCTTTAGACGCAAACGTTCCACAATTTGGAAACTTGTGTATCCGCACCATGGAAATTGTCAGCGCATCCAGATTGGGACACATTAGCACCTCTTCCAAGAGATCATATCCTTCTGGTGAAGTAAAATCACACTTGTCCCATAACAAAAGGCTTGTCCGAACGCGAGCACCACCATGGGACTCAACGAAGTCGATAATTGATTTCAAACTATCATTGCTGGAAGCATGTATTTCTAGATGCCGAAGCTTCTGCAATTGGGAGAGGCTGCTGATGTCATGAATGTCAGCATTGAAACCAATCAAAGTCTCGAGATCTTGCAAGCTATCCAGTTTCAAAGGGTGGGATTGCTCGTGGTCCAAGTTGTTTGGAAGGCGCAGGTGTTTGAGCCCAACCAGTATGGGTATTATTACATCCGGAATTGTGATTCTAGCGTAATTATAAGCTCTTACATTTAGAACCTGTAGGTTCCTTAGATTGGTTATAGATGGTGGAAGTCTGTCCAAATCACAGTATAATACACCCAAATACCCGAGGTTAGAAAGCTCAGCTATTCCTTCAGGTAGCTTTCTGTCTTCAAATTTGCACCTCACAAAATGCACAACTCTAAGTAGTGAATATTTCTTGAATTTGTACTTCCCAAAATTGGGCACGGGTAAATCCACATATTTCTGACTTGAGTTGATGAATAGGAGAGAACGAAGAGTAGTACTTAGATCAAAATCATATTCCCATGTTGATGAAAGCTCATTGAAATGAATCACCAATCTTCGGGTATCATAGTCCAAAGACAAGGAGTCAAATCTAGGTTGCTTTCCATCAGAAAAGTCCACTACCTTGAGCCCAAAATCTTCTTCTTCTCCGTTATACAGAGATAACTCCCGCGCATGATCGGAAAGGAAAATACGCTCGAACCCCATGTTCACTGACAACTCATCCAATTTCCTCTGCAACATACCCTTTGAATGTAAATTTCGTAGATAAAATTTAGTTGTGTCCATAACATGTTCTCACTACCAAAAATTTATCATTTTGCGACCACAAAATTGGTTGCGAATTCGTCGTTAACTGCTATTTTGCGACGGATTTGCGACCAAAAATCTTGGTCGCAAAAACCTTGGTTGCAAAAAAATTTGCGACCAAAAATTTTATCCGTCGCAAATTTTCGCAACGGATTTGCAACCAAATTTTTGGTCGCAAAATTTTGCGACTAAACATTTTGGTCGCAAATCCGTCGCAATTTTTTTACTTAAATTTGCGTTCAAGGAGGTTCGAACTCAGGACCTCCCGCACGCGTGATGGGCGCGTTACCACTGAACCAAACAATAATCTCAAACATCATACGCACTAAAAAATATAAAAATAAAAAAAGAAAGAACTTAGCGACAGATTCGCGACCAAATTTTTGGTCGCAAAATTTAGCAACCAGTGTTTGTCGCAATTCGGTCGCTAAATTTAAAATTTTATTCCATCGCAATTCCGTTGTTAATCCGTCGCTAAATTGCGATCACTTTTTTTTTTGGTCGCAAATCCGTCGCAATTTGAAATTTTTTTGTAGTGGATCTCCATGTTTTTGAGGGTGAGGGGGAGCTATGCCTTCGACCATCCATAAAATCGATAGGTCTTCTTGATCGATACCCTCACCCCCCTTGAATATGGCTAAGTAGAGAAAACACTGTTTCAGCCGATATGATAGGTCTTCATAACTTGAAACTGGGTGGTCATTCGACATAATAGCAGTTGGTTGAATTTGGTCGTCTTCCATTTCTAAATATCCATTGACATCATCATTCACATTATGCCATTCACTAAAATCCATCTTGCTTAAAATTCTTCCAAGGCTGGAGATTTTTGATGGGAGGCCGTTGTTGGAGATAATCTCGTATATATCTTCAAATATATGATTAGATATATTTGATTGATAGATATCTTTAGTTTTTAGATATATCTAGTTTAGAGATATGTTTAGTTTTAGATATATCTTGTTTTAGATTTATTTGATAGGATTTAGATAGATTTCCTATTCCTAGTTTGATTTAGATTTATAGTTTATTTTGCCTATATATACATCTTTACATTCAGCAATAATAAGTCACAAGTTTTTCCCGTTCATATTTTCTGTCTCCCTACTATCAACAATTGTATGCTAGTTTGATGCTCTAGCATCTCGTTCAGCTTGTCTCTCTAATTGTCTTGCGGCTGCCACAACACGTGGCATCAGAGCCAAGTTTGGTGTTCGATCCAAAGCAGTCACGCAGCCATCATCTTTGGTGTTTGATCCAAAGTACAACGCAGCCATCGGTTTTGGTGTTCGATCCAAAACATCGCAGCAATGGCGTTGGCACGGCAAGAACAAGCAGATAATAATCGATTCGACCGAGAGATGGAGAATGCAGGTAATTTCCCTATTCTCACTCGTTCAAATTATGGGGATTGGGCAATCCTCATGAAGGTGCATCTACAAGCGCAAGGCCTGTGGGATGTAATCGTAGAAGGACCGGGAAACCAACGACATGACAGGCGTGCCATGTCAATGATTCTCCGGACAGTGCCGCCGGAGTTGATTCGCGTCATTGGCGTTAAAGAAACGGCCAAAGAGGCGTGGGAAACCCCTCAAAATGATGCGCGTAGGGAGTGATCGTGTACGAGAAGCCAAAGCACAGACACGAAGAAAGGAGTTCGAAAATCTCACCTTTAAAGAAGGTGAAAGAGTCGAGTCTTTTGGAATGAGACTTAGGGCAATCATCAATGATCTCGAATCATTGGGCGATACTGTAACCGAGCACAAGGCGGTGCTCAAATTCCTCCGGTGTGTTCCACGACAATACAAACAGATGGCAAAAGTGATTGAAACATTAGTGGACCTCAAAACCATGACCATTGAAGAGCTGATTGGTCGACTCTTGGTTGTGGAGGAGTACGAGGAACTCGACAATGCAGCCCCTACAGATCGTTTACTTCTCACAGAAGAAGAGTGGCGTGCCCGACAGCATCAACATGATCGCGGGCAAAACTCAAAGTCTGGAAACTACAGCAACGCAGCCAAAGAAAAAACGCCAAACGGAGATAAATCAAGATGGTCAAATAATGCGCCTGCAAACAACTTTCGCAAGAAAGGAAATTGCAATTATTGTGGAATTGCTGGACATTGGGCCAATGAATATCGTAAAGCAAGGCGTGATCGTGAACAACATGAGCAAACAAATCTTATGGAATTTGAATCATATACAGTTGACGAACCTGCTCTCCTTATGGCGAGAGATTGTTTTAGCAACGAGCTTCAGCCCCAAGCCGTGCTAAAAGAATGCTGCAGCACGGAGACTCAGCCCCAAGCTGTGCGGGTAGAATGTTGCAGCAATGAGCTTCAGTCCCAAGCCATGCTGAAAGCATGCTGCAGCAACAAGACTGAAACTCAGGCCGTGCACCTGGACGAACCTCTGATGTACATATCCAGAGATGTTCAATGTGAAGAAATTCGAACTTGGTGCTGGGAGGATTGCTACAGCAACGAGATAGCAACACCTAAAGTCGGAAAGACTGCTGCATCAACTACGCAAGTTATGTTCCCTGTGTCTGATCAGGATGAGAAAGATGTCGGAGAAGAAAATCGTGCCTGGTGCTGGGATGAATGCTACAGCAATGCTCCAGCATCGCAGAAAGTGAAATTCCCTGTGTTTGATCAGGATGAGGATGATATTGGCAACGAAACAGCACCTACACCGAGCAGCCAGACATCCAAAGAACACACACCTGAGGAGGAGCCACAAACACCGAAGCAAACCCCACAAGCAGTCCCACTGCTACTCGACAGCTCTGATTCTGGACCACGACGATTTCGATATATCAAGGATATATATGATGCCACCGAAGAAATAAGGATAATGGAAGAGGATAATACTTGTCTTCTGACAGTTGAAGAACCAGCGAATATTGATGATGCTCTTGAAAATCCATCATGGAAGCAAGCTATGGAAGAAGAAATAAAGGCAATTGTCGATAACAAAACTTGGCAACTTACATCGCTTCCAGCCGGTCACAAAGCAATTGGAGTTAAGTGGGTTTTCAAGGTAAAGAAGGATCCAGCAGGCAACATTACAAAATACAAGGCTAGACTAGTCGCAAAAGGGTATGCGCAGCGAGAGGGGGTGGATTATGATGAAGCATTCGCTCCAGTCGCAAGAATTGAAACGGTACGTCTTCTACTTGCACTCGCTGCACATTATAGATGGGAGGTTCACCATATGGATGTTAAGTCAGCATTCTTAAATGGAGATCTAGTAGAGGAAGTCTACGTCCATCAACCACCAGGTTTCGTTGATAAAGAGAACAAACACAAGGTTCTCCGACTGCACAAAGCCCTGTACGGTTTAAAACAAGCTCCACGAGCTTGGAACTCCAAATTGGATGCTTCGCTGATTGCTCTGAAATTCATAAGAAGTTATTATGATCATGATGTTTATCGAAGAGGAAATAATCAATCGTACTTGATTATTGGCGTATATGTAGATGATTTGATCATCACGGGCACAAGTGTTCAAGAAATAATAGAGTTCAAAGCCGAGATGCAGAAGATCTTTAAGATGAGTGATCTTGGGCTACTTAGCTATTATTTGGGCATTAAAGTAAGTCAAAAGGAAGGGAAAATCACGTTGTGTCAAGGTGCTTATGCTTCGAAGTTGCTAGAAATCTGGAATGAAAGGGTGCAATTTATGTCACACACCAATGGAGAATCGACTTCGTCTAAGCAAGAAGGACGATAGTCAAGCTGTAGATGAAAACACTATATCGCAGCATCATTGGAGGCCTTCGATATTTGGTAAATACACGTCCAGATATTGCACATGCTGTAGGAATTGCAAGTCGGTTCATAGAGGCACCGACGCTAAAACATTGGGCTGCAGTCAAACAAATTTTGAGATATATTCAAGGAACATTAAGATATGGATGCTGTTACAAGTCAAGAGAAGAAAAGTTAAGTTTGATTAGCTACAGCGACAGCGATCTTGCGGGAGATATTGATGATCGAAAGAGTACTACGGGTATAGTTTTCTTTCTTTGCGGAAACATTATAACTTGGACATCTCAAAAGCAAAATGTGGTAGCTCTATCTTCTTGTGAAGCAGAGTATGTTGCTGCAGCAACTACAGCATGCCAAGGAGTTTGGCTCAGCAATTTTATTGATGAAATGCTTGGTTCGAGATTAAAGTTCAAGCTTTATGTGGATAATAAATCGGCCATCGCATTGAGTAAGAATCCAGTTCATCACGATAGGAGCAAGCATATCGACACCAAGTTTCATTACATTCGAGAATGCATTGAAGCGAAGAAGATGGACGTGGAGCATGTAAGCACGAACGACCAACTCGCGGACATGTTGACAAAGATGTTGGGTCGAAACAAATTCGTTGAGTTGCGACAAGTCATGGACATCAAGAATATTGATGCAGAAATACGAGATTAAGGGGGTGATTGTTGGAGATAATCTCGTATATATCTTCAAATATATGATTAGATATATTTGATTGATAGATATCTTTAGTTTTTAGATATATCTAGTTTAGAGATATATTTAGTTTTAGATATATCTTGTTTTAGATTTATTTGATAGGATTTAGATAGATTTCCTATTCCTAGTTCGATTTAGATTTCTAGTTTATTTTGCATATATATACCTCTTTACATTCAGCAATAATAAGTCACAAGTTTTTCCCGTTCATATTTTCTGTCTCCCTACTATCAACAATTGTATGCTAGTTTGATGCTCTAGCATCTCGTTCAGCTTGTCTCTCTAATTATCTTGCGGCTGCCACAACAGCCGTCACACTTGCTCGCCATTGTTTTTCCTAATTTAGACACAACACCCAAATCTGCCAAATAACCCCACACTTTAAAGAAAAGAGAACAAAGAGATGTTCGAAATTGAAAGGTTTGATAGTGGAGAATTATTTAGAATTTTGGGAAGGAATTGGAGAAGTTTGAGAAAAGAGACTTACTTTGTATTTGGAGAATATTTTTTTAGTAGTTTACAATCGGATTATGCCATATCAACTTTAATCTAATGACTATAAATAATTCTCTATATAAATATCTTAATCTAGATAGCTCTAATAGAATGTCTTTTAGAATGAACTAAGGGTGGTTGTAATGGTAGTTCTTTTTTAGGTTTAAACCTAGGTTTAAACCATTACACCAAACCCAGCTTTTGCCAACTCGTAAACCTGGCTCTGAAACAAGGAGCTGGGTTTAAGAAATTTTTGTGGGCTCCACCATTTATCATAGTTTTTTATAGATTTTTTTATGTTAAATAATATTTAGGTAGACTTTTTTTAAAAAATTTATTTTTCTTATATTTTTTTATTATCAACCCCATAATTTCATTCTTGTTTATTTAATTATTTTCGTTAGACATTTTTAATTTAATTTTACTTTTCTCTTTTATAATATTTCATTATTATGAATCTTTTTATATTTAATATAAATATTGAAATATTTATAAATATATGACAGTATTATATATATGTATATATATATATAGAGTGGTAATCATATCACAAGTCTCTTTTAGATAGGAGAAGAGAATAAATCTAGACCCTTAATTTTAGATAATTAGTGGTCCAGATTGATTCTAAAAAATTGAAATTTTCCTTTTATTTTAAATTTAAAAAATAATTAAGGGCATTTAGGTAAGTTAAACATGGGGGACCACAAAAAAATCTTATTATCTCTTTCATTTCAAACTCACGTTTTTTTTTCTTCCAGATATTATCTCTCCTCTAATTTTCTTATAAAACTTGAATTAATCATATCTCACTCAATTCAAATTATTTTTTAACTTACCGTATATCAATTTAAAGATAATTTAATTATCTTTCAAACGAAATCACTATTGGATATGTTCGAATAAGATAATCATAGTGAAAATAAGATACTGCAACTATACATATGTAGATAATGCATATTTATAAGCTTAATAATGCAATTTACATCTAAAAATATATAAAAATGCAAATATGCATTATATAAGCTTGTAAATATGCATTATATAAGCCTATAAATATGCATTATATACCCTTGTACAGTTACAATATAATAATCAGAATTTTAAAATTTAGATTAATTAAAAAAATTCAGTTGCAAAGTATAATAATCACTAGGATATTACCACATCTTTTTGGAAAATAATAATAAATTTGTTTCAAATGAATTAAACTTAATACTCTTAATTTATAAGTATTATTCATATTTATTAAATTGACCTGTTTACTATTTTACTTGTTTTATTTGAAGAAAAAGTGTATAAATAAGAAAAAAAATATAGTTAGATACATCCATAGTAATGGTAGCCAACGAAGAAGTAGAGAGGGAAGTTTCTCACTCTAAAAAAGTCTAGAGAGGGAGAGAGAGAATTTGGTCCCCAGATGAAGAGAAAATCGTGGAATCAAATTTTTAGGATAATCTCACCAATATCTAGGAAATTCAAAATTAGTTGTGGTCCTTGGTATGTTAAATTTACAGTAATACCCTGATAATGCATGTTTTTTTAACTAGTTAATGCATTCTGCTTTTTGATTATATTTTTAAATCTCAACCGTTCATGATTAAAAATGAAGGTCCAGATTTATTCTCATCTCCTATCTAAGGGGTCACTTGTAACTTTAACGCACCCATATATATATATATATATATATATATATTTATTTATTTATTTATTTTATTAATGTGAGTGAATGTGGTGGGGTTAGATTTTTTCTTAAAGAAGTCATTTGAAGCTAAAATTATTAAAAACTGGTTGAATAAATTTATAACTTTTTTAGGAATTTTATTAAAATGGAAATTATAAATATATTTATATATGTGTGTGGGACCATGTTAAAGTTGATATAGGTTTATTATTATATGAATAGGTTTAAAAAAATTGTTGGGTTTTAAATTTTGATATGGCGCTGATGTGGCAGTGTTAAAGTTGATTTTATAGGTTTATGGTCACCATCACCCTAAGTTTCATAAATTATTCAATTCCTAATAATTAAAGTCCAAATTACGTTTATATTTCAACAAGAGATACCCAATAGATGGCAAACAAAAATAGACAATATCTTTTTGGGATTATAATACTATTGAAAAACATTAATTCATATGCATGGGTTTTTTAATCTAATGATTCGAGGATAAATCTAGGAAAGGGCACAAACCTGGGTATCTTGTTCCATGAAATTTTCACATCAGAAATTTTCAATAGAGTTCCCGAATTACCAACACATAATCATCAGTGCCCATATCATCTTATGAACATTTTCACCATGGAAAACTTACTATTTGTTAAAATATTCATAATATAGAATATATTGTAGTAATTATATGACCCTTTAATTAATTTAAAATATAGGAACGGATTTTCCATCGGGAAAGTAAATACTTAGCTACGGAAATTCCGTTGAGAAATCAAAAGTATAACAACAGAAGTTCGTCGAGATTTAATGACGGACTGTAGCGATGGCGTATTCCGTATGTAATTCCGTCGGTAAGTTCAACTATGGACTCAAGTTCCGTCACCAGTTTTTAGCATCGAGGTATTTAATGATGGTTCATGTCTGTCGGAAATCCGTCGGGAATGGTATTTAGCGATGGAAATTCTCATTTTGCCGACATAAATTTTCATTGCTAAAAAGTGATTTCTTTGTAGTGAATCTACTGTCTCTAATAGATTTGTCATCTTTGTATGAATAAGTAATTTGACTTGATGGAAGAAGATACAAAACAATGACCCTCATATGATCATAATCAAAACATTAAACCATTATGCTCCGAAATCAGTGATCTTAAGTCGTGAATAAATCTACACCCGAGTTTTATGCATATTAATAAGTGTAGTCAATTAATACTGCTTGCCTTCAAGCTAGAAAATGAACACAAGATCTATAAATAGAAGGAATACAACATACCATTGGTATAACAGGATGAAAGCCACAATGTTGAATAATAAATCAAACAACAAAGTGGGCAAAGAAATTTAATTCAACTCATCTTAGCTCAAGCTTTACAGTCGAATATATGCACGAGGAAGAAAGAGAACAACGAAGGAAGCATAAAGCACGTGGAAACTAACAAATTAAAACCGCAAAACAAAAGAAAGTCGTAAACACGACTTTATTATGTAATAAACCCCAGCAACCATCAAGAGCAAACTACGATCCTCAACACACAAAGATATGCTTGAGATAATACATCTGCCACACTGTTTGATACTCACACAACCTAAACAAAAAGAATATGATATTAGAGCTCAAAAACATTTTTTTTAAAATAATTAACAAAAAAAAAAAAAAATTGATGATATTGATTTCCAACATATAACATCAATGTTAATTACAGAATTACTAGAGATCTTGCATGATCATTCATAGATGTTTTGAAAAGCATAGCATGCTCCAACCCCTCTCCACAACTCTTACTCATACTAACAATAGTCATTCTCAAATAAGTAGAAAGGATAATTGCACCTAGCATGTTGTGTATTAAGTGATTGCAAACACATATAACAAACAGAAAAATAAAGATTCTAAGTATTTATAGTGGTTCGAGCATATGTTTTACGTTCACTCTCTAGGCGAATAACAAAGTTATCTGGGAATACAAACTCTAACTTCCCTCTAGACTATTAGTATCTCCGAGCAATTCTATTGTGTTTAAACAAGTTTACAAAGGGAGCATGAGTATTGATAAGGATAGATCCTTAGATGTACAAGGAAATAAATTTTGATATGGTAAAGATATCCAAATCCTAATCTAAAATAGATTAATCACTTTCCAAATCATATATAATAAGGATAAATCTTTGTCTAACAAGAAAACAAGATAAACCATATTTCACTCGTCAAGAACTGAACTTAAAAGTAGAGCATGCATGGTGCATGAGGAAGAGTATTGCCCCACACAAGTATACAACATTGTTTAAAGACAAAATCTTAGTAGGTTCTAAATTTGTGAAGTGAAAAAAAAACACACAACTACAAGCATTAAACAACAAATTGAAAAGAGTGAAAAACACACACACCTGGAGGATTGAACAGACTGTCTGTATTATAGTTAGAATGAGCAGCAGAACTGCAGCAGAGACAGACATGCAGGACCATGGGCTATTGAAATATTTGACTTTGGCCATCACCCACCAATTGAAACAACTGGCTTTCATCTTGTGAAGTCTATCCCTGCTGTAGGCATGCAAGTCTTCATGGAGCTTATCAAAGTAGAAGATGTTTGCTTCAGTCACAACTTCCTTGTAAAGATTGTTAAATAGGTCGGCTACCGGTTCACTCTCACCTAATTCATTCTTGATAATGCCACGTTTATCAAGCAAATCAACGTCATGGGGAGTGTCTATAAGCCCATCCATGAGTATGACATAGCTTGTAATGTCTTCAGAGTAGTACCCACGGTACCCGCATTGTTCGTAGGCTACAAGATTCCGGAAGAAGGTCTCAGTCGTATCGTTTACAGTCAGCTTGGGGATAGTCAACACACCTTTCTTAAACGTAACCTCAAAGATGCAGTTTCCTTCTCCACTCTTGAACTTGACTCCGGCTTGGTGTAGCTCTGTTGCACTGCGAGTATACTCAAACTTTCTAGCTGCAGATTTTGGTTTTTCTCTTGGAGTTATCGGAGCGTGAAGAAACAGCAGAAACTCGACAAAATGCCTAGCCTTACAACAATGCTCAGTCAAAGGTAATTTCTGTGTATTACCAACATCCTTGAAGAACTTTTGAGCAAGATCATAGATGGTGAGTTTGATGCCTTGATTTAAGAAAGAATAATCCACATATTCCAACAGGCCCTCCATTATCTTCATAGGTAATAGATTTTCTAGCAACAACATGTCATGCAACAGATCATTGAGCATCCAGTGATTCTCAAATATGATCTCATTTCTATCCCTTAGCTGAAATAAATGGTTCTCTAGAAAAAGCTCAACAATGAATATTCCATCCAATAAAATCACTTCAGTAAGTTGCTTCGTGGAGAGCTTAACTGAACCCTCATAACATCCACGAACGAAACTTTCTTTCTCTGCTGCAAACTCGACTAAGGTGTTTAGGCTAACTCCAAATCTGCTCATGAAATTATTCAAGAATTTCAACTTGTAGGCCTCCATGCTTTGAAGGTGGCCTACATCATGATGAAGTGGGCCAATCGACACTAATCGAGGAGTATAAGCTGCTTCATTTGCTTTCCTGAGCTTCTGGGAGACTTTAAAGATGCATGCTGCATCCGGATTCAAAGGGTCTGCAGACAACTTGAATAACTTTTTATCAATGGAAGATGCTAAACTTTCAATGATTTGAATTGGTGATTCAGTTTCAATGTCTATCTTGACAGTCTCAGATTTCATCTCCTGGATATGGGACCTAAAGAATTACAGAGAATACAATCAAAAGTGTCAGACTCGTTCTGTTTTCTTCCATATTTTTTGGTATGTTAAACTTAGTTTTGAAATGAGTTACCTTTTGAATCAGTTTTCATCGCATGGTATCCCAAGAAATAAGTTTTGACATTGAACATTATGAAAAATGAATGAAATTCTACATATACGAATGCAAATATTGGAGCGAGAAGATGACACGCTTGAGATCATAATTCATAAAGTCTCTAAGGGGAATAGCTACAATCAATTCATTCAATAATCCAACAGGAAAAGCAAGAGATGTATGCAGCATTTAAAAGGTTAAAATCTTTTTACTTGAGTCAGTCAAAACAATCAAGACTGCCATCACCCTCTCTCAAATGATAAATGGAAAATAAGGGGAATGGCTACAATCAATTCATTCAATAATCCAACAGGAAGAGAAAGAGAAAGAGATGTATGCAGCATTTATAAGGTTAATTAAGATTTTTTACTTAAGAGTCAAAACAATCAAGACTGCCATCACCCTCTCTCAAATGATAAATGGAAAACAATCTCCACTTCTTAAACAAGAAGACTCCCACGAAGTAAAATAAAGGCTTAATGGGCAATTTCAGCACTCAAATCTATCAATACAAAGACTATACATTCGAATCTACGCACATCCCATCATTGAAAATAGAGAAAGAATGCATTTTGTTTTGGAAAGGATTAACATTAAGTCTAGACTAAAAACCACCATTCTAGATACTTCAGTGTTCCACCTATTGCCTAAAAGCGCAGGAAAAAAACAAACAAACAAAATGAGCCCAGAAATGTTGCTGAAACAAGAAAAAAAAATTAAGAAAAAAAAAAAATTCACTCACATAGCTCAAGAAGCAGCTCTAATGAAAAGGGCATAAACTTGTTGGAAGTTGCTCAGATAGTATAATGTACTAATACCAGCTGGAACGCACCGTTTCTTCTAATTTCATTTTCAATTTTTAACAAAAATATAAAATGGTGGTATTACCATAATATGCAAGATGAAATCTTTTTCCATACTTGTTTTCTTCATAAATCGATCGTGTATGTTTAGTTTATAGGGGAACACTCATCTCCCTAAACTATGAACTTTCATTGTAATGTGTATGATACCTCATTACATATAATATACACCACAATGAATAATTATACATACAAAAATAAAGTATCATAATTAAATACTATAATGAACTATTATACATACTACAATGAACAATTACACACAATAATAAAAAATTTATCGTTCATTCAGGGTGTTTAGTTCGGATTTAAACACTCTATATAAATTACACTTAGTTTTATTATTTTTATATATTATGTATGAAGTATAATTTTTAAACTAAATAAGAATTATTAACACATTAAACAAACATGATATAATTAAATAAATAGTATACACAAGTGCTTAAAGCATAACTAAAAGGCATGATAAATATTCCTTTTGCAAAACATGACAATGCTATTAAATTTATGTATTGCTCAAAATAAACTATCAAACTTATAAAACTCGTTAGATACTAATTTGTTATTTAATTTGAGAAGGGTATTTCAAAACATGTTTAGTTTATATTAGTATATTATTCATCAATATTATATATTAGTAAAACATAACATACATTATATTTACTAAAAATAAACATGAAAGTAGATCAAGCATAAAACCTAAAAAATTGAAGTCCGGTTTAAAAATCAGCCCGTATAAAATCATGCTTAAATTATTTAAAAATAATAAGTATAATATATTAGTAAAAATGTAATGTCTTAAAAAATGATAGATAAAAGTTTGTTATATCTTTATTATTAGTTATTGTGTACATATGTTTTATAATATAATAATTTGGTAAATTAAATAAAAAGTGAAATCAAACTTGATGTGATATAGTATAATAAATTATTAAATAAAATAAGATAAAAATAAAAAAAATAATATTGATTGATGTGCTGCTTTTGAAAGGAACATTGGTAAAATTATTATTTTAAGAATTTCTTTCATTTAATATATTCTAATTTTTTATAAACTCCTTTTGGGAGCTCTAATCGAGATAGTCAATATTTGAAAGTTAGTTGGAATAGGTTATTCTTTGAAGGTTAAGTGAAATTGTTTAATGCCTTGAAAGTTTATTATTATTGATACTTTTAGAATTATTGTAAGTCATTTTTTACTACTAAAAAAAAGTCTTTAACTATTGATACTTTAGAATGACTTTAAGTCATTTTTTACTATAAAAAAAAAGTCCTTA
>JAPKLW010000674.1:368892-396023 GCA_026898455.1 Plectranthus barbatus
TTACTACTAAAAAAAAGTCCTTATTAATTATTTTGAGAATGCCTTGAGAGTTTATTACTCCCTCCGTCCCATGAAATTAGTCTCATTTTTCATTTTAGTCCGTCCCATATAATTGTCTCATTACTAAAAATGAAAAAGTAATCCACTCATACTAATAAATTATTAATTTTTCTTATCTCTATCTCCTTGGTTATTGTGCCGAAAGCAAATGGGACTAATTTTGTGGGACGGAGGGAGTATTATTTATACTTTTAAAATGAGTGTAAGTCATTTTTTACTACTAAAAAAAAGTCTTTATTAATTATTTTGAGAATGCCTTGTGCAGCGTCCAGCCTCATTTATTTATTGTGGGCACACATTTGTCCTTCCTTCTCCATTTATTATTTTATGTTTCATGAGCTGAGGGTACCAACCACCATCACTGAATGCATCGGTTGTTGCTGAGACGGAGTTTTTAAAAATAGGAAAATGGCTCACAACCGACAACTTGTGCAACCTTTCCAATTAAATAAGTTATCGAATCATAAGCGTTGGTTCCGAAATCAGAGTAAGTATGATGTATTGTAACACCCACTCACACAGAGTCTGATGTCAGGGCCTTCAGTCCGATGCACCTCAACCCATCTCCAATTGTCACACAGACCTGGAAGGTTGTTGGTAGTGAGGATCGAACCTCCAACCTACCCTTTAACACCAAACTCTATGGAGTTGGTGTCATCCACTAAGCTGCAGGTTGGAGGTTCGATCCTCACTACCAACAACCTTCCAGGTCTGTGTGACAACTGGAGATGGGTTGGGGTGCATCGGACTGCAGACCCTGACATCAGACTCTGTGTGAGTGGGTGTTACATGTATAGTGAAAATTTTAAGAACAAACTTGTATTTATATATTGGTGGTTCTTGGTCAGTTTGTATTTTTGTGAAACCGATAATTAGTGAGTTTGGAATATAGATCCAGTTAGAATATACTGCAACACTAAAATGTGTTGAGTTTCAAAATTCTTGCAAGAAAAATAGAAAGCAATAAAGAGCAAAGGATTTATAGAAGTTCGGACAATACGTCCTACGTCTTCTCTTCAGACCAAGGTCTAGAAATTCACTAAACCTTAGTTACAGGATGGTCTCGCGATCTAGCGCTAGCTGGTAGATGTCAATGTCTGTCAATCCACTAGCTCACTCGTCTAGGCCTCTGGTTTCTTCGGCTTCGCAAACTTGGAGTGTGGGCGCACCTCGCAGCCTCCTTCTCTGGATGTTGAGAGCTTTATAGTTCCTCTCGAATTGTCGATCTGGTTGGCCAGACGTCCGTGATAATCACTGCTGAAGATTTGTAGCGACTATTGTGTTCTTTCATGAAAAGAAAGAACACCAAGAAAATAACTCTAGTTGAGAAAGCTAAGAGTCTCGTGTTCAAAAGATGACACACGGTTGGCTAAGTTTTAGCCTTGGCGATCGAAACGCTTGAGTTTTCACTTGCGCAAAGTTTCAGTGCTTTCTTCTTGTTTCTATTATCTGTCTCTGAGCGTTTCGTCTATTTATCGACGAGATAGGAGTGTTTCAAAATTGTAGTCGTTTAGAGACAGATTGGGCATGTCCAATCTGGGACGTCCCTTTTTCTGATGGGAGCAGGATGCTCTTTCTGAAGTTCTGCATCTGCTACTTCCTTTTCTGACACATGATGTTGACATGCTGCTTTTGTGTTAGAACGGCTTCGCTAGTCCGAGGAATCTAAACTGGTTAATATATCTTCAGTCTTTAATGAATCTCCATTCTTAAAGACTGATCTTTAATGATTCCTCTGATTTATTCTCTTTATCTCTGTGTGTGAATGGAAACTGGTCTTGTAAACTGGGGAAGATCCAAGCTGGTGTCTTCGATCAGTTTCTTTGATTTATCAGTTTTCTGATTGAGATCCAGTTTCTTATCATCCTTCACACGTTCCAAACTGGTGGCTAAGAATCTGACCCACTTTGACTTGATCAGCTTCAACAGCTCCATTACAACTCGATAGTCATCCTAACAGAACATTATAAGTTTGTACGGATGATCGATGCTAAATCTGCATACAAATTATAGCATAGGACAAATAAATTTATAAGTACCGAAGGTTGTCAAACCTACATGGATAGTACAACGAAGGAAAATCATGTACTGGATATAGTTTTCAGATCTTTTGTTTGGGCAATTCAAATTTCAGGGGTTTTGGTTTTTCAAAACAAGTAATTAAAGAGGTAAATTCAAATATTAAAAACACAGATTCTAGGGAACTCTACCAATCTGATCAACATGCAAGAAACAAATATTCAAACCCAGAAAAGATAATTTTGGTGGAAAATCTATTAATGTGGAATTAATTCCTTGGTCGGGCAATTAAAACCTAGATTATTAACTAGTGATTATCTCCTCTCGGTCTCAAAAACACAAGTTAATCAATCTCAATAAAGATTAGAATTTTCCTACAATTGAATTCTTCTTGGTCGGACAGAAAATCAAATGTATTAAACTCTCACTTCCTATTATCAATTTTCACCTCTCGGTCCTTCAATTAATAACTAAAACCTATTCCAATTTTCATCTCTCAATCCTTCAATTGAAAATAGATTTGAAATAAAATCAAAGAGTTTAAACCAATAAAAGGGTTTGAATTATTGAATCAAAACATGTATCACAGATGGAGAAACCCTAGAACCTGTTTAGGGTTCTAGCCTAACATATTAAAGATAAACATTGCACGGAAAAATAAAGATTGCATTAAAAAGTAAAGTTTTAACAAATAAAAGTAAAGAGAAATTCTAAAGAAAACAGAAAATAAGGTGTAAAAACTGTAAAGGGGAAAAAAGGTTCAAAGATTAAAGGATAATAATTCTGAGCTATTCAAGAGTTTATATAGTAGTAGGGTTGAGGCCTTGGATGGTATATTGGCTCCAAAATTCGTCCCTATCTTCATATGGTATCTTTTCCTTTCAAATCTTTTCTTTCGTACAAATTTGGGCTGCAAAAACACGCATCTCGGCCGAGATGAACAGTGCCCCGGCCGAGATGGACATGCCCCGGTCGATACGGACTTCAAATCGGTCGAAACAAAGACCATTCTCGCCACTTCCGACCCTTTTGTGCAGTCTCACGATTTTGGCCATAACTTTCGCGTCCAAACTCCGATTGACCCGATTCTAGTTGCAATGGAAAGCTAACTCAAAGATCTTTCAAATGCCATGCTCCATTAGCTCAGATTCCATCGGTCTGTTTCTTTGAACATCTGCTGCTTTCGGTACGGGTTTTCATTGGATTTGGCCTAAAACCTGCGAAATCTTACCATGGCAAGCATAATACCCTCTAATATACACTCATGCTCAATTTATTCAAGAAAACAAACTAAAATGCATAAAAGAAAAGAAAAACAATACGATAAGTGAGTAGAAAAACGAGCTTATCAACGGACTAAGCTAATCTAGAGACACTCTAACTTGATGGTTTCTATATATTCTTTTGACACATCAAAACAACAAATAGGTAGGAAGTTTCTTGAGTTTACAAAGCATATTCTAATAAAATCTAATACTCAAGAAATAAAACACTTTAACTCAGCCTGCGCTATGAATCTTCCCCTTAACAGGTGAAAGATATTTCTCGATTAATGTTCTAGGGCGTAAACTGATTACACTTGAATGATGTGTGAATTTCATTTTGAGATGAGGCAAAGATTTTGAGACAACGAGATATTGTCTTCAAAATTAGCAGAGATTTATGTTATTTCATTTATTTGTTTACAACTTTTGAAAAGCAGTAAAGTACAATTTCAATGAAAACAATAAGTTTGGTATTCTGCTTCTGGGACAACATCTGATCTTCTTCTTGTCCCTTGCTGACTGCTTCGCTTAAGCTCCTTTTGCTGAAACTGGTGATAAGATTTTTTAAGGATCCAACACCTGTCAGCTCGCCTCATCCTCGCCTCCACTAGTCTTTATGGCAGAGCTCCCGGTAGACAAGTCTCCCCACTTGTCTTTATCTGCAACCTGTCACCATAAGCACATCTCGCCACTTGCTCTATGGTGATGCTTCTGGGCCAACTAGAATAAGTGTAGCACAAACTGTTCTAAAACAGTTTCTACTTTGATGAACTTCGGCTAGCCCCCAACTGGAAAAAAAGCTTGACCAAAAGCAAGCATAAGAAACATGCTAGATGCATCACCTTGCTTCTGGAAGCTCCTCCTCTGTTTTCTTTACATTCTCCTTTGCAACTACGACTGGAGAGATGAGAGGGGAAACAGTGATCTGGCATTGACGTTTCCCAGAGATTATGGTGAAGCTCGACCGAGGCCAGGCCATAAAGAGTCCTTCCAATAGTTGTGACGTAAGAAAAATCCTCCTATGACCTGCATGGATATTGATAAGCTCGTAAATGCACTCACTAATCCATATTTTTCTCCTTTGTTTTCTGTGTTTTAGGTTTAATTTATAGTTTTTTTAAGCATGAGTCTATTCTAGAGGTTATTGTGCTTGTCATGGTGTGATTTTGCAAGTTTTTGGGCTAAAAAAGTGGCTAAGGGATGAAAAGAGCTGGAATGGAGACACTACTGTTTTGGTCGACACACGGGATGTCGACCGACATGGAAGACAAAGCTAAGAACCCCGAGCAAGACCCCCATATCGATCGACATGGCACATGTCGATCGAAACAAGAAGGAAAGAAGGGCTCAACATGGAAGGTCCATGTCGATCGACACGTCGTATGTCGATCGACACGAAAGCCTGAAAAGGAAAATTTGCTAGTTTTGGATATATCTGCTATTCTAAGCCCTCTCCCTTTTGAGATACACCATCACCTCTATATGTACCAATGTATTTTCGAGATTTAGAGACTTTGGATTTATTATTCATATTTAATTTAGCATTGGAGTTTTTGAAGACTTCAAGATTCCTCTTTATTTTTGTAAGTTAATTTATGCAATTTAATAATATGTCTTATTTAGTTATATCCATGATTCTTGGCTAGAAACCCTAGCAGATTCTAGGGCTTTGAGCAATCAATCTTGATGCATGTTTAATAAGTTCAACTCAATTGCATGGTTTAATTTCCTGATTTAATTTAATTGGATCTAGATTTAATGAAGGATCTAGAGATGAAATTAAATCTAGGTTTATAGTTATCAATTGTTTCTGTCTCAAAAAGAAGAATTAATTGTAGGGATTAAAATCTGATGTTTATTGGGATTGACTAATATTGTGTTCTTGAGATCGAGAGGAGATAGTTACATGTTAGTAATCTAGGTTACAATTGCCAGACTCAGGAATTGTAATAATTGAATTTGATTTCCCACTATTGCTGAGTTGATTGATTATGCATGTAGATGGATTGATTGTTTGCCTTGGAATCTGTATCTTTAAATTCTTGTTTTTAAAACCCTTTAATTTTTGTCTTTGCAATCTTTAAATTCAAAACCAAAAACCCATATTTCCATTTACTCAAACAATGAATTTGGAAACTATAATTAGTATATAAGATAATTTCGCCATTCAATTCCCTGTGGGTTCGACAAATTTATTTGGTCATTGTTATTACAATTAATCTGGTAATTTTTCAGTGACCAGCTATCCTTCAAATCAGCATGATGAAGTAGACTTGGCCAGATGGGAAGGATATCCAATGTCCCTTCAGCTCTTAGGTAAAAACCCTCGCTGAGAGCGGAGAGCCGAGCAGTAGGAAGATCATCTCAGACAGGATCTTCATGAGAATGGTGATCTTCCCTTCTAACTAAGAAACAATACAATCTCTTTGCTCATAGGCATCTTGGTTGATCTCCAGTTGGATGATGAGAAATGCCATTTGAAAGTTGGAGAGTTTTAGGGAGGGGGGACTTGAGGAGTTTACATTTCCGGGAGTATGATGAGAAAACTGAAATGTATGTGTTGATGATACCTTTGTCGATTTCCAAAAGCCTCCTTAAATAGCCACATATTTCTCTTATTCGACGGTTGATATCCCTTGTGATTTGAAACGTACCAAATATTTAGGAGAAATAATCTCTGTTTTGCATCCGTGATGACGGTTGCGAGACCCTCCACATGTCTGCTCCTTATTCCTCCGTTTCGTGCAATGCCGTAAAATCGCATTGAATATTGCGTGTTGACTTAGTCCTGACGCTTAGAATCTCCCGCCCTTTCCAAGTTTGCTGACTCGCCAAACTGGTCTCTCTTTGATATGATTGCCAACATAGCAAGGCTGATAAGCTTTATTAAACTGGTAGATGAGGCTAGTTTAATTCTTCTTCAGAATACCAAAATTGAGAATGAGAGCTTAGACTCATTCATCTTCACGTGATATCTCATCAAACTTCAAAAGACCGAGTTTGATGCACAACTCTCTAAATTTTTCTTCGGGAAGTGGTTTGGTGAATATATTCGCAAGCTGATCTTCTGTTCGGATATAATCCACGGAGATATTCTTCTTCTCCACGTGATCCCGTGTGAAGTGATGTCTGATGTCGATATGCTTTGTTCTGGAGTGATGAACTAGATTCTTTGTAATGCACATTGCACTATTATTATCAAAATATATTGGCACACAACCAGAACTAACATCATAATCCAACAATTGGTGCTTGATCCATAAAACTTGAGCACAACAACTAGCGGCAACAATGTATTCCGCTTCAGTGGTTGAGGTCGCAACTGAGTGTTGCTTCTTGCTGAACCAGTTTATCAGTTTATGTCCCAAAAACTGAGAAGTACCACCGGTGCTTTTTCGATCAATTCGGCATCCTCTAAAGTCTGAGTCTGAATATCCAATAAGATTAAGTTAATCACAACTGGGGTACCTGATTCCTGGTGAATCAATACACTTCTGGTATCTGACGATCCTTTTGGTAGCCTTCATGTGCGATTTCTTTGGATTTGCTTGAAATCTTGCCCATACTCCATCAGCGTAGGAGATATCAGGCTTGCTGGCTGTCAGATAGAGCAAGGATCCTATAATGCCTCTGAAACTGGTAGGATCGACATGTTCTCCTTCTTCATCTGGAGTGATCCTAACACTTGCGCTCATCGTAGACAAAACTTGTTGATGAGATCCTTTGTATATTTTCTCTGATGTATGAAGATCCCTTCTCAATATTGGTGAACTTGAAGACCAAGGAAATATGTCATCTTTCTCATCATGCTCATCTGGAAGTTACTTTTCATAAGCTGGGAGTACTTCTCGCAGAGTGATGAATTTCTGGATCAGAAAACGATATCATCAACATAGATTTGAACCAGTAGTATATCTCCATCATCTTTGATATGGAAAAGAGTTCTTTGTCATTTTGTTTGGTGTAACGCCCCATTTTCGTAAAAATTAAATAATAGAGAATGATTGAATAAAATGGGCAGGCCACTTTTATTTTAAATAAGTTTGCAAAATAAATTGTTTTTTTTTTCAAAATAACATAAATGGAAATAATATTTATTTAAATTCCTCGCTCATCATCCACCTCCAGCCCATCGCCCGAGATTTAACCTGAAAAATAATAATAACTTTGGGGTGAGCGTTATTAACTCAGTGGTCATCAAGTTTATCCAAGCTATACAATTATAACAAGGTAAATGTAGGTAGCCCTTCGGCTAAATAGGACACATTGGTAGCCCGTCGGCTTATCTCGTGGTTAGCCCGTCAGCTAATAATAGGTACATGCATAAAAGCATAACATGAATAAATAATATTTATACCACACGTAGATCCCCACCTTGAAAAAAAGAACTTGAAAAACTATATTTGAAATATAAAACAAGATGAAATAGTTTGAAGAAAAATATTAGGAATGGTTGGTGTGTTCAAAATGAGATGAGAGAGCCCCTTTTTATAGTAGATTTTTGGAAAATGAAGAGTTTTAATTAATTATATAATTTAAATAATAATTTATGGTGGTGAGTTGAAAAGTCTAAATATAAATAATTAAATTTATAATAACAATAATAATAATAATAATTTATTCATGATTGAATGAAATGTATTAAATAAAATCATAATAAATAATAATTTATTTTGTAAAAGAAGTTACAAATGTTAAAAAGTTACAGGGTGTTACATTTGGTGTCTCCAATTTTCTTCTTCTCTGAAGGCAACTTGCCAGTTTCCACATGCTTCAACACTTGTAGACGCCGCAGGCTACGAGACCTAAGATATTTAGTTCCTATTACAATTCGATAATCTTATACAGGACATTATAAATTTTTGAGCTAAGCTCACATGTAAAGACCTATACATTTTAACTGATACACTGGTTAATTTTAAACATCAAAATATAAAGGAATTGGTTTCTAATTTAATTTGAAATTGGTCTAAGAAATTGTATGGCTCCACTATGAAAAATCGTATTTATCTTACCATTACATGATTGCATTTAATAAAATAGTATTATGCGTCATTATTATGATCAAGTTATTAAACAATAAAATATAAAATACTACCTCCGTTCCGGGTCTCTTGAGACGTTTGACCCGGCACGGAGGTTAAGAAAAAGTGATTAGAGAAGTTAGTTGGGTTAGATTAGTAGGTTAATGATTAGGAGAGATAGTGGGGTACGAGAGATAGTGGGGTAGGAGTAGAGTAGGTTTAGTGTATAATTAATTAATAAAAACTTTTCAAAAAAAAAAACGTTGCAAGTGTTCTTGGACGGACCAAAAAGAAAACGTTGCTACTGTCCTGGACGGAGGGAGTAATAAAAATTTTGAATTGAAATTAAATAAACACGTGGGAACTAAAATGGTGGAGTTAAGTCAACTTAAAAAAAAAAAAAAAAAAAAAAAAACCTGCTTCTTTATCCTCCCGAAATCAAATTCCCTGCTTCACTCTCAACTCCTAATTTCTTTGAGGTGGTGTGAAAATGGGCGATATTGTGGCATCCAGATCTAGGCGAATGCTTGCTGATTTAGAGGCTAAAGACGAGGCTGCGTTTAATCTGTTCCAAGATGGAGTTACGAAATTGGTGTCGGCACTCGAGAAGATTGAGAGATCGTTGAATCGTGGTTTCAACAGTAGCAAAGTGGTCGACCGCGCGAAAACAATCAGGTATCTTACCTACTCCATTGAGGATATCCTCGAGACTTGGGTTTTGCTGATGGAAACTGCAGACATGGATAGCAAGATTGAGAAGAAAAGAAGCAGCACGAGGCTTTTTAAGAGGTGGTTTGGTGGTGGGCATGATGATGACATGGCCATCAAGGTGTTTGCCACGGAATTCAGGAGTTCTGAAGTAGAATTATTGAATATGTTCGTTCAAGATATGTTTCCTGAGGGTGAGAGTGAGTCGGAGATTGAGAGTGAGATTGAGATTGCTAGCAGTAGTGTAGTGATAGAACGGGGGATGGCGAATCACCGGAGTTTCCGATGGCCGAGGCAGATGTACGCTCATGCCGTGGATGAGCATTTTCTCGAGAAGAAAGAGGACATCGATGAACTGGTTTCTCGGCTAACTGACCATGAAAAAGGGCACCGGGTTGTTTCGATATGGGGTGTGAAGGGGTTGGGGAAGTCGACCTTAGCTACAAAGCTTTATAAGCACCATCTAGTAAGGAGTCGTTTCAAAGCCTTTGCTTGGGTTGATCTCACTCCAGAGTATCAAATCGGCAGCCTTGCGCAAGACATTCTGAATCAACTAAATGCAGGAGCAGTGCAAATGAGTGTAGCAGAGGAGCAGAAGAAAGGTGCAGAAGATTCTCCAACCTTCAAGTTTAAAGAAAGCTTGAGGAAAGAGAGTGCACCGGAGAAGAGTGAAGGTGCAGAAAATGGCAAATTACGACGTGGCTTGAAGAAAGTAGGTGCAGTGGTACTGAAAACGATTGGGAAAGGTTTTGACACAGAAAATTCTGCTGATCCGCCATCTTCAGGTAATGAATTTAGTGGTGTGGCACATAACACTAGGAAGCCATAGAAATTATAAGATCAACAAGAGAATGCTTTGTATATGGAATACTTGTTGTAAACTTGAATTGATTGAAATAGATTACTAGGGTTGGAATGAAGTAGTTCTATGAACATACTTAATATATGTATCTAAATTAAATTAAATTCATAGTATTAAATTATGAGTTCATGAATCTTTAGAAAATACATAGTATTTGATCATTCATTCATGTATCTTATGGAAATGCATTAACCTTCAACAGTGCAAATGAGTGTAGCAGAGGAGCAGAAGGAAAAAGGTGCAGAAGATCCTCCAACCTCCAAATTTCAAGAAAGCTTGATGAAAGAGAGTGCACCAGAGAAGAGTGAAGGTGAAGAAAATGGCAAATTATGGAAGAAAGTTGGTGCAGTGGTACTGAAAACGATTGGAAAAGGACCGCCAACTTCAGGTAATAAAGTGCGCTTTGAATTAAGTGGTATGGCATATAGAGTCTAATTTCCAACAAACAAATCAACAATCAAAAATATTACGTATGGAGGAAGTTATGGTAAGGTTGTTTGAATGAAGGTTGGCAGAATGCTCAAGTTTGTGGAAATTTGGAGTGCCCATTTGCCTTTTGATTTGCTTCGCATCCAAGTTATCTATCACCAGATGTTCCCTATTCAATTTAAATTTTCTTTATTTAATAGTTCATAATCCTTGCTTATAAAACGCACCATCATAACAAAGAAAAAGGATCGTGAGAAAAATTCATATATATATATATATATATATATATATATAGGGATTGGATCCGTTGATAAAAAGTCGCCCGTGATAAAATGATAAAGCCGTTTGATTACATTTGCAATGTTGCTTGATTGTGTTTTAGTTGTTGCTTGATTGTGTTTTAGTTGTTGCTTGATTGCGTTTGAGTTGTTGATTGATTAAATATTAGCTATTAATTTAATTAAATCTAATGGATAAGATTCATTCTTATTTTTAATATACTTATTTATTATCATATGATCTCATCTCTCTCTCTCTCTATATATATATAGGGTAATAATTATATGATAACATCTCCTTAAATAATAACATAATAACTATAAAATACATCTGTCAAGGATTGAAAATGCATAATCTAGTGCACAAAAATGGAGCTGGTTGGAGCATTTTTTGTGTAGGATTAATGCATCAATTCCACATATAAAAGTTTATTGTATTTAGGTTTTCATAAAAAATACATCAATTCCGCATATAAAATGTTCAATGCATCAATTTTTGCAGTAAAAATGGTGCATTTTTTTGCATTTGCTAATGCATTTTTCAGCCATGACAAATGCATTTCATAGTTAGTATGTTAGTATGTGGAGATATATTTGTATATGATCATATTTCTATATATATATATATATATATATATATATATATATATATAGTTTTTAATTAGCTTCTAAGTTTACTTAAGAAGATTTATATTCTTGTTTCTATTCTAAACTCTTGTTGGTTGTCTAGAGTGAGTGTTGAGTGCACTTGGGTTCCCTTCTATCTTTTCTGATTTTTTTTTTTTTTTTTTGTGTCAGGTTTAGAGGGGAAGAAAGAAGGTGAAGAGGAAGAGCCGCAGCCAAAGAGTAGTGAGCAAAATATGATGGATAAGTTGAAGGGGATCCTGAGACAAAAAAGATGCTTGCTTGTTATTGACGGCATTTCCGAACCTAGTCAGTGGTCGAAAATAAGATCTGAATTCCTCATGGAAGATACGGAGACAAAGATTCTGCTAACAACAGATGATGAAACTACAACCAGCGGTGAGGGGTATCATCATAATCTCAGACACCTAACTGCTGAAGAGAGTTGGGAGTTGCTTCAGAAATATGTTTTTCATGGAAGAAGAGATCCAGGTTTGTGCCCTTTCCTAGATTTATCCTCGAATCATTTAAATTAAAAGACCCATGCATATGAATTAATGTTTTTCAATAGTATTATAGTCCCAAAAAGATATTGTCTATTTTTGTTCACCATCTGTTGGTTTGTCTCTTGTTGAAATATATGATTTGGTTTTATTAGGAATTAAATAATTTATGAAGTTTAGGCCCAAAATTTTAGATCTATTAAATAGTTCATTCTAGAATTTATAGATTCTATTAGGAGAATTGTCGATTTAGGACCCAAAACATAATTTAATTATCAATTCAGGACCCGAAAGATGATTTGTCAATCCAGGATCGGAAAGATCAAACAATTCTCAATCCAGGACCGGGAAGATCAAACAATTCTCAATCCAGGACCTGATCTTGAGGTCCTGGATTGAGAATTGTATGATCTTTCGGGTCCTGGATTGAGAATTTTTGTGATCTTTCATGTCCTGAATTGAGAATTAATCTTTCGGGTCCTGAATCGATAATTAAACTATCTTTTGGGTCCTGAATCGATAATTAAACTATCTTTCGGGTCCTGGTCGATAAAACTCCCTTCTATTAAAGGTATCTAGAACAAAATATTTATATAGAGTTCTCTAAAAGATTATTTATAACCATTAGATTAGAGTTGACATGGCATAATCCTAACAGTTATAAACTACTATAATAGGGGTGATATGTTAAGTTTGTAATCAATAAAAATAAAAAAACATTCTCTAACTACAAAATAACTCTCCTTTAAACTTCTCTTATTCCTTCCCAAATTTCCAAATTTCTAAGCACTTCTCCACTATCAAACCTTTTAATTTCCAACATCTCTTTGCTCTTTTCTTAAGCTAAATGGGGTTATTTGGCAGATTCGGCTGTTGTGGCTAAATTAGGAAAAGCAATGGTGAGCAAGTGTGGCGGCCTCCCGTCAAAAATCTCCAGGCTTGGAAGAATTTTAAGCAAGATGGATTTTAGTGAATGGCATAACGTGAATGATGATGTCAATGGATATTTAGAAATGGAAGACGACCAAATTCAACCAACTGCTATTATGTCGAATGACCGCCCAGTTTCAAGTTATGATGACCTATCATATCGTCAGAAACAGTGTTTTCTCTACTTAGCCATATTCAAGGGGGGTGAGGGTGTCGATCAAGAAGACCTATCGATTTTATGGATGGCCGAAGGCATAGCTCCCCCTCACCCTCATAAACAAGGAGAACATGTGATGACCACAACTAATTTTTATCTACTAAATTTACATTCAAAGGGTATGTTGCAGAGGAAATTGGATGAGTTGTCAGTGAACATGGGGTTCGAGCGTATTTTCCTTTCCGATCATGCGCGGGAGTTATCTCTGTATAACGGAGACGAAGAAGGTTTTGGGCTCAAGGTAGTGGACTTTTCTGATGGAAAGCAACCTAGATTTGACTCCTTGTCTTTGGACTATGATACCCGAAGATTGGTGATTCATTTCAATGAGCTTTCATCAACATGGGAATATGATGTTGATCTATGTACTACTCTTCGTTCTCTCCTATTCATCAACTCAAGTCAGAAATATGTGGATTTACCCGTGCCCAATTTTGGGAAGTACAAATTTAAGGAGTATTCACTACTTAGAGTTGTGCATTTTGTGAGGTGCAAATTTGAAGACAGAAAGCTACCTGAAGGAATAGCTGAGCTTTCTAACCTGAGGTATTTGGGTGTATTATACTGTGATTTGGACGGACTTCCAACATCTATAAGCAATCTAAGGAACCTACAGGTTCTGAATGTAAGAGCTTATGATGATGCAAGAATCACAATACCGAATGTAATAATACTCCAACTGGTTGGGCTCAAACACCTGCGCCTTCCAAACAACTTGGACCACGAGCAATCTCAGCCACTGAAACTGGATGGCTTGCAAGATCTTGAGACTTTGATTGGTTTCAATGCTGACATTCATGACATCAACAGCCTCTCCCAATTGCAGAAGCTTCGGCATCTAGAAATACATGCTTCCAGCAATGATAGTTTGAGTTCAATTATCGACTTCGTTGAGTCCCATGGTGCTCCCGATCGGACAAGCCTTTTGTTAGAGTACAAGTGTGATTTCACTTCACCAAAAGGATTTAATCTTCTGGAAGATGTGCTAATGTGTCCCAATCTGGATGCGCTGACATTTTCCATGGTGCCGATACACAAGTTTCCAAATTGTGGAACGTTTGCGTCTAAAGAGATCACTCAGATAAAGCTTATTGGGTGTAAACTTAGGGAAGATCCCATGGAAGCACTTGGGAAGTTTCCCAAGTTACGGAAACTGTGCTTAGGGTATGGTGCCTTTGTTGGAAGAAAGATGAGTGTCAGTGATAAAGGTTTTCCAGAGCTAGAATATCTTGAATTCCGTTGTCTGCCAAATTTGGAGGAATTGAATGTGGAAAAGGGAGTTATGGAAAAGCTTTTTGCTCGTCTCACATTCAGGCACAGTCAGTGCCATAAATTTAAGGGGATCACTCAAGAATCGGCAGTTGATTCTTCTCTCAATAACTCTGTAACGGAGCCAGCACCACCAAGTGCTATTGCTGGAGATTGTGAAATAGATGCTCGTCACATCTTCAACTGGCATCATATCTTGAAAGCTTTAGGTACCTACTATAATAATATTATTATTCTTCTTCATCATGATCATCTCTCATTTCTGTATAAGATTCTTGGTTTTGATCAAAATTATTCTTTCAGGGAGCTTCATCCTTTATCTTTCAGGGCTCACTAAGAGGTTGAGAAATGCAAATTGCCAGGTAATTTTTTACTGTTACAAATCCCCATTTGGTTTCATGTTTTGTTTGTCCTTGATTCAACAGATATTTGTATTGTTTCTGCATCCACTGAGAACTCTAACAAAAATTGAATATTCGTAATCTCCGACTTCATCTGAGGTGTCATAAGTAGCTTTCAGAAACTCTGTTTACGCCCAAGTGTCAAAATTGGATTTTTGAGTTCAAGAGCACACATTCATTTCTTCGTTCCACATTCAAAATTTTTTAATTTTTCACTCCCCAGATTTTCTTCGTTTGTCTCATGTACTAAGAGATTGTAAGAAGAGATATTTTACATTCCAGAGGGACTATTATTGGTGATACCATTAAAATGGAAATGCTCTACCTTTAAGTGCAGTTTAAACTATTGACAAATATTTGTATGAGACGATGTTTTGTGTGAGTCAGTGAGATATCCATGCATTCCGAATGGAATTGTTTTTTGTGCACCGAGAATTAATTTCTATCGGAATTGTTATTTCTGTCAGAACGAAATGGTCTATTTAATTCTAACAAATAATGTATTTAAATTTAGCAAATGATGTAATTATAAAATAAATCATTTGCTAGGTTTAAATGCATTGTTTTGTATTCTGATGGGAAGGCACTATGTACAATATGCATTTCGATCGGAATACGAGTTCTGAATGAAATTCTCTAGGTGTAATATGAGATTTTGTTCATAAATCCGGTGTACTATCTCACACGTCCCACAAAAATACAAAGTCTCATAGGAGACCCACTCTAAAGTATTTACATAAAAAATAGACAATTTTTTCTTCACATTTATTTAAAATAGAAATGTAGTTATTTAAATTTTAAGCTCACACACACAAATGTCCCCGGTGTCCCTGGAAAGCTCGTTACAGGTAAGGCGTTTTCACCCCTACACCCCAAGCAAGAGACTTCTCTTACATTTTTATTATTATTATATCTTCAAAGCATTAAGTCTGAACTTTTAATCTGTGAGCAATATACCTATTCCATCAGTTGAATTTTATTCTGTGCTTCTGATCTTAAGTACAAAGAAGCAACCATTTCTTACTCTCTACACACACAAAAAAAAAAAATAATAATAATAAATGAAACTTGCATGGTTGTAATTTAATTTTCCTTTCAGGAATCAGCCTGTGACACTAGTGCTCAGTAAGAAAAAAAAAAGCTGTGAGATACAAGTTGCTTGCCAGGTATTTTTTACTGCTAGAAATTTCCATTTGCTATATAATTTGTTGCCAAGTTTTTTTTTTAATTATCTGTATTATATTCGGTTATGATATTCTCCATTTCTCTATCCCTATTTAAATATTCTAGTTGTTTAAGAGAACTCATGCATGATTTTTAAGGCCAAATATTCAATTATATTACAAATTGTAACAAAACAAATTATTCGTTTTCTTATTTAAATATCAAACTATCTTAAACTATGTAAATTTAGGATAAGATTAATATCCTGCACTGGAATGCCGTTTAGACATGTCGATTTTATAAAATAATGACATTTGTTTTAATTAATGACATGGAAATCGAATTCTACCCTAAATTTACATAGTTAAAGATAGTTTTGAGTATTTGAATAAAAATATATTAAGAATATTTTGTATTAATTTTTTAAAAGCACGCATAGTTAATCGTATATTTGGCCCATTTTTAATTATATTACATGCATTTTTAGAATAGTACTGGACTCATGATGTGTTTCATATAGTGTTCCCTAACCCAGAACACTTTGTAAATTGTTTTCAGGTTAAGCAATTCATGGAATGAAGAGTGAGTCTTTATTATGTGAGTATTAAGGGTTAATGGGTCATGATTTAAGCAACATTCTCTATATAAAACTATGCTTAGTTTCACTTGTTTTGCTTGCAAACAATGGATTATTGAGGCATATGTGTGAAATGGTGTTTGATTTGTGGTGGTGCTGGGTAAAAAGGCACTTCAAGTGTAAGATATTGTATGATTTTCGCACTATTGGATATTAATTGAGTTGAGCTTGAACTATTCCTATAATTATCGAACTTGAACTCGAGCTTTAGAAATCTCAATTTGATGTTTAAGTTTGAGTTTTGTAACTAGTTAGGCTCGCGAACCTTGTTGATTGTAATATATATTTTAGGCTCAACTTATTATTTATTTACAAGTTTAGCTTGACGAGCTTGACAATGAATCAAAATCAAACTTCGAGAATTTATGCTGATCCTGCTGATCACCCCTAATGATTATTGTTGTTTCATGTTTATGATGTGTGTGCTTTTCTCGCCTCCCTCTCTTTTGATTTTACTCCAATGGTCATTTGTGAACTAGATACAGATTCATTTTTAAAATATATATGTTAGTCAAAATTAATATTTTTGGGGAAACTCCATTACCTTTTTGAGTGGCCTCTCAGAGCTCATAGTCTTATCTCGAATCCAACTGTGAAGTTTGTGATCGCAATACAGATACCTAATGTCAAGCAAAAAGAAAGTAGCTTTGATTTATTATTATTATTATTATTATTATTGTTATTATTATTATTATTATTAGAGATATGATCACTAGATGATCATCAAATCTTATTTTACTTTTCATATCTTTTGTATTCTTCTATTTAAACACATCAATAATACGTTCATTTTTCAGTCAAATAATATATTTTACACATATTTTATCATGGTATGAGCCAGTATCTAATCCAATTCTCAAACCCTAACAGCTCGCGTCCCTCCCTCTCGTCCCTCTTTCCACCCTCTCAATTTTATCATGGCTACAGATAATGAACCCCTCCCTTTCTCTACTCTCATTCATATGATATCTATCAAGCTCGCATCTTCCAACTACCTTCTATAGAGAAATCAAATTCACACCCTCCTTTCTAGCCAAGACTTGCTAGGGTTTATCGATGGGACCAAATTACCACCGCCCGCAATTGTCGTCAACGTTGTCGGCCAGTAGATTCCAAATCGCCTATATGAACAATGGCACGCACAGGATAAGCGTCTCCTCAGCCTTCTCCTCTCATCACTCACTAAGGAAGCCATGTCCGAGGGCTTGGCTGCACCACGTCTCGTGCGGTCTTTCATTTCCTCGAGGCTACGTTCAGTCATAATTCTAAGTCCTGCGAGTTGCGCCTGAAAGACGATCTTCAACTCATAAAAAAGGGAGATCACACGGTGTCTGAATATGCTCGACTATTTAAATCATATTGTGACAAGCTCGCCGCCATTGCGCACTCGATGGATGATACAAACAAAGCTCACTAGTTTCTTCGGGGCCTTGGTCCATTGTTCTCAACTTCTCCACAGCACAAATGGACGATATCGACATGGCTCAGGACTCCCTTCAATCACCAGGGACGAGCTCTGTGGCTTTTCTTGGATAGCAGAAAAATGCCTCATCCACGATTAATTATTGTGATCGTGGCTCTCGCTCAAACAACAACCGGAATTAGGGCCGAAACAACAACAACAACAACCAGCGGCGATCTCCATGTTGCCAAATCTGCCGTGTTGAAGGCCACTATGCTTCCGCCTGTCCGGACCGATATAACCATTCATCTACTACTCACGCTAACCTAGCTAAGACTTTTTCTGCACGTTGTTGTCTTAATTCCTCACAATCGTCAGATTGGTTCCTTGATTCTGGTGTTTCATCGCACATGGCTACCTCTGAGGCTTCCTTGCATTTCTCTCAGCCTTATTCCGACAATGACCATGTGGTAGTTGGCAATGGTGCGCAACTTCCTATCTCTCGCGTTGGTAATCAACGACTTACATCATCTATCTTATTATCCGACTTGTTATTGGTGCATCAACTGGCTAAAAATCTTTTATCTATTAGCAAGCTCACGTCTGAATTACCAGTTGATGTTGTTTTTTCCGCAAATGTATTCTGTATCCAGAACCGTCACACCAAAGAGGTTGTCGCCCATGGTCATCGCAGTAATGGTCTCTATGTCTTGAGCTCCATTCGCCCTGCTCTTTTTGCCGACTTATAGAAGTGTTCCACGCGTGCTTCCTTTGAGTTGTGGCACTATAGACTAGGGCATGCTTCTTTTGATTTTATTTCCAACTTGCATAAATTAGGTCATTATTTGTTACCTCTTGTTTACCTAAACCACAGTTGTGTGAACCTTGTCAGTTGGCTAAGGTCAAACGTTTACCTTTTAATTTGAATGAAAAGCGTGTTTTGCGTGTTTTAGATTTAATTCATTGTGACTTTGGAGTCCATCTCCTGTTTGTTCCACTAACAAGTTTCGATATCATGTTATATTCGTCGATGATTATTCTCGATTTACTTGGTTCTATCCCATGGCTTTTAGATATGATTTTCCTGCAATATTTTTTGGCAATTTACATCATTTATAGAGAATCAGTTTAACAACACTATAAAGAAGTTTCAGTTTGATGGAGGCACAAAATTCACTAACAAATCTGCTAAGTGTTTTCTACGAGAGAAAGGAATTCAACATCTGATGTCTTGTCCATACACATCAGCCCAAAATGGTAGGACAAAACGCAAGCATCGTCATATTACCGAAACTGGCCTCGTTAATGCTCTTTCATGCACGTGTGCTATTTTCCTTTTGGGTTATGCGTTTATCACTGTTGTTTATGTTATAAATCTTATGCCATCTTCAGTTTTGCAGGGCATATCTCCATTTGAATGTCTATTTGGCGTGGTCCCTAATTATGCAAACTTTCATTTGTTCGGATGTCAGGTCTGGCCTTGTTTACGCGACTATGCATCGTCCAAATTCTCTCATCGCAGTAGTCCTTGCATATTTATTGGCTAATTTCTTCTTCACAAGGGCTTTTGTTGTCTTGATCCAGCGACATCTCGCATTTATACTACTCGGCATGCTCAGTTCAATGAGCTATTATTCCCTGATGCCATGCCTTCTTCAAATAGTGTGTCATGTTCTTTAGATGTCTCGGTCTTCCAGGAACCTATCTGGTATACTCTCTCTGGGCCTTCCTTGCAAATGTTTGCTCCCCGCACTTCCTCACCATGTCAATAGTGTGCTCCTGCTGACCCTTTACTTACTATCGCACCTGCTGCTGTGCCAATCGATAATCATGTCGTATGAAATCTACCTGCAGTCGGTCCCACTGAACCACCTCCTTCGGCACCTGCCCCTGTGGCTTCTCATTCGATGGTCACTCGAGCAAAGACATGTATATTTAAACTACGCCATATTGCTGATCTATCTCACACCATGTTGCAGGATGCTCTTGTCGCTCATACAAATCTGCACGATTTTAAATTCGCGTACAAACACCAGCATTGGGTCGCAGCTATGGATGAGGAAATGTTGGCTTTACGCGCTAATAACACTTGGACTCTTGTCCCTCGACCCCCTAGTGCAAATGTTGTCGGGTCGAAATGGGTTTACCGAATCAAGTTTCTCGCCGATGGTAGCATCGATCGCTATGAGGCCCGCCTTGTAGCTCAAGATTTTACACAAATTCCTGGATTTGATTTCACACATATTTTTAGTCCAGTTGTGAAGGTTGCGACAATTCGTGTCATTCTCTCTATTGTTATTTATCTGAACTGGCCTTTACATCAACTAGACAAAAAGAACGCTTTCTTGAATAGAATTCTTCAAATGCCGGTCTTCATGGAACAACCCACTGGTTATGTGGATCCTAAGTTCCCAAATCACATGTGTCGCCTTTCTAAGGCACTTTATAGCTTACGGAAGGCTCGGCGGGCTTCATTTCAGCTTTTGAGTTACTTTTTACTTCAACTAAGGTTTTGTTCTAGTCGCTCTGATCCGTCACTCTTTATATTCTCTCGCGGCCCTGTCATCTTATAACTTCTAGTCGAGGTTGACGATATCATTCTCACAGGTAGCGACTCTACTTTTATTTTGCATTTTATTTCACGCCTTCATGCCGAGTTTGCAATTAAGAACAAAGGTCGTTTGAGCTATTTTCTAGGTCTATAAGTTATTCATACTTTTCCATGGCTATTTCTTTGCCAATCTACATACGCCCACGACATTCTTAAGCCAACGGATCTTATTGATAGTAAGCTCATTTCCACTCTTTTTGCTGCTGGCATCTCTCTCACTGTACATGGGTCTTCTTATTCGGATGCCTCTCACTACCGCTCTTTAGTGGGTGTGTTACAATATCTAACTATCACCCGCCCGAACCTATCTTATGCAGTCAACACGGTGGGTCAGTTTCTTCAAGCTCCAACTGATGATCATTTTCAGGCAGTCAAGTACGACATCTACTTCACTCGCAGCCCCACTTATGATATTATTGCCTATGCGGATTGTGCACGTTGCATAGACAACCGACGATCCACCTATGGTTACTCAATTTTTTCTAGCTGGTAACATTGTTTTTTGGAGTGCCAAGAAGCAGCCTACAGTTGCACGATCTAGTTGTGAGTCTAAATATCGTGCGCTCGCCGATACCACAGTCGAAGTCATTTGGTTGTCCTCTCTACTTCGTGAGCTCGACATTCCTCTTGCATTGCCTCCTTGACTTATCTGTGATAATTCCAGCGCATTATTTATGTCTCAAAATCCAATCTCTCATAAGTGCGCAAAGCATATTGACATCGATTACCATTTTGTGCGTGAGCTCGTCCAGGCCAGCAAATTAATTACACAGTTTATCATCTAATCTACAGTTGGCCGACATGTTCACTAAGAGTTTACCTCAGCCACTGTTTGAGTTTTTGCGCAACAAGCTTCATGTTTGCAAGCAGTCGAGTCTTGCTTGAGGGGGGGGGGGGGGTATTTGGAGATATTTTAGAGATTTGATATACATAAAATCATATCTTACTAGATTTATCAAATCTTATTTTACTTTTCATATCTTTTGTATTCTTCTATTTAAACACATCATTAATACGTTCATTCTTGATTCAAATAACATGTTTTACACATTCTATCAATTTTAGATTTTATCTTTCTCTCTATCTTCAAATTCTACTTTAGTGAACCTTATATTATAAACGTTGCATTAGAATATTCATTTGAATCATTGTTCCACTTCAACTTCTAGTGTTCATCATCATCAATGTCCATATCATCTTATTGACATCCCCACCATGGAAAACTTACTAATTGTTAGAATATTCATAATATAGAATTTATTCAAATAGGACAATAATTTTATGACCCTTCAATTAATTTAATCTACTTGTCTAAGACTAATAGGAAATAAAGTCAAGAAAACCCTTTTAAGATGAGAGGAATGATATAGATGCTCGTGGCTGATTAAAAAGTTTGAGCTCAAGAAATATTGAAGATAAAAATTATAGAGGGTCGGAATTAATTAATTTAATAATAATATATGGACCTAAATAAATATTATCTAGATTTGAGTTTCAATATTTGTTGATAAAATCATAGAAAGATAAGAATTAGATAGTTTTTTCATTGTTTTTAGGATTTTGTATATATTTAGATTTTCTTTTTAATTTCCTATTTGATTTAGATTTTGAATTTTGTTGCCTAAAAATCGGACTTATCATGGATGAATTTATGGAGTTTTCAGTTCAATAAAATAGTGAGTTATTTATCCAATTATGAATGAAAGTATTAACGATAATTTTATCATATCTTCTAGATAGACTTTATATGTATTCTAGGGTTTTCTATTTATCTTCTTAGATCTTTTCATATCTTTGTAAACTCTATATATAGTTCTTTCAATAAAGGTTTATTTTCAAGGCAAATATTAAAACCCTATCATGGTATCAGCCTGATACGATCCTCTCCCCCTCCTCGATCATCTCCTACTCGCACGAACCCTACGTGCGCCCTTTTTCAATTTTTTCGCAGCCACGGCTGCGGCGACCGAGTTCCTTCGCGTGCATCTTCTCGCTGGTCTTCGCGCTTCCGCTTCATCGACGACAGCCTCCTCTTCTCGGCCTCGTCTCTATCTTCCTCAGTTCGCACGCTGTTTTTCTTTCCACTCATGGCTCCGGATTTGGACTCTCTTCCGCTTTCCACGCTGGTTCATATGATAATGATCAAGTTATCCTCGTCAAACTTCTTATTATGGCGTTCTCAAGTTGTCCCGTTACTTACATGTCAGGACCTTCTAAAGTATGTTGATGGATCTATCAATCCTCCATCGCCTACTCTTGCTTCCTCGTCCGGAAATCCCTCGCCGAACCCGGCCTACGCATGTTGGGTGCATCAGGATCAGAAACTTCTCAGTTTGGTGCGAACTGAGGAAGATAGAGACGAGGCCGAGAAGAGGAGGCTGTCGTCGATGAAGCGGAAGCGCGAAGAACAGCGAGAAGATGCACGCGAAGGAACTCGGTCGCCGCAGCCGTGGCTGCGAAAAAATTGAAAAACGGCGCACGTAGGGTTCGTGCGAGTAGGAGACGATCGAGGAGGGGGAGAGCTTGTAAATTTTTATGGATTACTTTAAAATTTAAAATTTCGATGAATGAATGTGACTTTTACATCCATTTGTGACGCCTTTATTTGCATTGAGTGTTGTTTACGCGAGTTACTTATTGAGTTGTAGGGATTCGTTTCGTCCTTGCCAGCTAAGAATCGACTTCAAAAAGGTTAAATTTCCACTCCTTATTAATTCGTTTTTAGCTTCCACGTTGTATCGTTTTTGTGTCGTATCAATTATGTTCCCGGTTAGGATTCTCATCACACAACGAGAATCATGTCATTCTATAACCATAAAAAAAAAAAAAATCAAATAATCGATATAGAAAATTTCTCTTGTGGGGATCATCAGATAAATGACGTATTTTTATAATAACTTCTCACTATAAAATATAAGAAGAGGATTTACTAGCATGAAATTGGTTGATTATTTTTATGACAAAAACATAAAATTAAATTAATCGATTGAATGAATACAAATCGGTTAAGTTTCACTACAAAAAAAGGCCGATTCGTAAAAAAATTGATAGATTATTCAAAAATTAAGATAAAAAAACATTCAATTAAATCCTTCCTTCTCACAAAAATAAGATTTACGAGACCGTACAATTTTTTTCAATTTACTTATAAACCGGATTTAAACTTTGTACCTTACTCGAGCCCAATTTCTCAATCTTATAAATTAAAAAAAAAAGTACAAAAAACATTCAATTAAATCGTTGTATGTTTTATATTTTTTACCCCTAAAAATTGTTTGGACTATACCCAACTGGTATCTAAAAAAAAATAAATGAATTTAATAGCATTGTAATCTACTAACATATCTATCTATATATTAAAATTTAAAATATAATAGTTTAAAATAATTTTCCGGCTAAAACATAAAAACAAAAACAGTATATTTTTATATTTTTTTTACAAGTTCAATAATTTATTTTTAAATATACAAGCATAAATTTTTATTTTAAATTAAGGCCACTTTCTAAATTAAATTTTGGTTTTTTAATGATTTTGTATTTACTCCTTACATTTTTGTGATAGTTTCATACGTAAATAATTAATATTGGTAGAAATTTATAAATATGTAGAATGATATATACATATAATTTACATTACTACCATTTAATATTTAATATTAGTAGATAAAATATATTTTAAATAATTATTAATTTATGTATTTTTATTTATAGCGAGTGTAAAATTAATACTAAATTAAAAAAACATAGGTAAAAATTTGTGGGAGCAGTTTTATGGGTCATGTTTTGCAAGAGAAATATTTATCACGCTTTTTTTAGTTATACTCTAAGCACTTATACACATAAAACGTGGTTAGTTGTTAAAATTAATGTTTATGTTAAATATAAATTAATCTTAATAATTAGTATTAAAAATTTCAACGATTGTGATTAAAATATTAATGATTACAAATTTAATTATAATTTTCATTTGTACTTAATTGATAATTGAGTATGAATTTTTTTAATCTTAGTCATTAATTTCTGTAAATAAATGACGTAGATTCATTATATTTAAACAAACTAATTTTTGGCAAGCACTCCTTTTGTACACATATACTCCCTCTGTCCCGCCAGATTAGTCCATATTTCCATTTTGGTCTGTCCCACCAGATTAGTCCACTTTCTTAAAATGGAAAAAAATCTCCTCACATCAATAAAATATTAATTCCACTACACTCACAAATATTGGTTTCTGTGCCGAAAGCAAACTTGACTAATCTAATGGGACGGAGGGAGTACTACTTTTCTAATTATGATGCGTTGTTTAATGTGTTAATAATTCTTATTTAATTTAAAATTTATACTTTATACATAATATACTCCCTCCGTCTCGCCCGAATTGTCTCATTTTCCTTGTTTGTTTGTCACATTTCATTAGTCCAATTTTTAAAAATGACAATTTTTTCACACTCAATAATAAAATATTAATTACATTTAACTTATTACATACTCACAATCCTTAATTCACGTGCCGAAAAGAAATGACATAATTGTAATGAGTTGGAGGGAGTATAAAACATTATTAAATCAAGTACTTCTTCCGTACCGTGCCAATTGTCATATTTAAGAATTGTGAATGTTAATGAGTTAGTAGAATTAATATTTTATTGTTGATTGTGAAAAAATTGTCATTATTTAAAATGTGATAATTTGGTTGGTAGTTCGATTGTTAAGTGTGAAAATTCAATTGGAATTAAGGAAGTACTCCTACAATTTATCGACTCAAAGATTTATTCTCCCTATGGTAAAACGCTTTTAACTTTTTGGGAAAAAGAAAGGGTTAATTGCAAAATTTAACACAACTTTTCATTGTTTTTGCAATTATAACATACTTCTCAAATATTTGCAAATATAATTTAAAACTTTTCAATTTTTGCAATTAGAACACAAACTTTTGAACCTTTTGCAATTATAACAAAAATATATTTTATCCCAAAAATTAACAAATAAAAATTAAATTTACACTGTTTATATTTTATTTATTTAAACTTGAATTGTTTTTAAATATCAATTTTTGCGATTATTCATTTATATGTAGTATTATTTAATCTTTAAAAAATCGAAAAATAGCACAATAAACAATGAGTCATTATAAATTAATTACGTTTAATTAATTAATTAAATATAATTATAATATATTTAATTATAGGTTTACTTACAAATTTTAAGACAATTTATCATTACTTTTGTAATATATTTGATATGTTTATTAAGAAATATGAATAGTTTTTATCTGATAATTTCATGAGACGATACATAAAATAAAAAAATGCATGAAAAAACTATATATATATATATATATATATATTATGTTATAATTGAATTTGATTAATTAAATAAATTAATAATGGACGGCATATTAGAGGCGCCTTAGATTTTCTTTCATAATAATTAATTAAATTAATTAATTGAATTTAACTAATTTATAATTATAATAATTTAGTGTAATCAAATTTAAAATATTAAACAATACCAAATATAATCATAAATATAAATAATCGTAAAACAATTTGATACTTAAAAAATTGTTCAAGTTTAAAATAAATAACATCCAAACAATCACAAAACTTAAATTTTAATTGTTAATTTTTGGGATAAAATATATATTAGTTATAATTCCCAAGATTTCAAATTTTGTGTTATAATTGCAAAAATTAAAAAGTTTTATGTTATAATTGCAAAAATTTGAAAAAGGAAATTAGAAGAAACGGTGCGTTACAGCTGGTATTAGTACTGTAAAATATCCGAGAGCTCAGCACTTCATCCCCTTTCATGGTAGCTGCTTGAAGTATGTGGTAGCTGCTTGAAGTATGTGAGTGTTTTTTTCTTGATTTTATGTTCTTGTTTCATCATTTGATGGGCTCATTATGTTTGTTTACTGCGTTATTAGACAATAGGTGCAACATTCAGGTATCTAGGATTCTAGAATGGTGATTTTTAGTCTAGACGATCAATTCTTTCAAAAACGATATGCGAATTTCTAGGTCTATTCTGAAATTTGATATTTGCATTCTTTCGCTATTTTCAATTATGGGCTGTGCCAGTGCGTTGATTCGAGTGTTTTTCGAATATAATTTGAGTGTTTTTCGAATATAATTGGTGGGACAGCTGCCACAGACGAATCCTGGCTACAACAATGCTCCGTTCATATTTACAGAATACTCAAATGCATGCATACTTGTGTATATACGAGTGATTGAAAGGATATGGCAGAACAGCGGGTAATATAAACATTGCACTAGAATTGTTTTGCCTTTGTCTTTAATTGAAATGGAGTTTTGTCATGAAGCATCACTTGTCTAATAATCTCAGACGAGACCAAGAAAAGAACAAGAAGTAAAACAAGACAAGAGAAGATGCAAAGCACAAACCCCTTGTTATACTATTATCAAGGTTATTGTTGCCATTCTGCATTCTCGTGTAAAGTTGGTTCATGTAATTTTGGTAAATGGATTGCTGAAGCCATTTGTTAATATTTTCAGGTTGCTCGAGATGAGGATTTGAGGGAACAGATTGGGAAAGATATATATTTTGATCTTGTAGATCATGATAAAGTCCGCAGCTTCCGTATCAAGAAGCAGATGGCTCTTAACCTCTTCAAGGTATCTTGTTTTGTTATCCTGCTATTTCAACGGGGAAAAGTGTAGTAACCCAATATTTTAATTAATTTTAAGTTAGTAATGTAGAAT
>JAPKLW010000675.1:4480-21138 GCA_026898455.1 Plectranthus barbatus
GAACAGAATTCTGCAACGGCATTCTCATGGATTTTTGTGCGGAAGCCGGTATAAATCATGAGAGATCCACTGCTAGGACCCCATAGCAGAACGGTCTAGCAGAAAGAAGGGATCGAACACTGAAAGAAGTAGTGCAATCTATGCTAGCCGATGCTGATTTACCTGCTAGATATTGGGGCGAAGCAGTGATGACTGCATGCTACACGCAGAACAGGAGCTCTATCAACGGCCGATTCAACAAAACTCCCTATGAAGTATATAACGGTCGTAAGCCTAATTTAGATTATCTACGTGCTTTTGGTGCAACATGTTATATCCATAATAATGGAAAGTCAAAACTTAACACTTTTTCGCCTAAGTCGGATGAGGGTGTACTTCTCGGATATGGTCACCCCACCCACAAAGGATATATAGTATTAAACAAGACTACTGCGATTGTGGAAATAACATGCAATGTTATTTTTTATGAATCTACTTTAGTGCGCAGAGCTATCAATGAGACAAAGGATAACAATCATGAGGCTAATGATGTCAATGGTCAATTGATCCTGAATCGTCATGAACACTTACGATTTGACCCGACTAAGTCTATGAATGAATGTAATCTTGTTCAGACAAAACCAGGAGACCAGGCCAGTGATGCTAACGTTCATGCTGAGGCCAACCCCCAAAAGGATATTTCTAATTCGCATGATGATTCAGACGAGGAAAACTCCAATCCTATCCCCGTCGCTGAGGAAGTCAATGTTGCTGAAGATCTTAGCAGAGGAGCTGCTGAGATACCAGCTGCTGAGATACCAGATGTTGAGGCACCTAATGCTGAAAATTCCACTGGAAGAGAAGATCCAGACTATGATATTCCTATAGCCGAAGGACGGGCTGCTGAAGAAACACTTCCTATTGAAGATCAAAATCCTAACACACAAGATGCTGAGAATGAAGTGGTCAATGCAGAACAGACAAATAATCTCGGAAGAAGAAGAACTGCTGGAGAACCAATCAGACCAGCATGGCTGCGTGCACATCCACTAGAAGATGTTCTTGGAGATATCAATGACCCCATCTTGACCAGACAAGGATCTGCAATGTTTTCATGCTATCTATCTAGTGAAGAACAAACTAAAGTGGAGGATGCACTACGTGACCCAGACTGGGTAAATGCTATGCAAGAGGAGCTTGCTGAATTTTCTCGCAACCACGTATGGGATCTGGTGGATAGACCACAGCACCAGAATGTCATAGGCACCAAATGGGTGTTCAAAAACAAGAAGAATGAATCAGGCTTGGTGGTGAGAAATAAAGCACGCCTTGTAGCCAAAGGGTACAAACAATGTGAAGGCATCGACTATGATGAGACATTTGCGCCAGTAGCAAGACTGGAAGCAATCAGATTATTTCTCGCTTATGCAGCGCATCATGAATTCTCGGTTATGCAAATAGATGTTAAAAGTGCATTCCTAAATGGGGAACTCAAGGAAGAAGTCTATGTTGAGCAGCCTCCAGGTTTTGAGAATGGAAATCTGGTCTATAAACCGAGAAAAGCCTTGTATGGACTAAAGCAAGCACCTCGAGCTTGGTATGGAACTTTATCTAAGTTTCTACTCGACAATGGCTTCAAAAAGGGAAGGATTGATCAAACACTCTTTCGAATTAAGGACGAAAGAAGCATTCTACTCGTACAAATCTATGTCGATGACATCATCTTTGGCTCAAAGAATCAAGCTCTCTGTGACAAATTCTCAAAGCTAATGATGAGTAATTTTCAAATGAGTATGATGGGAAGAATGTCCTATTTTCTCGAACTTCAAGTTCACCAATCAAGTGAAGGAATATTCATTCATCAAAAAAAATATACGCAAGATCTCATTGCTAAATACTGTCCAGAGAAATCCAAGAGCTTAAGGATCCCCATCAGCAATGCGTGTTTAGCAGATCTTAAAAAAGAGGGAGATGCAGTCAATCCTACCTTATATCGAGGAATTATCGGATCTCTGCTATATCTTACAGCCAGCAGACCTGATATATCATATGTTGTGGGACTGTGTGCCAGATATCAATCTCAACCAAACAAGACACATCTTGATACAGCAAAGCAAATCATCCGTTACTTAAAATGCACAGAAGGCTTAGGGATTTGGTATCCAAGAGCCGACAGTCTAGCTCTAAGTGGATACTTAGATTCTGACTTTGGAGGATGCAAAATCGACAGGAAAAGCACCAGTGGTACATGTCAATTCCTTGGTCACAAATTGATTAGCTGGTTCAGCAAAAATCAACACTCGGTAGCAACCTCAACCACCGAAGCAGAGTATGTAGCGGCTGCTAGTTGCTGTCAGCAAATTCTGTGGATCCGACAACAACTCCAAGATTATGACATCTCACCTGAATGCGTGCCAATCTATTGTGACAACAATAGTGCTATGTGCATCACAAAGAATCCAGTACATCATTCTAGTACAAAACACATTGACATCCGACACCATTTTATTCGTGATCATCAAGAAAAGAAGGATATTGATATTCAGCGAATATGTACTGAGGATCAAATAGCAAATATCTTCACTAAGCCCCTTGCAGAGGTAAGATTCAAAGAATTATGCATCAAATTGGGTATGATGGAACTAGATATTGCTGTGGATGAATGAGATATTACTCTCATTCTTTCTGGTTTTCTTGGATTTTCTTATGGTACTTCCAACATTTATGAAGAACTCTATGAAGTATGCCAGACCAATGGCGAAATGACGGGTATGTCCCTATCAATGCTTACGAGATAAATTGATTCTGCTCAGCAAGCTATGGAAAATGAAGATGACATCTATACTCTGTCTCGAAAGACAAAGGTCAAGAGAACGAAATATTCATACATTCATCTTCAAAAGAGGAACATGTCCTCATTACAAAAGGAAGAGACGGCATCTTTGGCCAAAATACAAAAGGAAATACAAGATTTATTATGGAGTTCATCTAGAAAGGCGACACAGACTTATAGGGATAGAAATCAGCCCCTTGAAGGTTGGATGGACCGTCAGCGATCTCTGGAAAGTACTTCTCCATCAACCAGCTGAGCTGCATCCCATTCCGCAGAGGCACGAACGGATGAAGCTTGATAGCTTCCCAGACGTTCTTGAAAATGTATCCGGCCCAGTCAACGGAAGCAGCATCGTCCATGGCCATCATCACCTGCCAAATAGGTCTTGAGAAACAAAGGTCATAAGGTTCCTCTCCAAGAAGGATTTCATGGGCAATGCGAAACAGGACCCAATATGGTGTCCTAAGGCCCGAAGCAGGGATGTCAGGGCTGAAATCAAAACGAGGAGAATGACGCCACTTCTCCCATGCCAGCCATTCTGGAGCCACCTCCTCTGAAAGATAGTCCTCCACAGACAACGGACCTCGATGAAGCCCGAAATCAACCCAAAGGTGTCAGGGGTCCAATGAACAAGCTTGTTATGGAACACCCCATAGATTGAGCCTGGACCAACATGACACTCACTAAGGAAATCCCTCAACACTTCCTCCTGGAAACGGTGAGGAGTAGCACACAGAAATTGCGAAAGTCCCCCCCACTGCAACGTAGATATGACCTTCACCGCCACATCACACTCATCTATGTAGTATCTATCCAGACCCGGCTCATCAAGGATCAGGTTATGTCAGATATCTATGACTCGGGGAGGAGAATCCATGATTGAAGAAAAGGACTCGATTTTCTTGAACAAGAAGAAGATTAAAAGAGTGAATCAGGAAAGAAGGAAAGATGAGATGTTTGGATAATCTCAAACTCCGGTATTTAAAGGGGATTTCTCATTTATGACGCGAAGAAAGAGAAAAATATGTCTGAAGATCGCAATGATTCATCCCTTGGAATACAAAAGGTCGCCAATAAAGGAATCGACGTGTATGCATGGGAAGTCAAATCATTTTTTCCAGCAATAGGGAGCAAGGAGTATTGAAAAGTTCGAGGATTGCATCATCATATTATTATTTTAAGCTCTTTTTGACTCAGCAATTCTTCAGAAGTTGCTGGAAATCAGAATGCTGAAAGGGATCATCTTCTATCAGCATCCTTGAACGGATGCTAAGCAATACATATCCCAAATTGAGGCGGGATGACTCAAAATTCAAACTTGATGGAACCCGATCAGGCGTAATTAATGCGTGCAAACGGCGGCACCAACTGAGGAGACGCCACGTTAGAAACACTTGAGTGTGTCTCGGAGCATGGGAAGCCATATGGAAAGACGCGTTTATTCTGAACCGTCGATCTAACGTTCTGCAGATTTTCCCTCAACCGTTAGATCTCACATTCAAATTAACCCTACCTTCGCTCTGATCACTGTTCATTTTCTTCTCATCGTTCTGAAATCAAAAATCCCCAAACCAAAAGTCTCCATAAAATTTGAAATTACTCCAGACTTTCCCTCGCAGACATGGCTACAGACTCCCTAGCCTCATCTTCCCAGAAATCTACTAGTCAGGACCATCGCCCTGAATCCAATGAACCTCGTCCATTCAATTTTCCACCAAATTCTGAAGAACCCTTACATATGCGACATGCACCAGGGTTCACTGGGATCCTAAAGAAGGAAGATATTGATGATTCTATATCATATGGTCAGCTTGTCATGATGGCAAAGAAGAAATCCATAGCAGGCCACTCAAAGGAATAGAGGCGTCTGGCTCAAATCATGAAAGATAGGATCCTGTACAAACGTCTTGCTGCTGAAAATATTCCGGATTGGATAATGGATATCCTCGAGAGCGAACAGGTAACTCAATACTTATCCGCTGAACCCATGCATTTTCATCCGCATATGGTTTCTGAATTTTATGCAAGAGCAGTCATGAGTAAAGATGGAAAATCTTTTAAAACTTGTGTTTATGGAAGTATCATTGACGTAAGTGCCAAAATTCTTGCTAAAACTTTTCGTCTTCGGAATGAGGGGGAACGTATATCTCAGTACAAGGTAACTGATTATGATGAGATGGAAAGACGTTGGAATTCTTGGAAGAAGCCTGGAGTACTGAAGGACAGGAAAGGTCATGTGATTACCTTCCGGGCTGCCACACCCATTAACTCCTTACAGGATGAATTTAAAATTCTAGCCGAATTGGTGATCAAGATGTTCCAATGCGACGCCGGTTCATATTCTGAACTTTCTGCTAAGAAATACGCATTAATGATGGCTCTCACAGACAAAGTGAAGGGAAATTGGGCTGAGTACTTCTTTGAACGATGGGCAGAACATGCCAGGAAGAACAATCACATGTCTGTGGATGGAACCTTTTCCTTAAATGTTAATTTTGGATTGAAAATAAGCAAGTTTCTGGAATTGGTCATGCATTCAACGAAAATTGATAAAGGAGTAAAGTTGCTCTCCACTGATTTCATTCCAGTCACACGAAAAGCAGCCAATCCTCTTGATTACAAGAAACCAAGAAGGCTGACCGGTAAATCTAATGTGGATGCGGACAAACCTACTTCAGATGAGGAAGTAGACGAGCGTTCCTTGGGCGAACAAGTACTGCAGATAGCAACGCTTATCTCTGCTGAGGAGATGGCAGCATTAACTCAGAACGCTGAAACAGAGCATTGTTTCAAGCAGCTTGATGATATTGTAGCTCTTGGAGAAATACCAACCGAACAGATTGAGGAAATTATGGACCAAAAGGCCGCCCTTCAGCAGCCACTCGTAATTGGTCAACTTGTTGTTCCAATTTCTTCTGAACAACAAAAGGCTACTGCTCCCACCAGAAGATCTGGTCGTCAGCGACTACGCAAAGTTGTTGAGTTAGCCACTATCCCGACCTCAAAAGTACCTGACTCTCCCCTATCATCCAAAAGTTATGAAGAACGCTTGCAAGGCGTACGTGAAATTAAACGAAAACGTGAAGAAAAGACGAAGGCACAGGAACTAATGGAATATAGAAAGGAGAGGGATAGAATCACATTCGAAGGAAGGGACCTAAACTTTGAAAGAATAAAAAGATCTCATCTAGAATGAGAAAGTCAAAAGGTGAATACTGATCTCGCACCCGATAAAGAGGCTGCTGAGGATTCAAGCATAGCAGCAAAGAAAGGGAAGACGAAAATAGACTCTACTTTGACCGAAAAGGACATGGACAATCCTTCAAAGACTACAACTGCAGCAGACGGTATGACTGACAAAGAGTTGGATATGCTGATTCAATCTGGCGCTTTTGAAGCTACGGAACATTCCAAAGGCAAATCGGTCAAATTTCGCGAACCAATTGCTACATCTTTTCAAGACAGTAGCTCAGAGGAGAACGAAACACGACCAGAGACAGCTGACTACCTCAAAATTATCAACTTTCAGAAAGGATATACTGGAATCGCAACTTCATCTCATGTCTCTGGAACTTAAGGTTCTGATTCAACTCTCGGACAGAATACAATGAGTGAGTCCTTGGAAGTAGCTACCAATGTAGCTCTTGATGTTGCCACACAAAGAGTTGATGCAGCAACACAGGCTTCTGAAATTGGTACAGTGGAAAGAGAAGATGGTGAAGCTACTACATTAGCAGGCAACACTGAAATAGTTCTCTCTGACAAACCCATTGACGCTGAACCAGTCCAATTAAGCTTCTAATCTCTTGTCAACATTCTTCACAACGCCCTGCATCAACGCGACATCCAGCAAGCCAGATTCAATGAAGAAGTCCTGAAAGAGGTTGCTGATGTCCGCGGCGCAATCTCTGGCGTAAAAACCTCTGTCTCAGAAGTTCAGCAACAAGTTGGACAAGTCACTACCAAAATCACACATGTCGAAGAAACTGTGTCTACGGTACAATCAAATGTGATGACTCTCCACGACAATCTTGACGCCCACAAGTCTTTCACCACCTCTGTTTTGGATGCTCTCAAAGAGGGGGAAGAAAGAAGGAAGGATTGCTGAACAAGCAAGGATAAAAGCAGAGGAAGCCGAGCTGACACTGAAAGAAAAAGAATTTGAACAAACAATGATGGAACGAAGAATGAAGCTAGCAGAACAACAACGAGAAGTCCAACGGGCACGGATTGAACAGATGGAGAAACTAATGGACATGACGATGAAGAAAGTTGAATCTCTTGAGAAGCCAAAACCTCCACCAGATGCTCAGAATTAAGGTCTTTCTCTAAACTTTTTTTGTTTTCATCATTTTTTTCTCTGAATTCTGTTTTCTGAATATGAACAATAGTTGATATACACTCTCTGTGTACTCAACGGAAGATGTTTAAATGGTTGCTGAATGCTTTGCGTGCAATTTTATCTTTAATTTCTAAGCTAAGTCTCAGCAATCCTTTATAAGCTTTGATCGCAACGAAAAGGGGGAAATTGTTGGGAAAATATTCATAAATTACCCTTAGGATCTTATTGTAAAAGGTTTTGTTGGATCAAACCTTAGTAGACGGTTGATCATTGCTGAACCTTAGCATAGCTTAGCAACTGATGTAATGTCATGTATAGGTTAAAACATCGTGTTGTAATAGAATAGGCTAATTGAAATATCTCAGCAAACATCGAACAATGCTGAAGGCTGCCCGAATTAAGAATGCTAAGAAGATCAGCATTCGACAAACACATCCTTGACTGCTGAAGATGCTAGCAAATCAAGTCAGAGTAGCAGACAAAGCACTCGTTGTGCAAGGAGATCAAAAGCATGCTGAAAGAGATCCAGCATCCCGTACCAGCAGAAGCTCAGCAAAGCAAAACAGAACGACTGCTACACCGCCATTCTGACCAACGCGCGACAATTAGCCATGTCAGAAGTAGGACGGAAAAGCCTGTCCAAAAGCAGAAAAATCAGTAAATAGCTACCCGCATTTAAGGAGAAAGATCCGTTGTGTCTAAACGGATCTGTCGACTCAAACTTCAAGATCATAACTATAAAAGGGAAGTCAAAAGAAAAATGCAAAAGCTGCTCACTCTCTAACCAGAAAATTCAATATACGAAAGAATCCAAAAAGCAAAAAAGGCAAGAGAGCAGTCCAGTTGAAAGGTACAATCCAGAGATATTCAAAGGCCTTCAACATTCCGAGTGTCTCACTACGTCTGACATTCGTCTGAGTGATTCTTGAACTGGTTCAAGAATCTTCAACCATTGGGATCACTTTCCTTTTAAGGAAAGCATCCAGCAGTCAATTTCTTGTGAAGAAATTGATTAAGGCAGGCATTGAAGCCGAGCACACACGATAGTTCGGAGGGAACTCGAAACTCCTCCAAAGTAAGTGGTGAAAGCGAGTTTTACGAAGATGAGCCCTTGACTCAGCCGGAGCTACACCAGGAAAGTTCGGGGTATCGGAAGATAGCCGTAAAGCAGACAGATCTTCAGAAGGCTAATTGCTTAACAGGAAAGGCAACTCTTTGTACACCGTATACTTTCTAGTAAAATTCTTAGCGATTCGGCTAAGGAGTGGACGTAGATCATTTGATCGAACCACTATAAATTGTGTGTTGTCTTGTTGTTACTGCTTTTCGAGCTATTATGTTTTAAAACCTAGTAACCACGTTACTAGTGTATAACTGAAAAGGTAACCTAAGAAAACCTTAAAGAAAAATAAAGTTGAGAATAATTTAAATACAAGAAAACGTAATCTATTCTGCTGCACTTCGTGTGTGTACTTGATTGTAACCACGACGACTCTGATCATAAGGGACCAACAACAGACTACTTATTTCGACAATGCCGCAGCCATCAGGACAGACGTATCCTCATACGTTGTCTCGGCTGTGATCAGGTTTATGTCTCACTAGGTCAAGTGATCATACTGTCTTCTGCGATCTACAACACGCCGTATGATCGTCCCTATCGGTGAGACAAGAGGATACCATTGTTCATACATGTAAGATTGTTAACAGATAGGAGAAATAAACCGTTGTATACTCATTATAATAAATTATTTCAGTATGTCTACACTAGAAATCAAGATTGGCCACGATTCCCTCATCCTAGATCTCCTCTCGGTCTCACTAGGCGAGATCTCTACCTGCCACTGTCGTGTTTAGATAGACAAACAAACCAGAACCGAAATCAACACCATATTTAATGCAAGAACAGCTTCAACATATATTCAAGAAGTAGAACCAGTCTATAACCCGAGCTTAAAAGGTTTAGCTCATGCTTACAAAGAATGAAAAGAAAATAACATTCAAGTTCATGTTTCCGAACATCATCTACGTAGAAATATTAAATAAGTTTGCAAAATGAAGATAAACTATTCAGATTTGTTGTTGCATCCACTTTGGCTCTCACGAACTCCTCGTTCTCCTGCTCAAACTTCTATGTTGATCTCCTCTACTCCCTATCATATTCTCCCGATGATGTTGTTCTTCCTGTCCTCTCTCTCTTTTCTCAAAATATCTCCCCTGTCTCCTTTCAGCTTCATCCAAGCCTTACACGTGGCTCCTCAATCTGCCTCCCAGCTCTGACGGTTTTCCTAGGCGACACGTGTCCTGCTTTTGGGACAGGATCTGAAAAGTGCTGAGATCATGTCTGTTGTGGTCCCGAAGATTCCTCACTAGAGTTCTGGCCATGCTGCTCCTATGCTGCGACATAAAATCAACTCTTCTTGCTCTTGTCATGCTCCAGCATAGTGAAACCTGTGATACTATTCAAACAGTTCCTTTCGCAAAAACTCAAAGTTAACTCAATACTACAAAATAAACCTAAATTTCATACACTAACCAAATTACCTATATTAAACCATTTATCCTATAAAACAATACTATTCTAAGATGTAATTAACTATGTTCAACACAAAATAATAACTCTTTAAGAGAGTTATCACTCCCCCAGACTTAAGACGTTGCTTGTCCCCAAGCAACAAAGACTCAAACAAAACAAGGGAACTTAATTTACATATTCTTTTCTTGGAGCTTTCAGTTCTCACCAAAGAAATTAAGAAGAAAATTTTCATTCATGACTCTTAAGTAATCAAGCTTCAGCCACCACAATTTAGTAAGTTTAATCAAAACAATCTAAACTAGCTTGATAATCAAAGCTGCAAAACTTTTCAGCAAGATAGCTAACAAGTGCTACATGTTTAAACTTAACTTCCATTTCAGCTCTCATGGTCATTGATGCCACTGTTTTTGACTACCTTCAAACTTTGGCACATTCTCCACTAATAGAAATTGTATCACATCAAGATCAAAAGGTCTTTTTGAGCTTCTAATGTAAGGTTGTGGCTAGGGTACGATCATTATGGAAGAAGTGACTAATGAATTTGAGAGGCATGCTATAGGTCTTCCACTTAAAATTTATTCTTGATGTTGCATAAGGAGAGCTACAACTGTTTTCAGACTCATAAAGCCTCTTTTTTTTTCTCTAGATGGTTATTCGTCCCATCTAATTTTTTTACTTTTCTTTTCTTTCTTTTTTTCTTTTCTTTTTTTTTATACTCATGCCACTTACAGGCTGCAGCATGGTTTATTTACAAACAAGCTCTCAGGCTTCTACACTTTCAATCTATTACAACTCTATCTTTTATTATTCTTCTGATCGCTAAGTGAAAGAACCTAAGCAAGCCTACCTCTCAAATCAGGGCGAGTGTATGGGTAAATAGCTCACATCTTTTATGGTCAGAGTCAACAAAAAGGCTCAAGGCTTAAATCTAGGTGCAAAGGTAAATGATGTACAATGAAAAGAACTTCTGCAAGCACAAAGATGAAGAGACTGCCTAAATCATTTCCTCATGTAATACTCATTCAAATTTCGTCTCAAATGGCCTAACATTTTCAGGTAGGTGGCATCTCACATGTTCTTTTTCTCAGCACAACTAAAGTACCATTTAAACTAAAGCACGTAGCTTATCAGGTTTTCAAAAACCAAATAACTACAGCCTTTGTTCCTCAAGCTAGCCTATCATCCTAAGATTAAACTTGAAAATCTTGGGGGCTGACTCTCAATCACTTAATTATCATCCATGAAATTTCAAGAGAAAGAGATTACTCACACACCCGCATCATTAAGCTCAAGACAAGATAATAGACACACTATCAATACTTCAAAACATTCACTTACACCATCAACTAAACAAACTAAACATCCATTCAAAAGATAAAAACATTAATCTAAACCAAACAAATTAAAAAACAACGGGTTCAAACATTCACCCAACACATCCACACAAGCACAAATTAAAAACAGAGTTTTTGTTCAAAAGATAAGGTTTAGAGTTGACTACAGCCTTCAAGTAGGCTTCTTCTTCTTTCCAACAGCAGACGTCCCTTTTTCGGATTTCTTGTTCTGCACCTCCTTCACCAATTCTTTGGTCTGAAATTGCATCTCCATCATCATAGTATGGAGGTTCTCAAATTCCTTCAGGAGCTGGGTGCTTTGCTCAGAAATGTCATCCAACTTACCCTGCAAAACCTGCACAGAAGACTGGTTAGCTGACAAGGGCTCCACTCCTTCCTTCTTCTGGGAGTTCTCATGCCTTTGGCGCAGATATCCAACATTGAAGTGAGTTCTCATAGTCTTGCGCGGCTCTTCATCATGAAATGGAATTCCAGCTTTCTTGCAAAGCTCAGATATCAAGGATGGGCAGAAGAGAGGTCCTCGTTCCTTTGAGACAGAGTAGCCAACAGCATCAACCAAGAACGGTGCATTGTTGATCAGCTCGCCCTTCAGAATGGCAGCAATCATCAAGATGCGGTCTTGACCAATGTTGGTGTTATGGGTGGTCGGGTTGATCCTGTTTTTCAAAAACTGAAGCCACAAATTTGCCTCCGAATGCAGGAACTTGGAGAGCACATATTTGTTATCTTTCGCCTCATCATTCCAATGTGCTCCCGGGAGTCCTACCACCTTTAGGGCATCATCTAACTGCTTCTTTGTAGGCGCAAGGCAGATCTCAATAAACTCATCTGGCTCAGGCGCATGAGTTCCAAATACCTCATGGATTGCTTCAGCATTCAACCTCACTTCTTTTACTCGAACAGTAGCAACAATTTCAGGCCTCTCAGTAGATAGTTGCTCACAGTTTGCATAAAATTCCTTGACTAATGCAATGATGGGGAAAGGCGGTGGAACCACAAAGCTTTCCCACCCCTGCTGCTCAATCTGCTTCATCAAATCTGCAGGTAGCACTTTCAAGTTCTTGAAGCCTCTTTTGATTAACAGCTGCCTTTCCATGACAAACTTCATCCTTTCTTTGTGCAGTCTGGATGAGAACTTGGGAAGGTTGTCAATTTCATCTGCAGTCAAGGCCTTTTCTTCTTCCACTTTCTTCTTTCCCTTTTTGAGTTGCTCTTTCTGATTCAGCTTTTCCTTTTTCTGAGACTTGCCAGATGTCTCTCCTTCTTTCACCGCAATGACTTTAATCCTCCTTCCTGTCTTGGGATTTCTCGGAATTGGCTCTTGTTCACTTGCAGGGACTTCCTCTTCCCTTTTTCTCTTGTTAACTTTCTTTGGTGGTCTTCTCTTCTTCCTCTGAATCAACCTCTTCTTCATCAGGTTCTTCTTCTTCGGCCTCTGACTTCTCTGACTCTTCTTCGAGTTCCTCCTCATCTGATGCTTGCTCTTCTGATGCAGCAGCATCACTCTCTCTTGAATTCTGCTCACCTTCAGACTCAGTTTCTGCTTCCTCACTCTCTTGACTTGCTTCTTCTTCTTGCTCTGCATCCTCACTTTCTTCATTTTCAGAAATTTCCTCGTCAGATTGTTTCCTATCTTCAATCTTCTTCTGTCTAGATTCTTTTGCTGGGGTCACTGTTTTCTTGGTTTGAGCTTTTGAGACTGGCTTCTTCTGCTCCTTCTTGGCCAAATTTGCATCCTTCTTCTTTGTGCTTGAAGAAGTTGGAGTAACCTTCTTACTCCCCGTTGATTTCTCTTTTTCTTCAGTCACTTGCAACTTTGCGGCAACATCCACCAGATTTTGTAAAGGATCCGCCTTCGCCTTCTTTGATTTCTCGGATTGCACTCCCTTTTTCACAACAGGTGCTTCCTCGTCTGGCACTTCCACCGGGTTGTCCGCACTCGTTTGCAGAAGCCTGGCATTCCTAATAGCCATGATTGCTAATGCAGTCCGGCCAGACCTTCCTGCACTTTCCCTTTCTTTTCAGGACTCGGGGTTGGCCTTTCTTCCACTGATCCAGGCTTTCTCTTTGTAGGTTGTTTAGTTTTCATTTTTGATGTTTCTGTACTCAACCCAACTCAGAAAATAAGCACAAGATATTTCTGCAAACACAATGCACAAATAGATCACCCAATTCCTAACACAAACAGCCTATCTCACAACAGTTCATCCAAGTAAAGGAAAATACCCTCCCCCAAACTTTATGCTCCAGTAAATCATTCAGAAAGTTTGGTTCACAGACTTCAAAAAAATGATAGGTTTAAGTAATTTCCCTTACTCGAATCAGAATTTTCAATCCAACCTAGAAAGAAAACAAATTACCCCCCTTTTTTTCGCATGCGTAAAGCATAACACATTTTCAGCCCTAAGAATCGACTACCCATCACAATGTCAAAACCTTTCACAACCCTTAGACACAGAATTCACAAGGAGCTTCATAAATTTCAGAGAAGCAAACTTTCGACACAAATTCCAGAAAACTAAAGTTTCACATTACCGTTGGCTACATGTTTCCTCATGTTCTCTCTCCAATTACAATTCACAGTGTCAACAAACAACGAGAGAGAAAGAGTACTTACATTGACTATTTAACCTCACAGTCCTTCGGCTTTTCTTGCTTCGCTTATCGTTTTCTTCTTTCAAATACCCAAAATGGTGATGTTTCTTTTTTGTTTTTCAGAATTAAAAAGCAGAAATGATATATACAGAAACTAGAAACCCTTTCGAATTCCTTTGAAGCGACACAATATAAAATCCAAAATTTAACTGCCACAAGTAACCTGCCAAAAAGTGAGTCTGCCTCCGATGACGTCAGCAGCAGTTCATCGACGGTTACTTGCCTTCCATGTGTCCTTCTCTGCAATGATGATTCAAAATTAGAATGCAGAAATCATTTCTCTCTCTTTTTTTTTCAAATTTTCCTTAATCTTATTAAAATAAAAACTCGAAGATATTCTAAATCATATAATATTAACTCTAAATTTACTCTAATGCATAAAGTTCATCTACCTATAATATAGAAATTATACTATTTACATGATGTAGCACTAGAAGTAAATATTACTAAACTATAAATAAGAAAGCAATAATATTATGCAATGATTTAAAGATATTACTCCCTGAACCAGCCTAATTGCATTTTCAATGAAACTCTTTCCATTGGTTCAGGGGTTCCTTTGCTTAAGGCTCTTCAATGGGGATGGAAGTCTTCTCTCTGTTTATGCTTCCTCCATGATAGTGCTTCACCCTAGCTCCATTTACTTTGAATGTTTCTCCAGTATCCTCATTCTTCAAATCCACTGCTCCATGTGGATATGCCTTGACCACTACAAAGGGTCCTGACCACCGAGATTTCAACTTCCCTGGAAATAGCTTCAGCCTGGAGTTGAACAATAGAACCTTCTGTTCTTCTTCAAATTTCCTCTCAGAAATCCTGTTGTCATGCCACTTCTTAACCTTCTCTTTGTATAGCTTGGCATTCTCATAAGATTGCAACCTCAGTTCATCAAGCTCATTCAACTGCAACATCCTCTTTGCACCACTGTATTTTGGATCTAAATTCAATTTTCTTGTCGCCCAGTATGCTTTATGTTCTAACTCCAAAGGTAAGTGACAAGCCTTCCCAAAGACCAACCTATAAGGTGACATTCCCAAATGAGTTTTATATGCAGTCCTGTAGGCCCAGAGTGAATCATCAAGATGTTTAGACCAATCCTTCCTGGTGACATTCACCACCTTCTCAAGGACACTCTTCACTTCCCGGTTGGAAAGCTCTGCTAACCCATTAGTCTGCGGATGATAAGCTGTGGAAACTCTGTGGGTAACATTATACTTTGCCAACATTGCAGACAAACTTTTATTGATGAATTGAGTGCCCTCATCACTGATTAAAGCTCTAGGTGTGCCAAATCTGGTGAAAATATTTTTGTGGAGGAACTTCATTACTGTAGCTGAATCATTGCGGGCACAAGCACATGCTTCAACCCACCTAGACACATAATCAACTGCCAGTAAAATATACTCATTTCCAAAAGACATTGGAAATGGACCCATAAAATCCATTCCCCACACATCAAACAATTCCACCTCGATTATGTTATTCAATGGCATTGCATTTCTAGCAGGCAAGTTTCCAACCCTCTGACATCTATCACAATTCTTTACAAATGAAAATGAATCTTTGAAAATAGTGGGCCAAAAGAAACCTGACTGAAGAACTTTTGCAGCAGTTCTCTGTCCACCATAATGTCCTCCGTATGCTGCAGCATGGCAGTCTGCCAAAATCGCTTGCACATCCTTCTCTGGTACACACCTCCTAAAAATCTGGTCTGATCCTTCTCTGTACAGCATTGGATCATCCCAATAGTAGTACTTCGTGTCATGAAGAAACTTTTTCAACTGCTGTCCTTTGATTCCATAGGGTTTCCTCCCAGTAGCCAAATAGTTAGCCATGTCGGCATACCATGGGGCTTCCTCTTCACATCTCATCAGCTGCTCATCTGGAAATTTATCATTCACTTGCTCAATCTCTTTTTCATTGAGGTTTTCCAATCTAGAAAGGTGGTCTGCTACTTGATTTTCAGTTCCCTTCTTGTCTCTGATTTCTATGTCAAACTCCTGTAGTAGCAATATCCACCTGATTAATCTTGGCTTGGCATCCTTCTTGGCCATTAGATACTTGATTGCCGAGTGATCTGTATAAACAATCACTTTAGACTCCACCAGATATGATCTGAATTTGTCAAAGGCAAACACTACAGCTAACAGCTCTTTCTCTGTGGTTGTATAATTTCTCTGAGCTCCATCAAGGGTCCGACTTGCATAGTAGATCACCCTGAATATCTTCTCTTTTCTCTGCCCCAAAGCTACTCCTAAAGCATAATTGTTGGCATCACACATAAGTTCAAATGGAGAATTCCAATCTGGCGGTTGCATAACTGGTGCAGAAATCAGAGCAGATTTCAGTTTCAAGAATGCTTCCATACATTGTGGAGAAAACTCAAACTTCCTATCTTTCTCAAGCAACTCAGATAAGGGCTTTGCAATTTTAGAAAATTCTCTTATAAATCGTTGGTAAAATCCTGCATGCCCCAGAAAACTCCTGACTGCCTTGACTGAACTTGGTACTGCCATCTTTTCTATCACCTCAATTTTGGCCGGATCAACTTTCATTCCAGCTTTTGATATCTTGTGTCCTAAGACCACTCCTTGTTGCACCATAAAACAACATTTTTCCCAGTTCAGCACCAACTGTGATTTCTCACACAATTTCAAGACCTATTTGTTGGGATTGTATACTGAAAGCATATATGATTAAGTGTTTCGTACACTGGTATTCATGTATGTATCCGCAACAATGCTCGCTGTCTGATAGAACAATCATACGACGAACTATAATATCCTATTATCTCGCCGATAGGGATGGCCATGTGGTGTAACCACAGCAGGATCATATGGCTCGTTTGACCTAGCAAGATATAAACAGTATCACAGCTGAGACGGTCCCTGGATAGGCTGTCGGTTTAAGCTGCGGCACATCAGTTCATAAGTGGGCTTATCCTGGCTACTTGATGTG
>JAPKLW010000675.1:30763-119008 GCA_026898455.1 Plectranthus barbatus
TATATAAAATGATACATATTAGTTCTGTTTCCTTTTTTTTTTTAAAGGTCCAAAATGTAGAGGGTAATTTTTTTTAGCTCATTCACTAGTATATATACCCCTATTCAATGAGTACTGAAATAATTGTTTTTGTTAACTGACCCATAGAATAATTATATCAATATGGCCACATTTGGAAGTTACATATTTTGAATGATTTTCTTTATCCTTGTGGAAACTCCAATCATCCTATAAATTTACGACATAAATCGTATAGTTTTACCAATAATGAACAAACATTAAATATATTATTTGACATTCATCAAATTATATATACACATTTATATAATTTTTTTAATTATATTTTGACATCACAAATCAAGTGCAGGTCCGCGCAACACGCGGTTGTATATAGATGGACTATTGTTCTTTCTGACCCTCGTTGGGTTGTGTGTTCAGCTAATACGGCTCTAGTATATCATCATGGGAAGCTTTTGGTGCTTGGTGAGGCAGATAAACCATGTAAGCATGAGGCTCATATAATAACTTTTATTTGAGAAGTAAGATGCAAATGCTTTGCACAAGGACATTCAGTTACTTAATTACTTTCCAATAAATGAGGTTTTATCTAACAGCAAGGGCAGTTTGTGTGTATGTGCATAGATGCAGATGGATCTAATGTGATATGAATTTTCTATTTGTTGCACGGATGGATCTCGTGTATATGAATTTGCTATTTGTTGCACAGATGTCGTAAGAGTTTTGGAAGATGGAGATCTACAGACCATTGGCATAATGGATTACGACAAAAGACTGTCACATGCTTTTACTGCTCATCCTAAGGTGGACCCACTCACTGGTACGATTAATTACTGCTGATACGAGTACCATAGTAAAATAAATACCTTATAAGATTTAACTAAGTGTCTGTTTGTCCCTATTCCTCCTTTGTAATAGGTGAAATGCTTTCTCTCCTTTGCTCTTATGGGTTCAGCTGTCATGACTAACTTATTGTTTTTATCTAGTGCATAAAATTCTTCTGTTGTTTGTAACTATGCAATAGCTAAAGTCACCACAATAATGAATCACATGTGCAAACAAAAAATAGTTGGAAAATTAAAAAACTTATGCTAATGAATATCAGATGGTACCTGTGGAATGAGGTCGATAACATGTTCTAGTTGTTGAATGAGGAAGTTCTTAAAGACATTTTTCTTTATATTTTTTGCATCTTGAGAAGATTAATTTCTTGTTTGCACAAGCATGTTATCTTAGATGAGCTTTTCATACAGGTGAAATGTTTACCTTTGGGCGTTCTAATATACCACCGTATATCACATATAGAGTCATATCAAAGGAAGGTTTGATGCAGGACCCAGTGCCAATAACAATACCAGAACCAATCATGATGCATGATTTTGCCATCACTGAAAATTATGCAATTTTTATGGATCTACCATTATACTTCAGGCCTAAGGTGGGTCTTACTGACAATGTTATCCCCATTTTACTTTGACATGAAACATGATGTAGTGATTGTTTCCCATCTTATGCCCACTTCCCCAAAGAATGCACATGTGCGTCCCTCTACCATTTTGCAGTTGGTCATGGCACAACTTAATTTTATTTGAAACTGAGATTTGTAGTTTTCTGTTAGTTCCCATATTGCATAGTTAAAGGCATAAATTAATCCCTTTTTTCTCCATGTCCTTTTCTAGAATCTGAAGTCTAATTTTCCTTCCAGACAACTCGATAAAATCGGGCTTGTGTATATTGATTCATATTCTTTATCTATCAAACTTTTTGGCCACAGAATGAAGCTTCAAATGCAAAAGGAAGGAGGTTCAAATAAAATAATCATTAAATCTAGTCAAGTGGATTCTAAGATTTCTGAGAAGGTTCAAATGCAGTTATCAGGATTCATTACATTTTGTAACGCTGGATGATGCATGGATTAGTGTTCTTCCTTAGTTGTACTCTTGTTTGCCTATTTTAACGGATTCCCTCAGCAGATTGGCAATAAATCTAAATGACCACCAATATTTAAAATGAAAATAATTTCTCTGATTTTCTAGTTCCATTGGATGCAGGTACTGCATGTCAATAGAACTTTTAGGCCTAGTAACATTAATTTTAAATATTTCTATCACCTACTAGTTACTGAATCGTGTCTCTTCCAGGAGATGGTAAAGGAAAACAAGTTTGTTTTCAATTTTGATGCCACTAAGGAAGCTCGTTTTGGAATTCTTCCACGATATGCTAAAAATGAGATGCTGATCAAGTGGTTTCAGCTTCCGAATTGTTTCATATTCCACAATGGTGAGATACTCATGTCTTAGGTGCTTTTAGGAAAGGTTTTCGCATGTTATTCCTAGTCTTTATTTGTTGGTGCCCACAATATATTTTACTGTGAAACGTGTTGCATGATCTGAAGAGAATCTAAAGATTACTGTAGGCATTTTTTGGTTTGAACAAGATATACTTTTGTGGTAAATTTGAGGTGAGACTTGGAAATGATAACACAACACATTATATTACTAGGAGAAAAAAAACGAAACTAATTAACTACCTCAATATAAAATTACAAAAGCCCTTAATTAAGGGATCATAAATTAATTCTCCTATACCTTAATTATCCTAGCCTTCCGACAAAAATGATTACACCTCATCTACACTTCAACACTCCCCCTCAAGTTGAGAAATAGATGTCTTTCAATCCAGCTTGGATTTGTGATCATGAAAAATTGAACAGTTCAGCCCCTTTGTTAGATTTGGCTAATTGAGTATTTGATGGATCGTAGGACATACACTCTAACCCTCCCTTCAATTTTTATTTGATGAAATGTTACTCATTTCAATGTTTTTTGTGTTATCATGCTGTATAGCAATTTGAGCTATATTAATAGCTAATTTGTTGTCACAATAGAGCTTCAAACGACCCTCCCATTTTACTCTTATGTTATCTAAAATGATTGTCGACAAAGTAAATCACATAATGCTTGAGCAATGGCCTTGAATTCTGATTCTGCAAATGACCTTGGCACTACATTCTGTTTTTTGCTCATCGATGTTGTAAGTTAGGTTACCTGCTAGAAAAGTACAATACGATGTACTTTTCAGTTGTACTTTTGCTCAGTATGTCCATTTCCAGTTGAAAAGTACATTTCCATCTCAATTCCGAGGAAGTATTTCCTGTACTGAGCAAGTTATGTACCTCAACTGTTTGTCAGCAAATGCTTGGGAGGAAGGAGATGATGTAGTTCTGATCAGTTGTCGACTTGAAAATGGCAATCTTGATATTTTCAATGGCTCTGTGAAAGAAAAGTTCGGGGATTTTGCAAATGAACTGTAAGAGGCCTACATGGCAATAGATGAATACTTATATCACCTATCTCTAAAGGTGACATCTGCTTATGTTAGGTATGAGATGAGGTTCAACCTTAAAACTGGTTTGGCTTCACAGAAAAAACTATCTGCATCAGCTGTGGATTTTCCCACAGTGAATGAACGATTCACTGGCAGGTAAGAGTTATCAAGTTCATCAAATAATAAGCCTAGCCTAAGGCTGAACAAATTCAAGAGAACAAATTCTAGAAAAAGTCGTAAACGCTTATTAATCTTATGATGATTGGTCATGAGTAATCCAGTTTGTTTCATGTACTTTTCGATTAAGATTTTTGATAATCATTTCTAGTTTTGGGGTTTCCTTCTACATGAAGAAAATGGCCAGTGCATGTATCATGACCTTATGTGTTTTGTGCATTCAGGAAACAAAGATACGTATATGGGTCAATACTGGACGATTATCCCAAGGTAACGGGAATTATCAAATTTGATTTATTCGCGGAACCAGACCCTGGAAAGGAAAAGCTTGAAGTGGGAGGAAATGTTTGTAGCATCTTTCATCTCGGACCTGGGAGATTCGGTTCTGAGGCTATCTTTGTTCCCCGGCAGCCTGGTACCATATCTGAAGAAGATGATGGATACTTGGTTTTCTTTGAGCATGATGAGAACACTGGGTATGTTCTTCATTCACTGTAATCAAGAATCTATTTCTCAGATTTTTCCCCGTGTGAATTATGCCGAGGAAGAACTTAGTATTCCTTATCATTATTCTATTAAGGTTTTGACCTAGTGGGCTGCAACTGCATTTATCCTCTTTCTACATCCAGAAATAAATACTATAGACAGAGCATTAGCTTTTTTTTAGTTACTTGGAAGTCACTCCTTCTGGGTGGTTCTTTTTCTGTGCACAAAAGTAATTAGTCAAACTCTACCGTAAAATGATTGATTGGAGTTCTGTTCCAAAGGAGTTGAGCTTTATGTTCATGCTTCAATCAATCAAACTCTGCTTCAAAAAGCTTGATCATTTGGTCGATCAGGTCCAAAAAGGGCAGTGGTATGTCAAGCACCAACATGGCTTAAATACTAGACTAGATGTTGTGCAGTTTCATTTGGTTTCCTTTCCTGCTATCAGATTTTAGTTTACATTCATTACCTGTATTTCATTGTATGCGTGTGCGTGCGTGTTTGAGACCTCTGGAGTATATTAAGTTTGATTCATCAAATTCCGACTAAATAATGGATTGATTGAGATCTACAGGAAGTCAGCAGTCAATGTAATCGATGCAAAAACAATGTCACCTGATCCTGTTGCCGTGGTGGAACTTCCCAAAAGAGTCCCATATGGCTTCCATGCCTTCTTCGTAACTGAGGTCAGTATATCGATCCCTTTATCGACTTCGTGTTTACCTGCAGTATTATGTTATTATAAAGCCAGTGCATAACCAACATTTCATTAAGAATCAGAAATGGGACAAAACTCATCATGGTAATGAATGACTAGTTCTGCATAATTATGAGTGTCAACATATTTGTTTTTCACTTCTGAAACGACATAAGATGGGAAAACAATCAATTCGAAGTTAAGAATGCCTTGTAACAGAATCAGGCCATCATTCATTTTGTTAATCATGTGCAACAGGAGCAACTTCAAGAACAGGCTTAACGATATCTCAGTGTATTCTAGTTGATATCTGGCTGACTATTACTGTTAATGTTTGGATCTGCGTCCTGTCCATGTCACCCGGACCAATCAAAGGTGGTGTTTTGTGCACATTTAACGCGTCTATATTGCATGAATAGATGATGAGCTTTGTAATAGACATGAAGACATGTATTAGTAGTAAATGTTGAATTTGGTTTTGGGAATACACATGAATATATGATTTAAGATCTTTGTAATAAACATGAGACATGTATTAGTAATATATGTGCCAGGGGATATTATGTATTGTGTGGAGAGTGTAAGAATGTTTCTGGAGAGAGTGAAATTACCATCTTCTAAGTGTTAGGATTCTCATTTAAAAAAAAAAAAAGTGTTAGGATTCCACTAAATCATTAAAATTTGATTTCTGGCTCTCTATAAGTGGATGAATTGATTGTCTCCTCTGTGTGTGTGTGAGAGAGAGAGAGAGAGAGAGAGAGAGTAGATAAGGCACGTCAAAGTTCATTGTCTACGTCGGAGTTGGATTTTCTCGCATTTTGTAGAGGTCGTGAGATTTTCTCAAAAAGTGGATACAACCTCTGCTATAAATTTCTTTCTTTTTTTTAAATCTTATTACAAAATAATGCAATAAAGTATCTTATAAGTTATTTGAAAAAAAAATCTTCGACAGATGTAGCAAGTCTATAAAAATCGTAGGAGCATATAATAAGTTTTACTATTATTATTATTTTGTGTCAAAAACTTTATGTGGGTTACTTTTGAATAGGGGTGGAAATATGTTAGGCTACCCGACAGAGGCTTACGTCTCAGTCTACTTAAAGTCTACATAAGCTCGGCCTATCTCATAAAAAGGTCAGGCTTGGGCTTCTTTAATGGCCTATATAATTAAACAGGCTTAGGCTCGGGTTTCAAATCCGGCCTTTCAAGCCTAACAGACCGGCCAACTTAAATAATATTTTATATAATTATTAGATATATTTATTATTGTATATAAAAAACTAAATTCAGAATTTAATACAACTTGGATATTTATACTACTCCCTCCGTCCCGGTGAAGTAGTTCCATTTCTTTTTGGCACGAGAATTAAGGGTTGTGAGTGTAGTGGAATTAATATTTTATTGGTGAGTGTGAAAAAATTTGTCATTTTAGGAAAATGTGACTACTTCAATGGGACAGAGGGAGGAGTAGTTTATATTCTAAAGTCCGAATTAGATTCAAGAACCCATTTCAAGTTTGAAATAGGTTTACATAGTTTCTCTTGTTTTTATTAAGTTATATTATATTATATTTTATATATATATATATATATAATTTATAAAACAAATAATGTATTTCTAATTTAAAAATATTTTTTAAAAAAATTATTAAATAGGCCTCAAGTAGGCTAGAAGCCCGGCCTATATCACTAAAAAAATTAGGCTAAGGTTTTTATAAAAGCCTATGATAGTAAATAGGTCAGGCCTAGGCTAAGTGAATTTTTTGCAGGCCCAGGCCTATCGGAACAAAGCCTACCTAGGCCCGGCTTATTTCCACCCCTACTTTTGAATATCATCCGTAATAACAAGCTAAGTCTTAAGACTATGTTTATCAATAATTGACTAATTATCCAACTTTTTAAAATATTTGATTATTTTATTTATTTCACGTCATTAATTATCATTCCAATTCAATGATAATAATTTTACAAAGTTTATGTATGATTAATCAATCGTACTATATATAATTTTTTTATTTGATTTTGTATTTAAAATAAAAATACAACTTATAATTAAATTATATATATATATAATATATAAAAGTGTGTATATATTTTGTTTATAAATCGATTAGTAAAATAAAATCTGATTACATAAAAAATGACGGATTATAGATTGATTGTGAGCAATATTAGCTCCTCTCCTCGCACCTCGTACTGGATTTTCAGGCAGTCGAAACTGCACACCAATCGGATTGTCCATCTCGGTAGATGTAAAATACAACATGACCTTCTTAGCAGGAAAAGCCTCCAAATTGAACACAGTGAGTTGTCCATTAAAAACTAATAGTTAGTAAAATATTCAAGGATAATAAAAGTACACTTTATACGAAAAACAGTTGTACTAGAAGGATCATGATCGTCACATGGATCAAAAGTACTAGATCCAAAAAAAAAAATTCTACTGAATTCCAACTCTCAATTTAGAATCGGAAGTTCGAAAGGCGGGATTTCAAATTCCAAAGGCGATCACATCAGTTACAACGCTATTAATGTGTATCTTGCATCAGTGAATCAAGGTTTGACACGTGGTAACGTCCCTTCCCACGTCGCCAGTCAAATCTCAAAACGCACATCGCGAGGCAATGTATCCCAATTATCGCCGAAAATCAAGAAACCGAAAGGTCATACATTACTTTTACTATTTTTATGTGACTTTTTCTCTGCTATAAATAGGGTTCATCTGTTTCCTTTGTGAAACACTTTCTCCTTTCTCCATTGTCGTACCCTTCCTTCCAAGTTTATACTTCGTCTGTAGGGTTTTTACCGTGAACCGAATCACCAAAAACCAATTTGAACCGGATCGATTTATGGATATTGCACATAATTAAAATTCACAAAACCCTAGCATGCTCCTATGAATTTAATGCATATCGTGGATTGAGGAATTACCGTTATTCCGTCGTGTCTGAACCGATCTTTTGCGTTTGAATTTCCAATTTGAAATCAACCACGCAATCCGATTTAATCTGCAGAAACAGAAATTAGAGATCTAATTTCTAGATTAAAATCGAAAATAAAGAGGGAAGAAAGAAAGAAATCTGTTCTCCAGATTAGATCTTCAGATCTGTATCCCGGTGCTGATCAGATCTACTACTGGTGAGGACTCCGTAGATCTGTGGCTTGAGCAGGACCAGAATTCGAAAATTCTCCTCCTTTCACTTATGGATCGGCGCCTCCCTCTCTCTCTCCTAGATCTAGGGTTTTTCAAATTGTGTTATGAAGTGGCTAGGGTTTCAGAGAGTGAGAGGTCTATTTATAGACCTAGGGTTGTAAAACCCTAGTGGGCTCCTGGCTCAATTCAGCACACTTGTTGGGCCAGACCTGGGACCTAATGCAAATAATAAAGTGGGCCTATGAATTAATTAATTCCCATGTCCACAACCCAGGACACAATTAATTAATTAATATTAATTTTTTTTCACCACAGAATTAATACTGACCTACCCCTTTATTACCACGTTATGAGAACGGGTTGCATTAATTGAGAATCCCCATATTTAAGGTTACCGGACATCCATTAATTAATCGGAGCCTCTGACAAGCTCTAACTACAATTAATTAATATCTTATTATTCCCGAGTAGTACCACTCAAACTTTATCACTCGTGCCTGAACTTAATCAGCCTGCAGGACTTTGGCACGATGAATGTTATTGAGCTCCTCAGGGAATGTCCCCATCCTATTACTCGGATATGGTTACCTAAACCAAGTCTCAGGCGGTACTACACGAACTGCTGTTACCCAAGATGCGGATATACGAGCACGTTACTTAGGCTCTCCACCATGGCAAGTCAAAGCAACAGTCAACCCGTGCAAACCCCTGAACCTTTGTTAGGGTTTGGACTCAATCAATATAACGAGATCTTGTATTCGTTGATGTCAGACAGACGATTACATCTCACTGCGGTCCATCAATACGCCACCTCTGCGTACCAGCATGTCAAGTAACCAAGACGAACTACTTATTTCGACAATGCCTCAGCCATCCGGACAGACGTATCCTCATACGCTGTCTCGGTTGTGATCAGGTTTATGTCTCACTAGGTCAAGTGATCATACTGTCTTCTGCGATCTACAACACGCCGTATGATCGTCCCTATCGGTGAGACAAGAGGATACCATTGTTCATACATGTACGATTGTTAACAGATAGGAGAAATAAACCGTTGTATACTAATTATAATAAATGTTTTCAGTATACAAAAACCATCATTGTCTTCATCCAAAATTTTCCTTCGATCTGGCAAAATGGCAAAAGAGCCCAAACCACCAGACATAACCTCACTACCCTTTTTGGGTGCGGTCAAAAAGGGGAAAAGAAGTATGGAAGGTGCAGAAGACATTAGAACCTTGAGCAGAGCAGCTCCGACAACAGAAGTAGAGGCAGAGAAAATATCTCTGTTTTTTACTTTGAGTCTACATGGACTGCTCTCGCCTCTTTAGAAGAGAGCTCTTCACTGCATGATGCCCACAAACTGTGAAATCAGTTCATGCAGTCGAAGTAGAAGAGAAGCTCGGAGGAGCAAGACAATCATTGGGGATGTTCTCCTTGCTCATCTCAACATCAAAACTAGAGAAGGAGCTCCCCGCATGTCTTGCTACTACTGCTGGAATGCCTTTGCCATCGGCAACGCCAGCAGACCTCCGAAAAGCACAGCTGCAGTAAGCCGACATGAGGGGATTCTTAGAAAGTTGGTCAACATATCGAACCAGCTTCCCCTCATTGCACGGACTACATCAGCAGCCAATTTGAAGATCATGAAGATCGGAAGCAACCTAGTATAAACTTGTAATAGTTCTGTAATAGGTTTCCTTTTAGTTAATTTATTGATAACTGCAGTAAAGCAGCAATGCAAATAAATTTTACACCCGAAGGTGGTCAATCCCACAGAGACTATACAACGAACTACCCAAAGTACTAGCTATAATTTCTAGAACATCAGAGTTTGAGGATTTTAGAAAAGGGTTTTTGTTTTGGAATTTAAAGATAACGGTGCTAGAAAATAAAGGTTTTAAAATAATTAAAGGAAAACACTGATCCTAGGGCAGATATTCTAGTCATCAGCATGCATTATCCATCAACTCAGCAACGGGGAAACAATAGATTTTAGTGGATCAAATTCCTTGGTCTGACAATTAAATCCTAGATTACTAAACATTGATTTTCTCCTCTCGGTCTCAAGAACACAAATTTAGCCAATCTCAATATTTATCTAATTAATTCCTACACAAGATTCTTCTTTTTGAGACAGAAAACAAATATATTCAATTCCTCTTCCTATTAACAATCTTCACCTCTCGGTCCGTAGATTAATAACTTTAAACCTAGACTCAAATTCATCTCTCGGTCCATCTTTAAATCTAGACTATTAAATTAATATCAAGAAATTAAACCATGCTATTCGAGTTGATTTCAACAAACATGCATCAGAAAAGAATACACATAGCCCTAGAACCTGCTAGGGTTTATAGCCACAAATCATGACTTGAATAAAAACAAACATATTATTAAAATACCTTAAATTACCTTACAAGGGAAATAAGAACCTTGCAAGTCTCTCAAAACTCCAATGCTGAATATTCTAAGTAAATTAAAGAATAATTTTCGTGCCCTAATTGAGTAGAGTATTTATAGAGGAGCCAAAATATCTAATCTAGGTATTGAGCTAAAATATCAAAAATAACCAAAACAGGCCAAAATTCCTTCTCGGGCATCTGTGTCAATCGACATGCACCATGTCGATCGACACACACGCCAGTCAAAATATAGGTATTTCCTTCACATCGATCTCCTCTTTCGTCCTCTGTGTCGATCGACACCCCTGCTCTGACCTTCGTGTCGACCGACAGGGAGCCTGTCGATCAACATGCCTGCATGCATGTCGAGCCCTTATTCTCAGCCTTGCCTTCGATTGACATCAACCTCTGTGTCGATTGACATGCACCACGTCGACGGACACAGAGGTCCTGCTTCAGGATTTTGGCTCGTCTTCCAACTTTGCTCGACTTCCTGTGCGTCAATCGAAGCGGCAACTTTGTGTAACTCGGCTCTGTCATCATTTCACCTCTTTTTAGCCATAAATACCTGCAAAACTTACCACAAAGGGCATAACATCCTCTAAAACAGTCTCATGCATAGAAATAAGTAAAAACATAAACAAAACAAACTAAAACAATGGAGAAAAACATGGATAAGTGAGTACAAATATGAACTTATCATTTATCCATGTAATTGTAATGAAAAATATTAAAGGATAAACTGACTTGTTGATGACAATCTCTTTTTGTCCAATAAAGCTCTTCAATCTTCATATGCTGAACTTACACACTCCAGTGTAATCAATAGGATCCTAACTCTCTCCTACTTAAGATTAAAATTGCTCTAAACTGACTTGAGAATCAATCGAGCAATATCTCTTCAAATCTATAAGGAGAAGATCTTAAGTAGAAAGCTGACTTTGAGGGGGAACTTTTCTGAGTTTATATGACTTTTTGTCAAATTTGTAAAAATTCAAAAGTTATCCAGTTTAGGTTAAATATGGCTTTGACCACACCAAAAATGGGGAAATTGTTAGGATTTTTGTTAGAGAAATCCTTCCTTATTTTTTGTGTTTTGGTGGGTCAAAGATTGTAAAAGCCATCTTAGTCAGTTTTTCAGTTTCTAGAATTCTAAAACTGTAATCCTTGTATAGGATCGATCGAGTTGTAATAGAACTTAGGTTGAAGATCGAGCATAGGAGATGCTCGAGAACTGAAGAACTGCACGTCTTAAAACTTGGTTTTCACCAAGTATAGCCTTGACCAAAATTGAGTTAAGGAACTCAGAATAGGATCTTCCATACTGACCATGAGAAGTCAGTATGAGGGCTTTCCCATACTGACTAGGAGACGTCAGTATGAGGGTTTTTCATACTGACCAGGAGAAGTCAATATGGAAAAATGAAGACGTTTTCCATACTGATTGTGGACAGTCAGTATGAGGGTCAACCATACTGACTATGGGAGGTCAGTATGAGGGCTAGCTATACTGACCTTGGGAAGTCAGTATAAGATCCTCTACCTTCAAAGCACGAGCTATTTGAAGACATCGAAGCTCGGTCAAACTTCGGCATGTTCATGCCCAAGTAAAAATCAGTACGAGGATATCTAAACTTGGATTCCTCAGACTGAAACTTGGTCTAACACAAAGTTAGTGTATAGTACACTGCCAAAGCAGAGCAGACCTACGACATAAGCTACGATTGGACAACATCTTCCATGAGTCTAACGTTTGGATTTATGTGTCTAACGAGCAGAAATTCGAAATGCCAGAGAAAGTCCTCTATAAATAGGACTGCACATCAACCTTAAACGATTACGAATTTGAAGAATTCTCAATCTAAGAAGAGCGCTCTGCTAAGCCATCTCTCTGCTACAACTCTCTGAGTTTCTGTGTTTCTTTACACGAGACTTGAGTTCCTGACTCAAGTTATTACTCCGTGCTATTCTCTCTTAGCACGAGGCTGAAGCTTTCCTTTGGTGAATATATCTTTTTAAGATATATTCATAGCAGTCAGTTTCCTACTTTGGGATATTGATTCTCTCGGGCGTATGCCAACAAACTGAGTTCTGGGAACAACAACAGGCATCCAACCACCAGGAAGAAGGCTGCGGGGTGTCGTGCTCACTTCAACTTGAAGACTAAGCCTATAAGGAGTTACTAGGTGAGCGCCATGGCTGACTGAAGGACGAAGGCGCCAACGGGCTGTGTATAGATCTTAAGGAGGCTTGTACTTACCTAGTTAATTATCCGGACATTGGGTTTGAAGAGTGGATGTAGGATATTTTGATCTGAACGACTATTAATATAGTGTGTTCTTTACTGCTTTGTTTTTATCTCTGTCTTGTTTAGTTTTGCAAACTGACCTTTGAAACCTTCAATACTTGTCCAAGTATTGAAGAGTATATTTTGTGAAACTTACCTAACAGTGACAGACCTAAGTTTAAGTCTTCATACACACTAAACTGAGTTATATCTGTTTATCTGAACAAGTGCAAGTGTATTATTTTTGCTTCTGATGCATATACAAACCTTCCGCTGCACATATTTGTAACTCTGATTTCGGGACCAACAACAACAGTTCAACACAAATTGGTTGGCAAAAAAAATTAAATGATTCAATAAAACAACTACTTTTTCGCACGAATTGGGTTGGCAAAATGGGGATGAAATCACGCAAGAATAGAAAACCATTGACATAGATTGGACCATAAATGATTAAAATATGTTAATTACCGCAATAGGATGTACCATCGATTCCGATCGATTGTTAAGGAGGCAGCGACAAGAGAGAGAAATGTGCCCGACAGTGTGATGATTTTGAATCCACAACACAAATTTAGGGTTTTAAAATAATTGGGTCTGAATCGTTGGTCGGTTTCGGGTCGGAATTGTAATTCCGACGATTCTGACCCGAGTTTGAACCTGCAACGAGACCACATTTTATTATTTTATTCGACAATCTAACTGGGTCGAATCCTGGTTGGTCTCGTTTGTTCCGGTCATAATCGGACGGATCTGACTCGGTCAACTAAATTAATTCATTACTCAGATCGAGTCAGATTCGGGTCGGCATCGGGTTTGATCCGGTTCACCTTAAATTTCATTTTTATTATTAGTTTTATTTAAATTTCTCATGTGGATTTATTTTGAATCAGAATCGGTCAATTTTTTTAATATCATATACATTCTCAAATTAATTCGAAATTCCTTTTTTCTGAAAAAGGACATCTGAAAACCTTTAAATGACCGAAAAATATACTTTAGGGTATATTTGTAATGTCTTATATTGCAATGTGAAAACAACCAGCTTAGGAATGCAAACTTGTAAAAACTTTTCCGCTATGCAACATATTTTCTCTAATTTAGGAAAAGCACTATTGTATTTATTAATCTTAATAGTTATTATTTATAATAAAAATCATGAATGATGCAATATATCCTAATTGATTTTCTTATACAAATTAAATTAAAAAACGTGAATTATATTTATAAATCAATCAAAAACTAATTAATAATTGAAAATTACTATATACTATAGTTGATTGAAATGAATCATTCCAAGCTGAATTTATAAAATTAATATAAACGGTAATACATTAAAATTATTAACTAAGAATAATAATTTCGATAATAGAGTGGAGAGTGTTGTATGAAGGTGATGATCATTTTAATCCAAAATCCCTTTTTTATTTTATTTATTTATTTAACTTAAGAAGTTAGCGTTATATTTGAGAAAAAGTATTAATGCTACCTTTATTTATATTTTTCTGGAGTTATTGCATTAACAATGGAATGTCGTCAACGTACATTTTTTAATAGAAATTTAATAAAACAAGTTGTACAATGACAATATAAATATATCTTCCAACTCGAGAGTGATTTAAATGTTTTGAATGTGTTGAATAATTTATGAGTTTGAATTTTAAATAGAAATATGAATGAATGAGGTTTAAATAAATACATTCTATTAAAAAAATTATTCAAACAAATTTTACAAAATACTAGTACTAGTTTATTGGTTCAATTTCTGAAAATAAATTTTATTTATTTATTTTTTATCCAAGAAAACAATTATTTATTTATTTGTTGAGACAGATTTTTTTTTTTTTTTTTGCTACATACACACCACAGACATTCCACTCACTCCTCCACTGTCGGTGTGAGCGTGCCCCATTCTCTCTCTCCTCTTCCTCTGTCTCTCTCTCGCGGCAGCTCAGCTGTCGTTTTCTTCCGTTACACTCTGCTTTCATCTTGACTATATCCACTTCCATTTCATCATCATTTTCTCGTAAATATTCTATTAATTTCTCTCTGGCGTTAGAGGGAGACAGCTGCTACTGGTGTGTTTTCATCCATTTCGCTGTAATTGTTGGATTAGGTTTTGATTGTTTGCATTGGTGTGCGGAGTTTCCGATAGCCTTTGATTTTGGATGTGATGTGAGTTTCGGCGTTGTCCTTTATTGCTTGCAATTACTCTGTTTGTGGAATGTGTTGGTTGTGTTGACGGACATTTTCTCCGCTTTTTTCATTTAATTTGTGAAGTGGATTTAATGGCGCGGTTAAGTCTCTGAGAATTTTTTGAAACAATGTTGTTGACTGCTACATTTTGCTTCAGCTTAATTACGAGAACGTTATGTTGCTTTATTGTGTGTTTTGAAGAAATCGAGTGGATATGAGACGTCATCCGTGTGCGGCTTACTTTATTTATTTATTTATTTTTTGCTGAAATTCGGTGGTATTAGTTTGTGGAGACGATCTGATCTCTAAATTGAGGAAATCTGTGTGAGAGGTTTTGCTTTCCTATGAAAGCGCGTGAAAATAAAACCCTATTTCTTGCAGCCTTTTTGCAGGAGGGCCTCATAGACGCTCTGGGATGCTAAAATAAGAGTGAAGCTATAGAAGCTCTTATTGTTGTTGAAGATAAGTGACAATGGATTCTGAAGCGGAAATCAGGGTTAGTTGCTAAGTTTTTGGTCAATTTTATTTTTCTATTCCCTGCATAATTATGCTTTGTAGATTGCCTAATCGAGTTCTATCACTCCTCTGTGGGTCATGTTTTTCTTGCACTGAATTTGGATTTCTGGTTTTAGGATTTATGTGTATTTTATCTGTACCAGAGTTGCATGTCGATTTGATTGATCTAAACCTTGTGAATATGGAATCTTCTTGATTGGTAGGGGAAGACCCCGAAGAACATTGGGAGTCAGGTCTGTCAGATATGTGGTGATGGTGTGGGGCGGACTGCTGATGGTGAATCATTTGTTGCTTGTGATGTCTGTGCATTTCCGGTATGCCGCCCTTGCTATGAATATGAGTTGAAAAATGGGAATCAGTCTTGCCTTCAGTGCAAAACCCGATACAAGAAACTTGAAGGTACATTTTGTTTTCATGCATGTGGTTGGAGATTGGACTTTTCTTATTTTTTGGAACTAAAAGCATAATATCTTGACATATTTTCTTTGTATATTTTAGATCCTAGATTGATTAAGATCTACAATAGCATGTGACGGAGCATAATTTTTTTAGTTGAAATATTAGAATACTTATACACTATTTTTTTTGTTTGCCTTTCAATGCGTATAATTCTCCTTCCCTTTGAAAAAAAAAATCTCCTGTCTTCAAGGATATTAAATATTAGGAAGAACATTGCTTTCAGTTATGCAGAATGAGCAAATAAACTGTCGTCTTAATTAAAAGGTATGCTTTGGAAATTGACAGTATGACTTGTACCCAAAAGATCTAGAAAAGAATGCTAGAAAATCTATTTCAGAAGCAATTTCAAATAATTTTTTAACTTCTTGAAATTTTCTTTATGTGTTACATTGATTGGTGTTTGGCTGTGTCTTGCTTGCCCTTGACTCCAACATCTATTAGGATTCAACCTGCAATACACACCTTAGAATGGCCTACTAAGCAGTAAGCTCTGGGTTTTGACAATTGAACTGCAATTAATTTAATATTACTTTTCTGAAAGTCACATTTAACACTGAACAGGAAGTCCTACTATTCATGGTGATGGGGAGGAGGATGGTACTTCAGTTGGTGGAAATGATCTACATGGCTCAGATAATCAAAATGAAAAGCAGAAAATCTCAGAACGTATGCTGAGCTGGCGTATCAATAATGGGAGAGTGGAAGATGTCAGGGCACCAAAGTACGATAAAGAGATCTCTCATAACAACATTCCTTTGCTTACAAATGGAACAGATGTATGTTTACTACCCTTAATACTCTCTTCTCTTCTCTTTTCTTCTTCTTTTTTTTTAATTATTTGATAAATATCTATTGCAGTGATAAATATCTATTGCAGTCGGGTTCTGTTACCTATGTTCTTAAATATGTTTCCTTTCAATTGTTTGTAGGTTTCTGGAGAACTGTCTGCTGCATCACCTGGTCGTCTTTCGATGGCATCTCCCCCTCCTAGTATTGGTGCTGGAAAAGGTTACCTTGGCCTATTATTCCTTAGTCTCGAGTTTTACCTGTCAAGTCTTTTTCTTTTGTTGTTTTTTATTTTTATTTTTATATCTACTATCCGACATCAATCATATCTTCTTTAATTTCTTTTTTCTGTCTTCAGCAAGGATTGTGGATCCAGTGAGGGATTTTGGATCCTCAGGGTTAGGTAATGTGGCCTGGAAAGAGAGAGTTGATGGCTGGAAAATGAAACAAGAGAAGCCTGTTGTTCCAATGACTACAAGCCATCCTCCTTCAGAGAGGGGAGCTGGAGATATTGATGCCAGTACAGATATCCTAGTTGATGACTCACTACTGTGAGTTCTTGCATTTTTGTTCTTGTAGAGTTTTCTTTGGGTACAATGTATTAATTGAGTTAGAACTGTTATTGTTCTTATTTGTCTTTGGCTCCATAGAACTCAAATGTGATGGATGAATATATGTTGATACCTGCCTGATTTTCGTCTTGTTGCAGGAATGATGAAGCTCGACAACCCTTATCAAGGAAAGTTTCTGTTCCATCATCAAGGATAAATCCCTACAGGATGGTTATTGTACTGCGACTTGTGATTCTTTGCATTTTTCTACACTATCGAATAACCAATCCAGTACCCAATGCATATGCTTTGTGGTTAATCTCTGTGATTTGTGAGATTTGGTTTGCTATATCGTGGATTCTGGATCAGTTCCCAAAATGGCTTCCAGTGAACCGGGAAACATATCTTGACCGGCTTTCTCTAAGGTGAGAAAACTGTCATTTGTGCGATCCTTTTCTTTTTATGTAGTGTCTTTTAGTTGTATTGGTATGATCTAGTAGGTGATGATAATACTGCCTCATTTTCTAACATTACATCTCTCTCTCTCTCTCTCCCCGGCACTTCCAAATTATCACATCACATCCCATTTCTTTTTTCATTTTCGTTTCTTTTTAATACATATAGATGGAAGTGTGTGTTATCATCTGATTTCAGATTAAGGTAATTTAACGAAAATTTAACAGATATGATCGTGAAGGAGAACCATCACAGCTGGCTGCTGTTGACATATTTGTCAGTACTGTTGACCCTTTGAAGGAACCTCCTCTGGTCACAGCTAATACTGTCCTGTCTATACTTGCGGTTGACTATCCGGTGGACAAAGTCTCATGCTATGTATCTGATGATGGTGCCGCAATGCTGACATTTGAAGCTTTGTCAGAGACATCAGAATTTGCAAGAAAATGGGTTCCTTTCTGTAAAAAGTACAGCATTGAGCCACGGGCTCCTGAATGGTACTTTGCCCAGAAGATTGACTACTTAAAAGACAAAGTCCAGCCATCCTTTGTAAAAGACCGTAGGGCTATGAAGGTGAATATTGTTCTGTATCTGGAATAGTTATTGAAGCTTCACATCTGGTAGCATCTTATGTTGGTTCTCTGCTTTTTGGCAGAGAGAATATGAAGAGTTCAAAATTCGTGTAAACGCTCTTGTTGCTAAGGCCCAAAAAGTTCCCGAAGAAGGTTGGGTCATGCAGGATGGTACTCCGTGGCCTGGAAATAATACACGAGATCATCCGGGAATGATCCAGGTTAGCTATCTATTGGAGTCATACTGAAAAATGGAAATGTTCCTTTAAATTTATTGAACCATAGTGGATGGTCCTGCAATACATTGCTTACTTGTGGTGCATTTATGACAGCAAAGTAAACTGATTAGTCATTTTGTATTTTTTACATTTTAAGTGAAGTATGCACGTATTTAGTTTTACGGGATCTCAACATTTATAGAGTTACTTCAAATTTTCTCCTGGCTTCTCTCTCTCTCCAAGTATAGCACTCTTACATTATTTCTTGCAGGTTTTCCTTGGCCAAAGTGGAGGCCTTGACAGTGATGGTAATGAGCTGCCACGACTAGTATATGTTTCTCGTGAGAAGCGTCCTGGTTTCGAGCATCACAAGAAAGCTGGTGCCATGAATGCGCTTGTAAGTGGTTGGATGATATTTGTCATTATGTTTTTGGTCTATCGACAAATTAACCTCTTTCTGTGACTCTTACAGGTCCGCGTGTCAGCTGTTCTCACTAATGGTCCTTTCTTGTTGAATCTTGATTGTGATCACTACATAAACAACAGCAAGGCCTTGCGAGAAGCAATGTGCTTTCTAATGGATCCTAATCTTGGGAAATATGTGTGCTATGTTCAATTTCCACAGAGATTTGACGGAATTGATAAGAGTGATCGATATGCCAACCGCAACACTGTCTTTTTTGACGTAAGCTAGTCATTACTGTTTGTCGCCCCTAGCTAGTTTATGCTAATGATTCCAAGTATTTATTTGAAGCAATTCCTTGTAAATCTGATTGAAGCTATTGTTTTGTGCTAGATCTGTACTAATATGCATCTATTTTTGTTGTGGTTATCAGATAAATTTGAGAGGCTTAGATGGAATTCAAGGGCCTGTGTATGTCGGCACTGGATGTGTCTTTAACAGGACAGCTTTGTATGGTTATGAGCCTCCTCACAAACCTAAGAATAAGAAAGATCGATTGTTCTCTTCCTGTTTTGGTGGGTCAAGCAAGAAATCTTCTAAATCAAGTAAAAAGCAGTCTGATAAAAAGAAATCTGCCAAGCATGTTGATCCCACTGTTCCTATTTTTAGCTTGGAGGATATAGAGGAGGGAGTTGAAGGTGTGCTACTTCTCTTATGTCAATTATGTGAACCCCTTGTTAGCCTGGTGCTTATCCATGAACTCTTCTGCTAATATGGAATATTTGCTTTAGTGAAGATTTTTCTATGTTGGTGACTTGGTGTACACACACATGATTCCTTGATCCTCTCTTACCTATGAAGTGTCTTATGTGTTTTCCTTTTGCCATTTGTAATAATTGTTGTTATCAAGTCATGCATAGCTTCACATGCTTATTGTAATTACTCATTTTTACAGTTATCTTTTGTCTTCCAAAATAAATACCTATTAATGGCAAAATTTGTTCCAGCTTCTCTTTCAATCTGTTTATTTCATCTTTTTCTTATGTTGATTATTCATTTTTTGATCCAAATCAGGTGCTGGGTTTGATGATGAGAAGGCATTGCTCATGTCCCAAATGAGCCTTGAGAAGAGATTTGGCCAGTCTGCTGTTTTTGTTGCATCTACTTTAATGGAGAATGGGGGTGTTCCTCAGTCTGCAACGCCAGAGACTCTACTGAAAGAAGCCATTCATGTTATAAGTTGTGGATATGAAGATAAGACAGAATGGGGGAGTGAGGTAAAGTTTTTGTCTATCTGGAATTCTTTGGGACACTCAGATTTTGTTGATCCTCTGAAAAATTTAGATTTTACTAGTTTCTTAGAATCATTGCAATGATTCTTTTAACCTAGAAATGCATTTTGCTGCATAGTGTGTTAGGATCCAATATTCTATGGTGACTAGAATTGGGGTTTGTGTAGAATTTGGGGCCGGCCAAGGAAATTGGGCCTCTATTTTGGAAGCCCGGTCTTGATGGGCCACCATTGAACTCATTTAGGCTGGATCAGCCAGTCCAGCATGTTCGTTTGTATATTTTCGCTGGCATGTTTTCAGGCCTCTATATTGAGGCCAATGTCTGCCACGACGATAGGTAGTTTGGGCCAGCCCATTAGGCCATAATTAATATTGAATGCTTTCATGGTGGTAATTACATCTTTGTCCTTTTTTTTTTTTTGTAATTCCACGAGAATAATATTTACTGGCTTACTCTTCAAATAAGCATTCATTTGCAAATTTATTTACTGGCTTACCATCAATTTGTTTTTCCTTGAGAGTTGCGACCACTCATTACAATGATGTATGCATTCCTTAAGTAGTGAAGTAATGTGGCAATTTTTTTTCTGTTGCAGATCGGGTGGATTTATGGTTCAGTAACAGAAGATATTCTCACTGGTTTTAAGATGCATGCGCGTGGCTGGCGATCTATTTACTGTATGCCTCCACTTGCAGCCTTCAAGGGATCGGCTCCAATCAATCTTTCTGATCGTCTGAACCAAGTGCTCCGATGGGCCTTGGGATCAGTGGAGATCTTATTTAGCAGGCATTGTCCAATATGGTATGGCTATGGTGGAAGATTGAAATGGCTAGAGAGATTTGCATATGTCAACACCACCATTTATCCCATCACTTCCCTTCCTCTTCTGTTTTACTGTACACTACCAGCTGTCTGCTTGCTTACTGGAAAATTCATCATCCCCCAGGTTAGTTTCAATCGCGAATCCCTAAGATCCATTGTGCCTGCCATCCTAGTCTCATTATAGACTGTCAATGTCTGGACACTATCAGATGTTAACGAGTTTGTTACATATCCAAGTTTGATGCCATTATTTGGCCTCAACTGGTGAGTCGGCTGCATTAATTTATTTTCTATCTTGTATTTGCTACATTTGACATGATCATGAACATTTTAGCCTTGTATAACTGCGTCTGTCCTCAGCACATAATAATAATAATGATGATGATGATGATGATGATAATAATAATAATAATAAATTATGAACTCTGTATTGCAGATCAGTAATCTTGCCAGTATCTGGTTTCTCTCCCTCTTCCTCTCCATCTTTGCTACTGGTATACTGGAGATGAGATGGAGTGGAGTCGGAATAGATGAATGGTGGAGGAACGAGCAGTTTTGGGTGATTGGAGGCGTCTCAGCTCATTTCTTTGCTGTAGTCCAAGGTTTGCTCAAAGTGCTTGCTGGCATAGATACCAATTTCACCGTCACGTCTAAAGCATCGGATGAAGATGGAGACTTTGCTGAGCTCTACATGTTCAAATGGACAACTCTCCTGATAATGCCAACAACTCTCCTCATCGTAAACTTGGTTGGTGTTGTAGCCGGAATTTCATATGCAATCAACAGTGGGTACCAATCTTGGGGGCCACTCTTCGGTAAATTATTCTTTGCTTTTTGGGTGATAGTTCATCTCTATCCTTTCCTGAAAGGTCTCATGGGTCGCCAGAACCGGACCCCCACCATTGTGGTTGTCTGGTCCATTCTTTTAGCTTCCATCTTTTCACTGTTATGGGTGCGAGTAGATCCTTTCACAACCCGAGTCACTGGCCCGAAAGTCGAGGAGTGTGGAATCAACTGCTGAACTCTCCTTCCCAGAGTAAGGTTTGTTTTGTATGCCTGGTCTTTTTTTTTTGTCCTTGCGGTGAACCTTCGCCCTTTGTGCATAAATAGCTATATACTGTACAACATTTCTTATATAAAAGATTCTGTGAAGAATAGTGTTTATATGTTGCTTTTTTTGATATATTTCACTCTATTGTTAATGTTCATACAAGTAGATTTCCAATTTCACATTCAGCATGAATTGTTGTACTTGTCTTAGAAATGATACTTAGGGTTTGGTGTGGATGTAAAACTACTACATATTTTTTTAGGGTAAAAACTTTTGTGGATTTTGTTTTTATGTGAGATAAAATGCAATTGGTTGATTTTAAATTGATCGATTTGCGGAAGAAATTGGTTGAGTTTTAGTGATAATCGCTCGTTTTATAATTGGAGAAACTAATTGATGTTTTGTTCATCGATTGACTTATATAAATTGATTGATTCTTTTATCAAATTGGTTTATAATTCATTTTGTAATCTCACAGGAAACCTCTTTATTGAGAGTGTGGATTTTATTAATGGCTCGAATCAATTTGCAGTGTGGCTCCAGCTAATTGATGCATTCCATTAAGTTCTACTAAATTCATTTTGTTTATTTGTTTTCTTTTTTGAAAAACTCGTGCCCAAAATTTAGGATGGATAATTTTTGTGTCGGATTATTATTATTATGTTCGTGTTTTAAGCAACATTACCGGTCGTGTCGTGTTTAGAAATATCGTAAGATTTGTGTCGTATAAGAAATTACTGGTTCTACACTAATTAAATTGAGCACCTTCAATTTATTTGTTTTTTGAATTGGGCAAGGAGAGGGTGTCCCTTCCAATCAAATCATTAATTTAAAAGTAAATATTTTGTCGAACTGACTCACTTCTAATATATAAATATAAATACATATAAGTGGCTGTTAAGTTTGACCCAACTAATAGAGAAGTTCAGAGATAGGGCCCAAAAATAATTTCAAACCAGGGAAAGATGCTACATTTGACTTGGTACATTCAAAATGTATGTGCAATATTAATTACATTCATACGACGAACTAACATTTTATATCTATATATATGCTAAACTAAAGAATAGGTTACAAGATGAAAAGGCGAGAATAATTATTTTATTTTATTTAAATACATTATAATTTAATTTAATACTCTATCCGTCCCAATTATTTGGTCCAGTTTCAACTTGCACGAATGTCAAAAATCATTTATGAATGTATTAAATATTTGAACAAACTTCCTGAATTACCCTTATTTAGCAATAATTATCAATAATGAATCATATTAATTGTGTGTCATTTATAATATAGTTCAAGGATATCTTTGTAAACTCGTATAAAAAATATTACCAAATTTAGATAGTGGACCATATATATGGGACATACCAAAAAGGAAACATGGACCAAATAATCGGGATGGAGGGAGTAGTTATTAACTGATACTAATGATTATACTCAATATTTATTTGTAAATATGTTTGATCTTAATTTCAAGTTTTATATCTCATAGTAAGTACTTTATTTTTCACAAAGATCTCAATAGTTTATAATTTGATAATTTATATAGATTCAGTAATCAGACTATAATTAAATTTATATAATAAAATAGAAAATTGAATGATAATTGTTGAGTTTGATTTGTGATGAGATAGTGACCATTGGAACTTATGAGAAATAGGAGAAAAATAGCTAAAGAACGATGAAATGACGTGATTTTATTATGAAAAAAAATAATAAAGTGTGAGTATTGAAATTTGCCGAGTACAAGTGTAATGGGGAAAAATCATGTTGAAAATGACCTAGCAACTCATCTTTTATAGTTCAAGAGGAACTGTTACAACCTTAGAAGATTAAGTTGTTGTGGGAAGTTGACGACTGCGTCCTTTTCGGAGGTCGTTCAGCTAGGGTTCCTTAACGGTCCCCCAGATTATCTGCGGTTGGATCCTTATCCGTTTGACTTCTCCCCAGTAGATGATGCGAGGAACTTGGGGGTAGTTCTGATTCTTGCAGGGCGGTTGAGTTTGGACCTTCAACGATCTTCTGGGTTCTTCGCGGCTTGAGACTCGTCTCCTTAATCTTCCAGGTAGATCATGAGTCGTAGTTCTATAGCTCCAGGTCGTGCGCTTCGGGACCTGGATCCTGCTTGTAGTTCGTGTCTTGTAGACGACCTACTATGGGCTGTGCGAGCTTTGGACCAAGATCTTTGAGAGATGGGCCTTCGCATATAGATTGTTATTAATCATATTGGGCCTGACCTGACTTAGCCCAACCAGATTTGGGCCCAACAATAGCCCCTTCGGGCTTGAGGTTGATCGCTAGGGAGAACCCTAGGTCGAACAGTTGGATCGAGCCTATCGCAACACAAGTGCTCAATCGCAGAAGTTCTGAGCTCCTCGTAAGGAGGCATTTGAGCCCTCGAGTGGACCTCGTGAAATCCTAATCTCCTTCAGATGGTCAATCTCCCCATGGGTGAGTTTGATAGGTGTAGGGGCCTGTTTGTAGGCACTTACACGGGAATGCAGGTAGCTCCGTGGTGCTATCTTGCGGGCTCGAACTGTGGGTCCAAAACTACGAGGTTGGATGGGGGACATCCCGTTTGGTGTCCCGCTTTATGGGATTAGCTCTAATGTACAATGCTTTGTACATCCCCGTGGGGAACTCATGCACGGAGCTCTGATTTCTATCAGCTTGTGGAGTGTTCAGGACCATGTAGTCGTACACATAGGTCGTGTTTTCCCGGGTCGTATCATTCCGGGTTTTAAATATGGGTCGTGGATTCAGGTTATGACTTTGAAAATCATGCACAAGAGTTTATGGCAATTTTGTCGCTAGTTGTTGGTATAATCGTAAATACGTGGGTTGCAAGGGGTAGTTATTGAAGGTTACTGGAATGCGAACGGTCGCCTGCTATAGGAGTCACATCATCCTCGACTTTGTCACTCTTCACTCGAGCTACTTCTTTTTGTTCTCTGGCGATTTGCTCCGGCGGTTACGATCTTCTTCCTGAGTCAGTTTTCCCCATTCTGAGATTAGTGGTGCTCATCTTCCTCTTGTCTCTAAAGTTATTCTTTTGTGGAGTGTGTACACGGTAGGCTTTTGGGGATTGGATTTCTTGTAGAGTTTTAGGGTTTTCTTTGTTGTTATCCCTCAATGTCTTCTGTGTCTAACTCACAGAATAGGGGTAGTAGTTCACCGCTCCTATTTTGTGAGTTTTTGCCCTTCGACACATCTGCTTCAGAGGAATTAGGCTCTCTTTCGCTGGGTCGTGGTACTCCTGAACTCGAACCGAGTGAGGGTGCCTGGCCTATTTTTAGTCCGCCGGTGGTATAGGTGCCATCTTCTTCTGGGGGCGAACCCCCTGTGCAGTCCGCCAGATCTAAGAAGGGGAAGGGGAAGGTTGTTAACAAGGATCAGGTGAAAGATGCCGTCTGGATGGTGTCTGAAATGCAGCTTGTTAAGGTTATGGGACAGGTGTCCTGAGATCTTCCTGTGTTCCGTGTTCCTTTTGAGGATGAGAGAGATGTTTTAGTCCTCCCTTAGGTTACATTGCCTTCTATCTCCCCATTATCGAGAAGGGGATTGATTTCCCTTTGCATCCATTCTTTTATGATGTTCTAAACTCTTTGTTTTTCCCCCTACAATCTGTCCCTGTAAGTTGGTGTCACATGGTTGGCACTTTCTTGATTTTTATGGACCATGGACTCGGCCTTCCTTCAATTTGCAAATGGCACTAATGTACCACCTTAATGCTTTCCGGCCTGGCTACTATTACGCCACAAAGTGGACAGGGGATCGGTCCCCGTTGGTTCAGGTTGCTCCCAAAAACTCTTCTAAGTAGTGGAATCGGTGGTTCTTCCTGGGGATGAAGCCTGTTGACCCAGAGTTCACTCCAGTCAGAGAGGATGTTTTAAGTCGATTCTCGTTGCATGGGTAATGTTCTGACTTGCTTATCTTGTCGTTCTTTCTCACACTTGTTTTTTTTCTTTTGGTGTGCATGTTTCTGACGCATAGAGCTCACACAGGCAGAATTGAAGAGGGTTGATGAAGCATATGTAGTAGTTGGAAGAGCGTGGAAAGAAGTGAGAGCGGGTCAAGTGTTTCGGCAACCAGCATTAGAAACCAGGATGGTAGAATCGAGGAACTGTCGAACAGGATGTAAGGAAGCAGGGCTACACATGCAGCGTTGGCAGAGGCTCTGAAATTGAAGAAGCGGGCTCCAAAGGAGGCAAGTCAGCCTGACATGAAGCGTTTGGCTTCCGGTCATCGTTCGGGGTCTCCCCCACACAAGAGATTGCATGTGGAGCACGACGAGCGCCAGTCGTGTGCGCGAGGTAAGGATGGCTCGGGGAGGGAGGAGGAAAGACGGGAGGAATGTACAATGCTCTTCGTGGAGGATGAATTTGACCAGCACCGAGAAAGGAGGCACAAGGGGAAGGAGGGGACTCAGGAGGAGTCCCAGGAGCGGGAGGTCGACAGGTCTCGGCCTTTGCTCCCTCCTCCGCCTTCTCCTCCGTTAGGCCATGCCGGTGACATGGAGTTCTTCATGTCTCGAGTTTGACATTTGTTGAACACATCTGTATCCGCTCCTGATGCCTCCTTGGGCCCTATTTTTAGCAGGCGGTCGACGTGGACTTGAAGGCGGTCGAGGTAATCCGGATCATTGGTGAATTTACTTTGCTGGTCTTTTGATCGTTTGTTCTGCTTTTAAGGTGTGATGGGGCTACTTAACTTTCATCGTGACATTACCATCCATGCAGAGAATCAGGTGAAGGAGTTGGCAAAGGTGCGTTTCGAAGGTCCGAGGATCGGGGAGTTGGTGAGGAGGGTGCAGGAACTTGAGGAGGAGCTAGGCAAGTCTCAGGAGGAGCTTCGACTTTGCAAAATGGACCTCGATAGGTCTAGAAGTGGCTCTCGGATCTAAAAAAAGAGTATTCCAAGGCTGCATTGGAGGTTAATTCCTTGAGAGGCGAGATATGCACGCTGACGGCACAACTGGGATCTGCCAGGGAGGAGCTTTAAACTCAAGATATTAACTTCCGACAAGAGCTCTCCATCCTGGATTATGAGATTTCCAAGTTGAGGAAGGTGGAGGGGCTTGACTACTCTGCCATCATCATGTCATTTCAGCGAGACCTACGATGCGAGTTTGATTTCTTTTCCCTTAAGTTAGCCCCATGGGTGTGCTGAAACTTATGTATTTCTTTTGCATATGATGGTAGATCAGGTGATGGCAGACATGTGAGCTTGGTTAGCTCTGATGTTCCTCAAGCTTAACTTCAACTTTCTGGATATGCCTGAGGAAGATGCGAGCCAGAAGGTGGTGATCCCAGAGCCGAACAAGGCTGGCCCGCAGGTTGGTCTTTGCCTCTTCTTCTTAGGTTGATGCAGAGGCTTCTTCCGATCCGATCTTGGATGCTGCTCTAGAGAAGCCCCAAGGTGATGATCGTACCTAGAAACAACTGACCCCTCCGATGAGCTCCCAAGGTCTTGGCCCCTCCCAACCGTCCGACGTTGATGCTTCATGACTCTGACTCCTCCTCCGTTGAAAAATTTTAAGTTTCCATCTTGAACAATCTTTGAATTCCTTTCTTGGACAACTTTAAATTTCTTGCTTTTGAACAACTTTAAATTTCCGCACGTTTTTTGTGAAAAGTCTTGCCCGTACTTTCTGCGAGTTTTACGGTATGCTTTCTTAGTGTCTGTTTGTGTTTGCTTGCCTTGATATTGTATGTTGTGTGGGGAACATAAGAAAGAAAAAGAGAGGACGAGGGTCGTGAGTGTGAGCGATGCACGTGGCATCACCCCTCCGACGCTCAAGTTAGTTTCATATTTATATAAAATAAATTACGAGAAATTAAAGTAAAAGATAGGTAGGGAAGAAGTAGTGTATCTGTGTAGTTCCTGACGGAGGAACTTTAAGGCCTCATTTGTGGTAGTGCATTAGGTGTTTGATGTTCCAGCTATTGCATATAGGTATTCCATCCATTGTGGTTTGGCTGTATGCCCCTTGTCCTGGAACACCGGTCACAACATATGGTCCCTCCCAGAGAGGGGCGAGCTTCCCGGTGTAGAGATTTTCATGGTGAATCGAACCGCCAAATCCAAATAAGCCGGACCATTCATGGATGTTGAGAACAATTAACAATTCAATAAACTCTAGCATGCTCCTATGAATTTAATGCAGTGGATACGAGTTTACCTAAACTTCATAGTGTCAGACCCGAACTTTCGCGTTTGAATTCCAATCCCTTGATTCAACCTCGCGATTTAATTAAATATGCGGAAAAAGAAATTAGCTATAGATATAATTTCTAGATTTAATTAAACAAAAGACAAAAGAAGAGTGAATCTATTCTCCAGATTAGATCTTCAGATCTGTATCCCAATGTTGTTCAATCTTACTACTGGTGAGGATTCCACAGGACTGTGAATTGTGTAGGCCAAAGTCGAATTTCTTCGTCTCCAAGACACAACAGGGGCGCCGCACACTTCTCTCTCAAACTAGGGTTTCAAACTGATTTGAATGTTTTAGGGTTTGTGAGAGAGAACTGTTTATTTATAGACCTAGGGTTTCAACCCTAATGAGCTACTGGGCCTCTTTTCAGCATATTTAATTGGCCAGAACTGTGACCTAATGCAAATAATAAAGTGAGCCTATGAATTAATTAATTCTCATGTCCACAACCCAGGACACAATTAATTAATTAATATCAATTCTTTTTCTCCACAAAATTAATACTGACCTACCCCTTTATTACCACGTTATGAGAACGAGCTGCATTTACTTGAGAATCCCCATATTTAAGGTTACTGGACATTCATTAATTAATCAGAGCTTCCAACAAGCTCTATCTACAATTAAGTAATCTCTTATTTTCCTGAGCAGTACCATGCAAACCTTATCACTCGTGCTTGAACTTAATCAGCATGCAGGACTTTAGCACGATTAATGTTATTGAGCTCCTCAGGGAATGTCCTCATCCTATTACTCAGATATGGTTACCTAGCTATAGTCTCAGGCTGCAATACACGAAAAAAAATTACCCAAGACGCGGGTATACGAACACGTTACTCAGGCTCTCCACCATGACAAGTCAAAGCAACAGTCAACCCGTGCATGCCCCTGAACCTTCGTTAGGGTTTGGACTCAATCAAGATCGAGATCTTGTATTCTCTGATGTCAGACAGTAGAATACATCTTACTGTGGTCCATCCAATACACAACCGCACGTACCAACATATCAAGTAATCAAGATAGATTACTTCTTTCTGACTATACTGCAACGTATACCGACAGACTTATCCTCGTACGCTGTCTCGGCTGTGATAATATTTATATTTCACTAGGTCAAGTGATCATATTGTCTTCTGTGATCTACAACACGTCGTATGATCTTCCCTATCGGTGAGATAAGAGGATACCGTTGTTACTTGCATGTAAGCTTGTTTAACATACCGTTGAGTGTATACTCATTATAATAAATGCTTTCACTATACAAAACCCAACAATTTCCCATTTATACTCAAAGCATTACACTCGCTATTACAGAGTACACAGTGCGTCTATCTAGCCTAGCTATTACATCAACCACTGCAAGTGGTAGGCATCCACCTCAGACATAGTCCATGAATATGTCTTTCGTAAACCTTCTGTGGCAAGCACTTTGTAAATGGATCAGCTAGGTTGTCACTAGTGTCAATCTTCTTGATCTGCACATCGCCCCTCGATACGATCTCTCGTATGATATAGTACTTTCTCTCTATGTGTTTGTTTGCCTTGTGAGTCCGTGGTTCCTTCGAGTTTTCCACTGCACCAAAGTTATCACAATGAATCATGATACTCTTAGGCAGACTCGGAATCACATCCAACTCTAAAAGGTAGTTCCGGAGCCATACCCCTTATTTCAAAGCTTCGGAAGCAGCGACATATTTTGCCTCCATGGTGGAGTCAGCAATGCAATTCTGCTTTGCACTCCTCCAAGATACAACCCCACCTCTCAAGGTAAACACATAACCTGAGGTCAATTTCTTCTCATCCTGGCCCCCTTGGAAATCCGAATCTGTGTAACCCACAGGGCACAAATCCTCACTTTGATAAACTAGGCAATAATTTATAGTTCTCTTCAAATACTTGAGGATGTGCTTTACCGCAGTCCAATGCGTCTGTCCAGGGTTAGACTGATATCTTGCTACCATGCCAACGACATAACAAATGTCAGGCCTGGTACACAACATTGCATACATGAGGCTACCCACCGCAGATACGTATGGTACAAGACCCATATAATCTTTCTCACTCTGTGTCACAGGACACTGCCTGTAGAAAGATGTATGCCAGGTCTGAAAGGTGCAAGCCTTTCTTGGCGAGTTGCATGCTGAACTGGGCTATCACAGTATCCACATAGGATGCCTCGGATAAGCTTAACATCCTTCTCTTACGATCCCGTAAGACATTAATCCTGATAAGTCCATATTTTCACCAACTTATCAATGAGTTTCTTTGGTGTTTTTAGTGTTTTTAGGATAGTTTAGTCGTTTTCGCATGCATGATAGGGTTTTTGCACGATAGATGCTTGTGATGGTATGTTTTGCAGGTTTTTGGATGAAGAAAAAGACTAAGGAAGAAGTGAAGTCCGAGGATGGAGTCTCGACTTCGATCGACGCAGACCCGTGTCGATCGAAGTCTAGAGCATCAAGGAGCCGACGTGCATGGATTCACTTTGATCGACGCAGACCCGCGTCGATCGAAGTCGAAGGTATCAAAGGCTTGGCGAGGAAATTCACCACAGTTGATGCATGGATCGAACCGAAGCTCCACGTCGGTCGACGCCGACACTTGGGCGGATTTTTTCTTATTTTCTGAGATAGATCCATATCTTATATCCTAATCTTGACATGATACACCCAAGGCAACTATAAAAATCCCTCTCTTGGTCGAAAATTAGTGTGGAAGATTTGGTATTTTATTAGAGTAAAGTACAATAGCAGCAATTTAGAGTTTTAAGTTTGTTTTTACATTTGGATTGCATTGTGGCAACAACTCAGGATTATTTCGGATTCGAGTTTTATTTATGCAAGACTATTTCAGGTTTTACTTTTCCATGTTAATTATGATTATGTCTTTGCATAGATAAATTCTCTGTAGATTCTAGGGTTTCGAATATTATGCCTGTGTATGATTGAATTAAATTAATTGCCTTCCTGATTCGTAGTTTATGAAAACTAGAACTTGTTTTGATCTTGATTTACTGGCCATAGATTAGGATTAATTTAGTTGAAATTTAGAGACTCAAAAGGTGATAAATTTCAATGGAACTTGGTTTTCATAATACAAATTAATTTTCTTGTTTGAAAAGAAAGAAGCAATTGTAGGAATAAATCCGTAGAACTGTTTGGAGTTAATTATATTTTCTTGAGACTAGAAAGGTAAAGGAAATTAATTAATCAACTTTGTGAATTGTCTTCATCAGAAATTCATAATATCTTCCCGATGTTTCACTATGAAGAAGAATGAAATTTGGCAATTAATTGATTCATGATTACATGTATGGGATAATAGGTAGAAAACCCTAGGATCTATGTTCATCATCTTTGAATTTCAAAATATTTCACAAGTCAATATTTTATTCCGTTTTATCGCAGTTAAAGATTTTGCAAACAAAAACCTTATTTTCTACTTCCTAATCAGTTTTCAAAAAACGTTCGAATTAGTACTTAGGGTTTATTCGTTGCTCTAATCCTCTGGGTTCGATAATTTTATTTGCCGCTATATTATTAGCTTTGCTAAGTTGCTAATGAAATAATTTTAGTGATCAATTCCCAAGGGTGTACCTAGCTTCTCCCAAATCCTTCATTTGGAACTGTTCGGATAACCAACGTTTAATCTCCGACATCACTCCCTCCTTGTTTCCAAATAGGAGTATGTCGTCCACGTACAGTGCAAGGAACACCACATTCCCACTGACACAAAGTCGGTAAACACAACTTTCGTTCTCCAACTGTGAAAATCCATAAGATTTAATCACATCGTTGAAACGTAAGTTCCACGACCTTGAAGCATGCTTAAGTCCGTACAAGGACTTCTTAAGCTTCCAGAAAAGATGTTCTTCGCCCTTGTGTATATAACCCTCGGGTTGCTACATATAGATGTCCCTACCTTCTTCAAGGTAACCGTTCAGAAAAGCGGTTTTGACATTCATTTGCCAGATCTCGATGTCCGAATGCGCTGCTATGGCAAGAAGTATCTAGATGGATTTGAGCATGGCTACGGGTGAAAAGGTTTTGTAATAGTCTATGCCCTCTTTCTGGCTTTGAAAGCCGTAACTTCTCCATCCGTTTCTTTCTTTCTCTTGTATATCCACTTGCACCCTATGGCCCTAAAGCCATCAGGCAGCACATATTTCTGGTATACATCCATAGCGGTTATGGATTCAATCTCAGAATCCATGGCGATGCGCCACTTCGCAACATCCTTGTCTTGCACAGCCTCTTCGTAGGTCAGTGGGTCAGAGTCCTCATGTCCGTCTTCAGGGCTCAAGTCCAAAGACTCACCCACAAACATGTACCTTTTTGGCTGGAAAATAACTCTTCCACTGCGACGAGGCATCGGTGCCGTGTCAGCAGTTGGTGCATCAACTTGTGGTTCTCTACCTTGCACTAAAGAACGCGCTGGTGGTGCTGTACCTCTCACAGGTGCGCCTACGTTGGCACATTCCCCTTCCCTTGGAATTGCAATCTCATCTTCAATTTCTTAAAGAACTATATCACTCCTTGTCTTGTTGTTTCTTACATACTCATCCTCCAAACAACGATTCTCTGACTCCTAGGACAGTAAAAGTAACCACCTTTCATTTGCCTAGGATACCCTATAAACAACATTACCTTGGTTCTGTTTTCTAACTTGTCAGGTTCCTTCATCAACACATGTGCCGGACAACCCCATACTCTAAACTTGCACAAACTGGGTTTGCGTCCAAGGAAGAGCTCACAGGGTGTCTTAGGAACCGATTTAGAACGCACCAATTTTAAGATGTAAGCCGCTTTTTCCAATGCGTATCCCCAAAACAAAATGGGTAATCATGCATAACTCATCATTGATCTCACCATCTCCAAAAGAGTTCTATTTCTTCTTTTGGCTACACCATTTTGCTGGGGAGTACCCGTTGCAGTCCACTGGGATGTAATCCCATGATCTGAATGGATCAATTCCAACACATCCTCTGCTCGAGACTGACTAGCCTTGAAAGGCCTAGAAGACATCTTTCCCTCGATGCAGGATTTGCAGACTTGATAAGGTACAGGACGGACTAAGTCCAATGTACCGTCATTTGCTAGTCGCTGAATCCGCTTCAAGTTGATGTGACCCAGTCTCAAGTGCCAGAGTTATGTAAGATCCTCATCAGAAGAAATAAACTTTCTCTTTCTAGGATTATCAATTACAGATGAATTACATGCAAAATTAAAGGACGGTTTCGATGAAAGTAAGCAAACATAAAGAGAGTTGATCAACATCCCAAAATAGATAACATTGTTATTCCCAATGACAGAAATAAATAACCATCATAAATAACAAAAAATCCATGCGAAACTAATAAATATTTGTCTTGCCGGAAAAACACGACCCAAAATAAAACTCTTAAAAGTACTTTATTCATCGAAACATAAGGAGAAAGAAAACTTCATGAGGCTCCGTCTGAAAATGTTGCCTTCCATGCAGCTGGTATTTTCTTGCCATTACTCTCTAGCCTTATCAGCACGGTTTCCTGCAAAGTATAACAACATGGTTAATAAGTCAGTTTCTATAGCTCTCTAAAGAGATTAGATAGACTCTAATCATGCTTCAGTTATACATTCAAATGGCATACCTTGTCTAGCTTTGTCGGCCTGACAATCTTTCCTCCACTGTCCTTTCTTACCACACTTGAAACACTTGTCCTTCGAAGCTGCTGCCATAGGCTTTCTGTTAGCCTCCATGTCCTTTACAGTTCCCTTTCCAGCTTTCTTCTTAATCCCTCTCTTTCTCTTCATACCTTTCGGTATAGCAGAGAGATTACCAGAAGTAGCTAAGACAACTTTCTGAGGATTCATGACTGATTCAGCTGCCATCAAGTCATTTAGTAACTCGTTAAGAGTGTACTCTTTCTTGTTCATGACAACATTCAGTCTGAAACTCTCAAAGGACTTGGGTAGAGAGTTCAGTATGATATCGACTTTGACCTCAGCGTCGATACCTCCACCGTGCACAGTCACTTCATCCATGAGCTGAGTCATGGAAACTACATGCTCTCTCACTGAGCTACCATCAATCATTTTTCTCCTCACGATCTCCCTAATGAGATTAAATCTGATAGCTCCATAATGTCATAGGCGTCCCTATGGTGCTGATGTTGTTGTTGTAAGACTTTCGACATAGTAGTCATCATATAGCACTTGACTACATTATTCGATTTCTCCCACTTGTTGTAAAAGTCTATATGCATTTGAGAGGATTCAGCAGTGGGCGCTTCAAGACGAAGTACTTGCAGAATGAACATATGTTCTTCTGCAATCAGGATGTATTCAAGATTGCGCTTCCATTCCAGAAAGAATTACGCAAGCTACACACGTAGATGTTTACGCAAAACCCTCCCACTATTCACATGATTTAAATTATTTGTCTACACTCGTAGACGTTTACTAAGACGGGAGATACACTTACAACCTAGCATCATTTTGTGGAGGTCTACTGATTTTAATTAAAAAAATCCACTTAGTATTTTTGATTCAAAAGGTTCTAAAATGCGCACATAAATAATTTCTTATCATTATATTTTTCCAAATTTTTGCATGTAATTAAACTAGCCAAAAAATTCAAAAATATAATCCGACAAGAAATTAATCACACAAGCATGTTGTTTAAAGCTGTAAATAATAAAGCAGTAAAACATGCTTTCTTATTATCTACACATGCTTATTGCGCAAATAATAAATCACATATCATACGAGGGCAATTAAGACAAACAAAAATTTCTCGTGGCCCCAAAACAGGAAAATAAAGATAATCCTATCTATTACAAAATTTAAAATTTGAATTTCAAATTTGGATAACTCGAAATCTTCTTCAAATCTTCACAAATATTCCAGGGCCTTGATATCCTCAACCACCAAATCTTTTTGGATATAGGGTTTTGAGATTTGAAAATTGGTCCTACAATCCAATCACAAACCTTAGGGTTTGTAACCAACTGCACCAACCATCAACACCACACCCTGTCACCGCTGCCACCACGCCGCGCCGCTGCCGCCGGCATTGGCGTCGACCGACGCATGGGCTGCATTGACCGATGCGGATCATGATGGGTTTTGTATACTGAAAGCATTTATTACAATGAGTATACAACGGTTTATTTCTCCTATCTGTTAACAATCGTACATGTATGAACAATGGTATCCTCTTGTCTCACCGATAGGGACGATCATACGGCGTGTTGTAGATCGCAGAAGACAAAATGATCACTTGACCTAGTGAGACATAAACCTGATCACAACTGAGACAGCGTATGAGGATACGTCTGTCCGAATGGCTGCGGCATTGTCGGAATAAATAGTCTGTCTTGGTTACTTGACATGCTGGTACGCAGAGGTGGCGTATTGATGGACCGCAGTGAGATGTATTTGTCTGTCTGACATCAGCGAATACACGATCTCGTTATATTGATTGAGTCCAAACCCTAACGAAGGTTCAGGGGTTTGCACGGGTTGACTGTTGCTTTGACTTGCCATGGTGGAGAGCCTAAGTAACGTGCTCGTATATCCGCATCTTGGGTAACAGCAGTTCGTGTAGTACCGCCTGAGACTGAACTTAGGTAACCATATCCGAGTAATAGGATGGGGACATTCCCTGAGGAACTCAATAACATTAATCGTGCCAAAGTCCTGCAGGCTGATTAAGTTCAGGCACGAGTGATAAGGTTTGAGTGGTACTACTCAGGAATTATAAGATATTAATTAATTGTAGTTAGAGCTTGTCAGAGGCTCCGATTAATTAATGGATGTCCGGTAACCTTAAATATGGGGAATGTCAATTAATGCAACCCGTTCTCATAACGTGGTAATAAAGGGGTAGGTCAGTATTAATTCTGTGGTGAAAAAGAATTAATATTAATTAATTAATTATGTCCTGGGTTGTGGACATGGGAATTAATTAATTTATAGGCCCACTTTATTATTTGCATTAGGTCCCAGGTCTGGCCCAATAAGTGTGCTGGATTGAGCCCAGGGGCCCACTAGGGTTTTATAACCCTAGGTCTATAAATAGACCTCTCACTCTCTGAAACCCAAGCCACTTTTCATAAGATTCAAATCAGTTGAAACCCTAAGGAGAGAGAGAGAGGGGCGCCGATCCTAGGGAGGAAGAAAGGAGGAGAATTTTCGAATTCTGGTCCTGCTCAAGCCACAGATCTACGGAGTCCTCACCAGTAGTAGATCTGATCAGCACCGGGACACAGATCTGAAGATCTAATCTGGAGAACAACAGATCTTTTCTTCCCTGTTCTTTATTTTCGTTTTTCTCTAGAAATTAGTATTCTAATTTCTGTTTCCGCAGAGAAATTGAATTGCGTGGTTGAATTGAAGTTTGGAATTCAAACGCAAAAGATCGGTACAGAGACGAAGGAATTACGGTAATTCTCTAATCCACAAATTTGTATTAAATTCATAGGAGCATGCTAGGTTTTTGAGAAATTTAATTATGAGCAATATCCATAGATCGATCCGGTTCAGTTTGGTTTTGGTGATTCGGTTCACGGAAAAACCCTACAATTGGTATCAGAGCGAGGTTTCTGATTTATGGCTCTGTTGTTCATAATTAAATTCGATATGCATGTATGAATTTATTTTGTGGATGTTGGTTTTTGTTCCTCGTGGCAACCCGTTAATTCAGCCCGCGGTGGTTTATCCGTGTAGGGCTGAATTGTTTTTGTAAAATCACGAGAAAATCCGTGATTAGTGTAGATTTGAAAGTTGTAATAGAATAGATTTTCTGTAATTTTCAACTTTGTAATTGGACGGGTCGAGGACAAAGAACGAAGACGGAGCCGATGCAGGGCCGGTGAGGACGACGGCGGACGACGGTGGCGCGGTGATGCGGCTAAAAGTCCAATCAAATTAAACTCTTAGCTACACAAGAATAAAATTTTTCAAATCCAGGTCCTTCTTCCCTTCGCCCTCTAGATTACCGAGATACTATAGCAAAGTCTTATAGCTAGGCAAAATAGAATCGTTGAGTAGTTTCTATCAACTAGGCAATCAATTTCAATCTATGCTAACATCATATAACAAACAATCAATTAAACCAACAATCAACATTCAATCAATTCTCTCCACAAATCGGTAAACCAAGACAAGCAAATACTCAAATTAGGTAGATAGGATGTTGAAATGAACGTAGATGCAATCCAATTTGGTTAATCATTGATGTAAACACATTTTAATCCCTAGGAGATTGAGCAATCGACCCTACACTCATAAACCCCTTGTCACGGCAAGCTAACGGTTGATGATGCTAAGACTTGCAAACAGTCACATTATTAAGCCCTAGACCACTCCAAATAGATCGTCAATTATCGCCCTACGACCTAGCACCGCACATGGATTGGAACTAAAATCGTATGAATCTACACTATTCACGATGATTCCGCCTGCGTGTTGGCTGCAGCGTTCACGTCAACTACCTCCTAAGTTGGCTATTACCTACACCTAAGAGGTAAGGAACAAGTTCTAGTGCAAACAAACAATTATCAAACCTAATCTTCATGCATCCTTGTTCAAATCAACATCCAAATTGAATTAGAACATCATACCTCTCAATTGTAACAATACAAAGTTGAAATCAAATACATCCATTACAATTGACAAGTAGAGAGTGGAATCTTCCCCAATTGGATTTGTTAGGTCTTGATCTACCCCCTTGGATCTTCAATTCTCCTCCAAGGATTGATGAATTTAGCTCCTCGATACTCTAGGATTGAGATGAAATTGTGATGGAAATTGGAATCTAGGGGAACTCCTAACTAGATCTAATGTAAAAAAATGACAAAAAGTTCTTCAAATAACTGAGTTTCCCCCTTTTATAGACGAGCAAATAGGGCCTCGGATTGCCCGGTCGAAGTACGGCTCGCTCGGTTGAAGCTGGAAACTGCCAAATTGCTGGAAAATCCTGGTCTGGCTCGCCTGGTCGAAGTGGCTTGACCGAGCCACTTCTCTGTTGGCTTGCTCAGCCGGTCCTGCTTGGCTCGGCCGGTCGAGCTCTCTGTCCGGCATCGCTCGGCCGGTCCTACTCCGCTCGGTCGGTCAAGCTCTCTGTCCAGCTTGGCTCGGCCGGTCCTGCCCCGCTCGGCCGGTCGACGCCTCCAAACTCCAAATCGTGCAATTTTCCTCCAAAACTCCACCAAAAATGCTAATTTATGCCCAAAACCTATCCTACAACATTCAAAACACAAAAACACGAAAACACAACAAAAGAACAACAAAAACATATGATATGAGAGTAAAATGGCCGCAAACATGCACGCTCACACATCGAAAAATAGGTCATTTTACACACATATCATAATCCCCCAAACTTGAACCTTTGATTGTCCTCAATCAAAACAAAGTAAAGCCATTAATCCACCTCGTGCAATACCTCATAGCTCATCAAAGTTATCTTAGCATGTTCAAGTAAAACGAGATTATCACCTAACTTTGTAACACGGTTAATGCTAAGGACATGCACCACTCATCAAAAAATGGATACAAGAAATGAAAGCATTCCCTCACGTGTTTAGGGACGATGAGATTCACACTATCACAAGATATCGAGCTTGATTTCCATAGGCTTGCATCCATTCTCACCACTATACTACAACGAGTTAGTTTCTAGAATCAAAAAGGTCTTTTCACGGGTTGTAACATGGCTAACTAAAAGGTGGGTGGTTTTGGGCCAAAGTGACTAAACTTCTCAATTTCCCAAAACCCCCAAACTTGTTCTTTTCGAACCACTACAAACCCCGAGGCTTTTTCCATTTCATAACACACTCTCTTTTTTTTCTTTTCTTTTCTTTTTCATCATTTTTCAATTGCACCATCATTCATTCATTTTGTCGGTGCCTCTCTTTTTTTTTTCTTTTTCAAACACTTGCACCAAAAATTTTGTTGGTGCTACATTTTCTAGGATTCAAACCAATCCTTTATTCCATTTCTTTCATGCCTCAACATTTCCCATCAATACAAATTCAATCAATTCCCAACCCAACTCTCATCACCGTATTCACCCTCATACACTCTTTCCCCCCAAATATGGTCCTAATTAAATCAAAGAAAATTCACCAATAAAGCTCAATCACGGGGTCAAAGATATGAAAGGTAAAATTATGATAACAATCACCTCATACTCCCGGTGTGAAAGGTAGGACTAAGAATCGATGGCCTAAGATCATTTTCTAGTTACACACTCATTCCAATAGATAGAGAACGGATGCAAGTTCTAGATTTCGTACTCTCAATCTTGCCACTCACAAACAATATAGATATGACAATATCATGGCTCAAACCTCACAGCTTTTTGTCAAGTCCTATGCATTAACCACATACAAAACTCGGCAATTCAAAAGTTAAACTTAAAACATGCTTCGAAAACCAGATTCCGCCCTATCATTAGTTGAGGTAAACATCAAACTCCACTAAGTAAATCATGATTAAATCTCAAGCCTCATTTGGGTTCATCACACACACACAAGCACACAACAATCCTAACAACAATCTACATGCCATAAAATAAATGTAATGAAACTAAATGGTAGGAAGAACGATAGAAAATGTTACCCATCAGTAGGCACGATCACCACTCTCCAGTCCTTATTGGCACCTACTACAAAACAACACAAACACCACCAAACTATCGAGCATAAACAAGCCAATTAAGTTCTCATTTCCACCGACTTCCACAAACCAATCATCAACAAAAATAAAGCAATATCCCCTAGCTCCACCATTCATACCAAACCATAACACATCCACATACCAAAACCAGATAGAAAGGATTAAACACATGCAAGCTCGCCAAAATATTCCATCAACACATCATATTAAACCATTAAAATCATCATCCAAATCCACATCCAACACCAAAGTAAAGGTAAATCAATATCATTATACAACCCAATCGAATATCCAAATTATTGTTCAATACTAAACTAAACTAACACTCTAGAAAGCATAGTAAAGATAAAGAGATAGAGGAGAGAATGAACCAGAGCACCGACTACCGGCACTTCCCCCCAAACTTAGTCAAGTTAGACTAAGTTTGTCAAGAAGGTAGACGGTGCGTCATTGCTCATCCCTATCCTGCTGCTGCTGGCATTCCCGGCAAGATTGGTATGGAATGGGAACTCGGTGCTGAAGCTCACGGACATCCTCCTGAATCGAATCCACTCTCCGATCAAGGCTGTCAAAGCGAGAAGCCAAAGAAGTATCAAGGCCCTACAAAGATGAAGACAAAGAATCCATAGAGGCATTAGTCTGCTGCAACATCGAAAACATTTGCTGCCGCCAATCCGCCATCGGAGTCTGCCGAGGCTGCGGAGGAGCTCGAGTGCTTGGACCAGCATCCTGCAACTGTTGATGCTCTGCCTCAGAAAGATGCCGGAGGCTCGTGAAATATCCATCAGGAGATAACACTCCGACCACATCCTTGTGCTCCTCGGTATCCAGCAACCAATTGGATCTATCAGACAGATCCGACACTGTTGTCCACTCCGGTCGAGGCATCTTCATAGCCAAATTCCCAAATTTATAATAGAGCATACCCCTATGCCCGGGAACCACAAATCGTCCGGCTAACAAGGAATTTGAATCCAAGAATAAAGCTGGAGCAGAAGCACCTGACAGGTCTACACCAATATTCTCAAAGATAGGGGTTAACATTCCACAACTAAAGGTCCGGGTGTTGGTATTAGCAGCCCGACTCCATGCATCCATCAACATCGCCCCCAAATAAAACTTAATACCATTCATCAGGGCATACAACATATGAAGTTCAGAAGTAATCACGTTACTCGACTCATACCGCCCGCACACAGAACCACCAACAAACTTATGAATATAACGTATAACTAGATTCCTAATTGCAGTAGCTCTACACTCCTTAATATTGAATTTCCTATCAAGTGAAATACCAGTAATCTCCTCCCAAAATTCCCCCAAGTTAACATTCTCATGCAGAAATATCGAATCAGGATCACAACCAAAAATTTCGTCAATCTTGGCCTGTTGAAAGAAATATTCCGTACATTGGAGTTTAAATTTCATGGATAACGGTATTCCTCCCGCCCCTTTCATGACAGTTATTGAGGCAAGGAATTCCCTTGACAACTCCATGTATCCGGGCCACTTAGCATTGAGCATCTTCTTCCAGCCGATGCCTGTGAGGGGACTCCAAACATCATCCTTCAACTTAAAAGCTTTCAACGTTTCGCGAAACAAATATTTAGTGCCAACGACTTGCCGGTTCGCCAAATTCTTGTATTTAGCAAATTCCTCATCGTCAAATTTCTTTGGGCGCCCCTCCGAAGAAGAAGACTCACCTCTCGCACGTTTGCTTGCCATAACAGAAATTGAAGGGTGATATAAGAACAATTCAATGCACTAAAGTATGGGAAAAAATTTTGGAAGAGAAATATCGACCGAGATGCAAATGGGTCGAGCAATTGCTCGGCCGACCTTTTAAACTTGCGCACAGCTCGGCCGAGCGCCAGATGGCTCGACCGAGCAAAGGGTCTGTCTGCGCGAGATTTTCTGGCACGCAATGGCTCGGTCGAGCTTGCCACGCTCGACCGAGCGAGGCCTCTGTCCAAGCTAACGACCCAGCTCGGCCGAGCCTGCGCTGCTCGGCTGAGCTACCCCTATTTCAGCCAATACCAACCCTCTTTCCGACATTTTCCCGATCCTGTTGCCTTCCATCCTTTCTATTCTTCATACGCAAATTGTCAAATGAAAGTAGAGCACCATAAACAATTAAGAACCCTACATTAAGAACACTAAACAACATTATTCAACCAAAATCAATAACACACCATTATTCAAAAATGTGAAAATAACAAAACTTAAACATTGGGTTGCCTCCCAATAAGCACTTGTTTAACGTCGAAAGCTCGACGACCATACCTCCCAATCAATCATGATCAAACGGGGCTGATCCCGAACTTATACCTCGACTTATCACCACGTGATCCTCCGGGAAGAACAACTTTCTTCTTGCACTTCGAGGCGGATCCGTATCCACTCGAGATTTCTTTGTCCGAACTTGTTCGTATTCATCTAAGTCTCCCGGATCATCCTTTTCTTTGTTGTCGTCCCCCATGAGGTCTAATCCCGGATCGAGCACGTCCTTCAACCTTTTTTTTATCAACTTTCTCTTCTTCAAACTCATGCAAACTCTTTGGAGGTAAGGGAAAGACAATTTCTTTTCCACCACAACGGAAAGTGAGCTCCCCTTGTTTCATGTCGAAGAGTGTATCGGCTGTATGCAAGAAAGGCCTTCCAAAGATCAATTGAATACCACCTTTGTTCTTCATGTCCACCACGAGAAAATCTCCGGGAAATGTGAATGTCAAGACCTCCACATGCACATCTTCAACTACTCCACGAGGACAAAAGAGAGCTTGATTTGCCAATTGTAAAACTTGATTTGTAGGTTTAAGATGTCCAACCTCCAACTCTTTGTACAAGTCCCATGACATTATATTCACACTAGCACCGGAGTCACACAAGGCTTTCTCTATTATCACATCTCCAATTTTGCAACCAATGACAAAACCGCCCGGATCCTCCTTCTTGCTAGCTATGCTCTTCTCTTCATATTCATTACTTCCCAGTTCATTTGGTTCACCATCCGAGATTACCTCAACTCCAACGAGTTCATCCAACATGGGTACACGTTCAATCTCTTCCGGAAGTGGCATCTTTATATCTCCTTTCTTCACATAATCAAAGAAATGCACATCTTTAGGATATTTTTCTTCCTTTTCTTCCACATTCTCCACTTCTAACTCCTTTCAATTTTCCTTAACTATACTCCCTTCTTCTTCGATCTCCACTCTTTCCATTTTTGGAGTCATGACCTCCAATTTCTCATTTATTCTATCTTCACCATCAATCATATTGCAACTTTTCTTTTGTACAATTTCCGTGTCGCTTGGAAATTTTCCAGCTTGGTGTTTGCCACTTAACTGTTTGGCGATTGAGGAAATTTGCTGCTGGATCTCCGCGAACATCCCGTCATACTTCTCAAAGCGCTTATCAATCTCTTCACTTTGATTTCTCCTCACCTCTTGGTTCATATATCTACTACCTCCCCCAGCATATCCTCCTTGGCTACTACTCCCTCCTCCTTCCAATTGTATTTGAGGATTGAGAGCGTTGTTCGGATTTGCATAAGAGAAATTGAGGTGGAACCGGTTGGATGGATGGTAGTACATATTTCCTTGAGGATTGTATTGAGGTCGATTGTTGTACCCCATTCTTTGATTGATGAAATTCACATTCTCCGGATAAGCATTCTCATGCTTAAGTATCATCATATCCTCTTTTCCACTCCCCGAAGTAGATAACTTGTCAAGCTTCCTTTGCATGGCAGCGATTTGTTCTTTGAAATCCTCCTTCTTTTTAGCATCATTTACCGACTTCACCGGTCTATAATCTCTCCGTTTCTTTGGCCATTGGAAACTATTTTCGGCCATCTTCTCAATTGTCTTCCAAGCATCTTCCTCCTCTTGATCGAGAAATGCACCTCCCGATTAAGCCCTAGACCACTCCAAATAGATCGTCAATTATTGCCCTACGACCTAGCACCGCACATGGATTGGAACTAAAATTGTATGAATCTACACTATTCACGACGATTCCGCCCGCGTGTTGGCTGCAGCGTTCACGTCAACTACCTCCTAAGTTGGCTATTACCTACACCTAAGAGGTAAGGAACAAGTTCTAGTGCAATTCAAGCTCTCAAAGGAAAGTAAACAAACAATTATCAAACCTAATCTTCATGCATCCTTGTTCAAATCAACATCTAAATTGAATTAGAACATCATACCTCTCAATTGTAACAATACAAAGTTGAAATCAAATACATCCATTACAATTGACAAGTAGAGAGTGGAATCTTCCCCAATTGGATTTGTTAGGTCTTGATCTACCCCATTGGATCTTCAATTCTCCTCCAAGGATTGATGAATTTAGCTCCTTGATACTCTAGGATTGAGATGAAATTGTGATGGAAATTGGAATCTAGGGGAACTCCTAACTAGATCTAATGTAAAAAAATGACAAAAAGTTCTTCAAATAACTGAGTTTCCCCCTTTTATAGACGAGCAAACAGGGCCTCGGATCGCCTCGTCGAAGTACGGCTCGCCCGGTCGAAGCTGGAAACTGCCAAATTGCTGGAAAATCCCGGTCTGGCTCGCCCGGTCGAAGTGGCTCGACCGAGCCACTTCTTTGTTTGCTTGCTCGGCCGGTCCTGCTTGGCTCGGCCAATCGAGCTCTCTGTCCGGCATCGCTCGGCCGGTCCTGCTCCGCTCGGCCGATCGAGCTCTCTGTCCAGCTTGGCTCGGCCGGTCCTGCCCCGCTCGGCCGGTCGACGCCTCCAAACTCCAACTCGTGCGATTTTCCTCCAAAACTCCACCAAAAATGCTAATTTATGCCCAAAACCTATCCTACAACATTCAAAACACAAAAACACGAAAACACAACAAAAGAACAACAAAAACATATGATATGAGAGTAAAATGGCCGCAAACATGCACGCTCACACATCGAAAAATAGACATGGTAGTGAAATTAAATGGATTGGGGCTTAAAACCCGCAATTCTGGTTGAGGGTGACATCGTAAACGTCTACGAGTGTAGCTTGCAGTGGGAACTCTTGGGCAATTAGTGGAAAACATTTGTATTTGATTTATTAAAAGGTTTTCAATGCATTTGTTTTCGAAGTTCAACATGTATGTTCTTATTTAAGATTCTTTATCGTCTCAGATATGTCGATGTCTAATGTGATCAACATTCTCGCACAAAACACTCTAACTGGTCCGAACTTCTTGGAATGGAAGCACAATCTCGAGTACCTCCTGATTGCAGAAGAACATATGTTCTTTCTGCAAGTACTTCGTCCCGAAGTGCCAACTGCTAAATCCAGTCAAATGGATATAGACTTTTATAACAAGTGGGAGAAATCGAACAATGTAGTCAAGTGCTATATGATGACCACTATGTCGAAAGTCTTGCAGCAGCAACATCAGCACCATAGGGATGCCTATGACATCATGTTAAGTCTGACGGCGACCTTTGGGGAAGCTGATAGTGCTGTCAGGTTCAATCTCATGAAAGAAATCGTGAGTAAGAAAATGACTGATGGCACCTCAGTGAGAGAGCACGTAGTTACCATGACTCACCTCATGGATGAACTGACAGTGCATGGTGGAGGTATCGACGCTGAGGCTAAGGTCGATATCATACTGAACTCTCTACCCAAGTCCTTTGAGAGTTTTAGACTGAATGTTGTCATGAACAAGAAAGAGTATACTCTTAACGAGTTACTCAATGACTTGATGGCAGCTGAATCGGTCATGAACCCTCAGAAGGTTGCCTTGGCCACTTCTGGTAATCTCTCTGCTGTACCAAAAAGTATGAAGCGGAAGAAAGGGATTAAGAAGTGGGCCAAGAAGACACCTGTGAAGGATGGTGGGGCTGGGAAAAAGGCTAAGATGGCGACTGAAAGGGACAGTATGATCACTTGACCTAGTGAGACATAAACCTGATCACAACCGAGATAGCGTATGAGGATACGTCTATTCGGATGGCTGTGGCATTGTCGGAATAAGTAGTCTGTCTTGGTTACTTGACATGCTGGTACGCAGAGGTGGCGTATTGATGGACCGCAGTGAGATGTATTCGTCTGTCTGACATCAACGAATACAAGATCTCGTTATATTGATTGAGTCCAAACCCTAACGCATATTTAGGGGTTTGCACAGGTTAACTGTTTTTTTGACTTGCCATGGTGGAGAGCCTAAGTAACGTGCTCGTATATCCGCATCTTGGGTAACAACAGTTCGTGTAGTACCGCCTGAGACTGAACTAAGGTAACCATATCCGAGTAATAGGATGGGGACATTCCCTGAGGAGCTCAATAACATTCATCATGCCAAAGTCCTGCAGGCTGATTAAGTTCAGGCACGAGTGATAAGGTTTGAGTGGTACTACTCAGGAATTATAAGATATTAATTAATTGTAGTTAGAGCTTGTCAGAGGCTCCGATTAATTAATGGATGTCCGGTAACCTTAAATATGGGGATTCTCAATTAATGCAACCCGTTCTCATAACGTGGTAATAAAGGGGTAGGTCTGTATTAATTCTGTGGTGAAAAAGAATTAATATTATTTAATTAATCATGTCCTGGGTTGTGGACTTGGGAATTAGTTAATTTATAGGCCCACTTTATTATCTGCATTAGGTCCCAGGTCTGGCCCAATAAGTGTGCTGAATTGAGCCCAGGAGCCCACTAGGGTTTTATAACCCTAGGTCTATAAATAGACCTCTCACTCTCTGAAACCCAAGCCACTTTTCATAAGATTCAAATCAGTTGAAACCCTAAGGAGAGAGAGAGAGGGGCGCCGATCCTAGGGAGGAAGAAAGGAGGAGAATTTTTGAATTCTGGTCCTGCTCAAGCCACAGATCTACGGAGTCCTCACCAGTAGTAGATCTGATCAGCACCGGGACACAGATCTGAAGATCTAATCTGGAGAACAACTGATCTTTTCTTCCCTGTTCTTTATTTTCATTTTTCTCTAGAAATTAGTATTCTAATTTCTGTTTCCGTAGAGAAATCGAATTGCGTGGTTGAATTGAAGTTTGGAATTCAAACGCAAAAGATCGGTACAGAGACGACGGAATTACGGTAATTCCCTAATCCACAAATTTGTATTAAATTCATAGGAGCATGCTAGGTTTTTGAGAAATTTAATTATGAGCAATATCCATAGATCGATCCGGTTCAGTTTGGTTTTGGTGATTCGGTTCACAGAAAAACCCTACAGATCACTACGTCGAGCGATGCGCATCACATCGGTCGATGCGGGCTGCGCAGGTCTGCGTGCAATGCACGCTGCCCTGCGCCTCCTATGGTCCGATGGTACCGGCATCCGCCCGAGCTACTGTCACCGTCACCCGCGCTCGCCTGGGAAGCCCTAACCGCCACCGCCGATTGCAGCTGTGGAGGCAAACCCTAGTTAGGGTTTGCGCCATCGGCCTGCAGTCCTCCACCCGCAGCCGCACGCGGCGCTGCAGTGCCACCCCTACACGCGCACCACCGTTGCGGCCTCCTACTACACCATCGCCTGCGGCTGCACGTCGCGCGTGGCCTCTTGACGCCGCCGCTGCGTCGTCCTTATCGGTTTTTGTCTTCGCTCTTCGACCCGTACAATTACAGACTTGAAAATAAAAAACTATAATAGAATATTCTATTACAATTTCCCTATCAAATCTAATCACAAATTTTTTCGAGATTTTATAAAACTGATTTAATCCAAACACGGATAAACCACCGCGGATTATATCGAATGGGTTACCACGAGGAACAAAAACCAAACCATCCACAACAATTAAATAATTCATACAAACATGCATAATTGAATTAAATTTCTCATCCAACAGAGCCATGAAAATAGACCAGGCTCTGATACCAACTGTAGGGATTTTCATGGCGAACCGAACCGCAAAATCTAAATAAGCCGGACCATTCATGAATGTTGAGAACAATTAGCAATTAAATAAACCCTAGCATGCTCCTATGAATTTAATGCAGTGGATACGGGTTTACCTTAACTCCGTAGTGTCAGATATGATCTTTCGCGTTTGAATTCCAATCCCTTGATTCAACCATGCGATTTAATTAAATCCGCGGAAATAGAAATTAGCAATAGATCTAATTTCTAGATTTAATTAAACAAAAGTGAAAAGAAGAGAGAATCTGTTCTCCAGATTAGATCTTCAGATCTGTATCCCAATGTTGTTCAATCCTGCTACTTGTGAGGATTCCACAGGACTGTGAATTGTGTAGGCCAAAGTCGAATTTCTTCGACTCCCAGACACAACAGGGGCGCCGCCCCACCTCTCTCAAACTAGGGTTTCAAGCTGATTTGAATGATCTAGGGTTTGTGAGAGAGAACTAACTATTTATAGACCTAGGGTTTAAACCCTAATGGGCTACTGGGCCTCTTTTCAGCATATTTAATTGGGCAAGACCTGGGACGTAATGCAAATAATAAAGTGGGCCTATGAGTTAATTAATTTCCATATCCACAACCCAGGACACAATTAATTAATTAATATTAATTCTTTTTCACCACAAAATTAATACTGACCTAACCCTTTATTACCTCGTTATGAGAATATGCTGCATTTACTTGAGAATCCTCTTATTTAAGGTTACTGGACATTCATTAATTAATCGGAGCTTCTGACAAGCTCTATCTACAATTAAGTAATCTCTTATTTTCCTGAGCAGTACCACTCAAACCTTATCACTCGTGCTTGAACTTAATCAGCCTGCAGAACTTTAGCATGATGAATGCTATTGAGCTCCTCAGGGAATGTCCCCATCCTATTACTCGGATATGGTTGTCTAGCTCTAGTCTCAGGCTGCAATACACGAACTACTGTTACTCAAGATGCGGGTATACGAACACGTTACTTAGGCTCTCCACCATGGCAAGTCAAAGCAACAGTCAACCCGTGCATGCCCCTGAACCTTCGTTAGAGTTTGGACTCAATCAAGATTTAGATCTTGTATTCTCTGATGTCAGACAATAGAATATATCTCACTGTGGTCCAATCAATACGCAAACGCACGTACAAGCATATCAAGTAATCAAGACAGATTACTTCTTTCCGACTATGTTGCAGCCTATACCGATAGACTTATCCTTGTACACTGTCTCGGCTATGATTATATTTATATCTCACTAGGCCAAGTAATTATACTGTCTTCTGCGATCTACAACACACCGTATGATCGTTTTTATCGGTGAGATAAGAGGATACTGTTGTTACTCGCATATAAGTTTGTTTAATAGATAGGAAATACCGTTGAATGTATACTCATTGTAATAAATGCTTTCTGTATACAAAACCCAACACCCGACCTTATATTTCTTTGTGTTCTGGAACACCTTATGTAACACCAAGTCACCTTTCTTGAAGGTCCGCAACTTAAGTCTTTTGTTGAAGAACTTTTCAACTTGTTGTCTCCTTTGGGCCATGCGGTGGTATGTATTGTTCCTGCTCTTGTCAAGAAGTTCACGACCCACGAGAAGGTCGTGATCGTTATTGACAAGTTAACAAAACTCGACCCTGGGACTTCGTTCTTGAGTTTCCATGGGAATGACTGCTTCTTCACCATAAACTAGAGAGAATGGGGTCGCCCCAGTGGTCGTACGAGGTGTGGTTCAATAGGGCCACAGGACCCCGGGCAGTTCTTCCACCCATTGAGACTTGTGATCTTCTAATTTCTTTTTGATGGTGTTTATTAGAGTCTTGTTCGTTGGCTTTGTAGTCCATTTGCTTCGGTGTATCTTGGTGCGGAAAACACGAGCTTGATCTCAAATTTATCACAAAATGTTTTAACTTTGCCGTTGGTAAATTGGCCTTTATTATCAGTCCTGATTTTTTTTTGGGACGCTAAAGTGACATAGAATGTGGATCCACAAGAATTTAATTACTTCAACTTCTCCGGTTCTTCTTAATGCTTCTGCCTTCACCCATTTAGTGAAGTAGTCTATGGCTATTGAGACGTACTCTTTTTAGGCAGTTCCTTTGGGTAGTTTGCCTACGAGGTCTATCCCCCAGGACATAAATGGCCATAGTGCGACTATTGCATGTAGTGGTTCGGCGCATGCATGAGAGGTAGCCTCGAATCTTTGGCATTTGTCGCACCTTTTCATGAACTCTCTTGCGTCCTTACATGGGGTCGGCCCATAGAACCCAGCGGGGATTACTTTATGGGACAATGATCGTCCTCCTGCGTGGTTTCCACAGTCTTCTTCATGGATTTCTAAGAGTAACCGAATGGCTTCATGTTCTTCCATGCATTTGAGCAGTGGTCCCTCCATGGACCTTCGGTAGATGGGGTTAGCCACGATAGTGTATTTTGCAGTCTACTTTTCAAAGAGGATGGCCTTATTTCTATCTTCTGGCTTGGTTTCATTCTCAAGAAATTGGCATATAGGGGTGGTCCATGATTGTGCATTCTCTGTGTCGATGGGAGAGATTTCCTCTTGGGTCGTTGCGATGGGATGCTCGACCGAAGTCACTGGGATTGGCTTTGTAACTCGGTTAGTGATGGTGATTGTGAGTCCGACTGCAGTTATCTTCTCGGGGTATATAATTGATGTTGCGCTGTTGAAAGGCTTTCTTTAATTTTTTTATTTCCTCGTAGTAGCGTTCTTTGACTTCATACTCCTTGTTGGTTTGGTTAGCTACCAGTTGAGAGTCACTTTGGATTTCTATCTTCTTAGCCCTTATTTCCTTTGCTAGTAAGGAACCTCTTACTAGAGCCTCATATTCGGCTTCATTGTTGGTGGTATGGAAGTTTAGGCAGATCAACCTCTGGAAATTTTCTCCCAAGGGACTTGAGAGATGTAGTCCCACTTAGTTGCCGTGGACGTTGCCAGCTCCGTCTATGTGGAGGATCTAGAGTTCTTCCATCATTGATTCATGGTCGAGGTGGGCTACCTCATGCTCCGCCTGATGTTGGAGGTTGCTTGTGAGTTTGGCTGCGAAATCCATCAGTACTTGGAACTTAATTGCGGTCCTAGGTTCGTACTCGATTCTATAACCCCCTAGCTCCATGACCCATTTGAGTAGTCGGCCAGATAAACTTGGCTTTAAGAACACTATTCTCAAAGGATAGGTTGTCACGACCTTGATTGGGTGCGACTCAAAGTAAGGTTTCCGCTTTCGGGCTGAATTGATGAGAGCTAGGGCCGATTTCTCCAATGCGGTGTATCTGGACTTTGGGTCCAGTAGTGCTTTGCTAGCGTAGTGTGCTGGATGTTGGATTGTCCCAACCTCTCTTACGAGGATTGACCCCACCGTCGTCTCTGAGACTGAGAGGTATAGTTGGAGGACTTCCCCGTCATCGGGCTTCGCTAGCACTGGAGGACTGGTAAGGTAGTGTTTCTGTTCCTCCAGGGCCTTTGCATATTCGTTGGTCCATTTGAATCTCTTCCCTTTCTTCAAGGTCTGGAAGAAGGCTTGAGTCTTTCGGAGTACTTGGCTACGAACCGGCTTAGTGCCGCGAGCCTGGCGGTGAGCCTTTGGACTTCTTTGGGATTCCTAGGATAGGGTAGTTGGTGGATCTCTTTGATCTGCGTGGGAACCACTTTGATCCCCCTATTGGTCACCATGTATCCAAGGAACTTGCCGGAGGAGACTCCGAATGCACATTTAGCAAGGTTGAGTTTCATGTTATACTTCTCGAGGGTTTCAAAGGCTTCGCACAAGTGTGTTACGTGGTCTTCTGCCTTGAGGGACTTGACCAACATTTCATCGATGTATACTTCCATGGTCCGTCCTATGAGGTGTTCGAACATCTTGTTCACCAGCTTTTGGTAGGTGGATCCCACATTTTTTAGGCCGAAGGACATCACTTTGTAACAATAGATTCCTTTATTAGTCATGAATGTTGTTTTCTCCTGATCCGAGGGGTGCATCTGAATTTGGTTATACCCTGAAAATGCGTCCATGAAGCTGAGTAGGTCGTGTCCAGTAGTTGCATTCACAATGTTATTAATGTGAGGCAACGGGTACGGGTCCTTGGGACATGCTTTGTTTAAGTCTGTGAAGTCTATACAGACGCGGTTCTTCCCGTTCCTTTTTTTTCACGACCACAACATTTGCCAACCAAGTAGGGTACTTGACTTCCTAGACCAATCCGATACTTAGAAGTTTGTCGATCTCCTCATTGATGGCTTGGTTCTTTTTTGGTGCAAACTTTTGCCACCTTTGTTGAACAAGCTTCCTGTACGGATCTACCTATAGCTTGTGGGTTATCACCTCTGGATCGATGCCTGTCATGTCACGATGTGACCAGGCGAATGCACTCTGCTTGGACCTTAGGAACTGTAGAAGCTTGAAACGGAGTTCCGGATCCAGTTTTGCCGCTATGGAGGTTGTTTTGGTGGGATCTTACTCACCCAATTTGACCTCCTCCAGATATTCCGACGGCTTGGACGTAACTGGTTCTTCTACGGTGTTTACTGCCTTGAGGCTCGTGTAGCAGCACTTTCGTGTACTACTTGGTGATACATTGATGGGATGGCCTGAACCTCGTGTAGCCAAGGTCTTCCCATGATAACATTGTACTCTGATAGTGCATCCACTACCTGGAAGGTTAGGTTCAATTTTTTTGCCACCGCAGTATACCGGGAGGCGCACGTCTCTTAATGTCTTTTCTTTGCTGAACCGAGTCAATTGGGTTATGTTGCCAATCATCTTGGACTCGGGGATGCCCATCTTCTTAAATGCTTGAAGGAATAACACGTTTGTTGAGCTTCCGTTGTCTACTAGAATTCAGCAAACACGACTGTTGGAGATCGATAGCGAGATGACCAATGCGTCATGGTGCGGATGGTGGATCCCTGACGACTCTTTGCTTAAGGATTCGATAAATTCATGTTCTGGGATCTTGCGAGGTATGCCGTCGGCATTCTTAGCAGTGCAGCATGCTATTTTCGCTGATGCTCGATTTATCCCACTGACCTCTGAGCCTCCGGTGATATAGTGCACCGTCTTCTCGATCATTGGGGAACTAGATGTGGCTTGCCATTCTCTATTTTCTTACCGGGGGTAGTCTTCCCACGGGTCCACACCTTCTTTCCCTTGGACGAGAGGTACTCCATAAGCATTCCTTTCTTTAACAATTCGAAGACCTCGGTGCTCAAAGCCCGACAGTCCTCCATCCGGTGACCATGGTTATTGTGGAACTCGCAGAACTTTTTGGCATCCTGTGCAGCAGGGTTTGTTGACATCTTCGGTGGCCACCTTACAACCCCTAACATCTATTTCAACACGTTGTTCACTAGGTCTGTGGGTTCGATAGTGACGGGTTTTGTATACTGAAAGCATTTATTATAATGAGTATACAACGGTTTATTTCTCCTATCTGTTAACAATCTTACATGTATGAACAATGGTATCCTCTTGTCTCATCGATAGGGACGATCATACGGCGTGTTGTAGATCGCAGAAGACAGTATGATCACTTGACCTAGTGAGACATAAACCTGATCACAACCGAGACAATGTATAAGGATACGTCTGTCCGGATGGCTGCGGCATTATCGGAATAAGTAGTCTGTCTTGGTTACTTAACATACTGGTACGCAGAGGTGGCGTATTGATGGACCGCAGTGAGATGTGTTCGTCTGTCTGACATCAGCGAATACAAGATCTCGTTATATTGACTGAGTCCATACCCTAACGAAGGTTCAGGGGCTTGCACGGGTTGACTGTTGCTTTGACTTGCCATGGTGGAGAGCCTAAGTAACGTGCTCGTATATCCGCATCTTGGGTAACAACAATTCGTGTAGTACCGCCTGAGGCTGGGTTTAGGTATCCATATCCGAGTAATAGGATGGGGACATTCCCTGAGGAGCTCAATAACATTCATCGTGCCAAAGTCCTGTAGGCTGATTAAGTTCAGGCACGAGTGATAAGGTTTGAATGGTACTACTCAGGAATTATAAGATATTAATGGATGTCCGGTAACCTTAAATATGGGGATTCTCAATTAATGCAACCTATTCTCATAACGTGGTAATAAATTGGTAGGTCAGTATTAATTATGTGGTGAAAAAGAATTAATATTAATTAATTAATTGTGGCCTGGGTTGTTGACATGAGAATTAATTAATTTATAGGCCCACTTTATTATTTGCATTAGGTCCCAGGTCTGGCCCAACAAGTGTGCTGAATTGAGCCCAGGAGCCCATTAGGGTTTACAACCCTAGGTCTATAAATAGACAGCTCTCTCTCATAAGTTGTAACACAGTTGAAACACACTAAACCTAGAGAGAGAGAGGGGCGCCATTTACGTAGAGAAAAAGGAGGAGAATTTTCGAATTCTAGTCCAGCTCAAGCCACAGATCTACGGAGTCGTCACCAGTAGTAGATCTGATCAGCACCGAGACACAGATATGAAGATCTAATCTGGAGAACAGATTCCTTTTCTCTTGTTTTCTTTATTTCGATTTTATCTTAGAAAATAGATTTCTAATTTCCGATTCCGCAGATAAATTCGGATTGTGTGGTTGAATTCAAGTTGGAAATTCAAACGCAAAAGATCGGTTCAGACTCGACGGATTTACGGTAATCTCTCAATCCACAAATATGCATTAAATTCATAGGAGCATGCTAGGGTTTTGTGAATTTAGATTATGTGCAATATCCATAAATCGATCCGGTTCAGTTTGGTTTTGGTGATTCGGTTCACGGGAAAACCCTACAATTGGTATCAGAGCGAGGTTTCTGATTTATGGCTCTGTTGTTCATAATCAAATTCGATATGCATGTATGAATTTATTATTTTGTGGATGTTGGTTTTTTTTCCTCGTGGCAACCCGTTGATTCAGCCCGCGGTGGTTTATCCGTGTAGGGCTGAATTGTTTTTTTGTAAAATCACGAGAAAATCCGTGATTGGTATAGATTTGAAAATTGTAATAGAATAGTTTTTCTGTAATTTTTTTAAATGTAATTGGACGGGTCGAGGACGAAGAACGAAGACGGAGCCGACGCAGGGCCGATGGAGACGACGGTGGGCGCAGGCGGCACAGACACGCACGGCCGAGGCGCGAGCAGCGCGCGCACGGTGCACACAGGCAGCAGCCACGGTGTGCGCCGCCTGCGCGCAGGACGGCAGCACAGCGCGCGCGCGCGGGCGGTAGGCGCACAGCCGCGGCATGCGGCACGACAGCAGCGTGCTGGGCGCGGCGGCTGGCCGGCAGCGGCGGTCGGCGGCGGCTGTGGCTGTCGTTGGCTGCTACTGTCCCATCGTGGTGGCTCGTGTTTTGGTGGTTTGTACAATCCTGTGCAAACCCTAGGGTTTGCATTAGGGTTAGGGCAAATCATCAGATCACAAAGGCCTAAATCCCAGAAGATTTGGTGTATGCAGATTTGGAGGCCCTTTGAAGATTTGGTAGATTTGAAAAGATTTGGAATTATCCAAATTAAATTCAAAATTCAAATTGTAATAGATAGATATTTTTTTCTATTTAGTGGGGCCACGAGGAATTTTTGTTTGCCTTAATTGTCCTCGTATGATATGTGATTTATTTATGTGCGCAATTAAGCATGTGTAGATAATAGGAAAAGCATGTTTTATCGCTTTTATTATTTACAGCTTTCCAAGCATGCTTATGTGATTAATTTCTTGTTGGATTATATTTTGGGAATTTTTGGGCTTGTATTATTACATGCAAAAATTTGGGAAATATAATGACAAAGAAATTATGTGTGCGCATAAAAAAACCTTTTAAAAGGAAAAATACTAAGCAATTTTTTAATTAAAATCAATAGACCTCCACAAAGCGGTCCTAGGCTGTAAGTGTATCTCTCATTCTAGTAAACGTCTACGAGTGTACCTTGCTAGTTCCTAGAGGTGCATGGGTACGGTTGTTGGGATTTCTAGACAAACAATTTAAATCATGTGAATAGTGGGAGGGTTTTGCGTAAACGTCTACGAGTGTAGCTTGCGTAGATCTCTTTCACAAGTATTCTAGGATTGATTTAAATTATAGATAACAAAAGCTTTTAGGGCTGTGCGGTATGGTTACGTGCCATGCTAAACTGTCTCTTTTGGCCGGAGTTAAATTTTTGGTTAATTGCTTAGAAGCATCTTAGAATATAATGCAAGAATTGCATCCCTGTTCTTGAGAGATGGCTTGGTCTAAGGTTTTCACTAATTATTAATTTCTAGTGTCAAAAGCATCCTGACATGGTAGTGAAATTAAATGGATTGGGGCTTAAAACCCGCAATTCTGGTTGAGAGTGACATCGTAAACGTCTACGAGTGTAGCTTGCGGTGGGAACTCTTGGGCAATTAGTGGAAAACATTTGTATTTGATTTATTAAAAGGTTTTCAATGCATTTATTTTCGAAGTTCTACATGTATGTTCTTATTTAAGATTCTTTATTGTTTCAGATATGTCTATGTCTATTGTCGATCATATACTTGCTCTCAATCCTCTAACTGGTCCAAACTTCCATGAATGAAGTTTCTGCATCAAACATATCCTTTATCTGAAAAATCAAGCACATGTTCTTTTCATGGATCCACTGTTGCGTTCTCAAAGAGGAGTATGCGAGCTTGAGCTTGAATTCTATGAAAGATGGGAGGATGCTGATGAGTTTGCCTTCTGGCTCATCACGGGTTCCCTGTCTAGAGAATTAAGGCATAAGTATGAGCACCTCGAAAGGGCTGTAGAGCTTTGGAAGGAACTCTCGACAGCTTTTGGCAAAGTGGAGTGAACTATTAACTGTAAGCTTGTACACAATCTTGTGTGCAAGAAGATGGTTGAGGACAGTTCAGTGACTACGCACATGATGTCTGTGATTGATCTCATGAGACAGTTTACTGTGAGGGGTGGTAATATCAGTGCGCAAGGCGAGATTGATATTATCTTGAGTTCTCTTCCGGAATCCTATTATGACTTTAAGGTAGTTGCTGCTGCAAAGGGAGAGTATGCTCTTCATGAGCTGCTTGAGGACCTTGTAGTGGAGCAGTCTACCATGCGAGCATGGAAACCTGTTCTGTCTGGTTCTAGTACTGGTTCGACAACCTCTAAGGTTGGAGACGATGGTGCTGGGAGCAAGTTCAAGAAAACAGGCATTGACAGCAAGTCTAGGAAGGGGAAGAGAGTCAAGGTCACTCCAAAGAAGAACGAATGTGCTGGATGCGGAAAGGTGGATTGTCCAAATGCCAAGGGACAAGGTACATCATTTGCATTTGTCACGAAAACATGTTTAGCATCGGTTTCTACTCATTCGTGGGTAGTGGATACTGGAGCTACTGATCATGTTTGTTACATTTTGCAGGGGTTCACACCGAGGAGGGTGTTGAAGAATGACGAGGTTACCATCTCAATGGGGAACACAACACAAGTGAGTGTAGCTGCCATTGGAGATTTCACCTTGTACTTTGATGATTCTGTTTTAACTTTGAGAGACGTTTTGTACGTGCCGGATTTTCGGCGAAACCTTATTTCAGTTTCCACACTTTAAGTTGATGGATATTCAGTTATTTTTTATAGTGGTGTTTCTATCATTGGTAATAACGGTATTATCTGTCGTGGAATGCTGAATAATTCTCTCTAACAGTTAACTGTAATCACAAGTCTTCCGCAAGTATTGCATGTAATTCATCCGAAATTGATAATCCTAGAAAGAGAAAACTTACTTCTTCTGATGAGGATCTTACATATCTCTGGCACTTGAGACTGGGTCACATCAGCTTGAAGCGGATTCAAAGACTTGCAGATGACGGTACATTGGACCTATTCTGGGTTGTACCTTATCAAGTCTGCGAATCCTGCATTGAGGGCAAGATGTCAACTAGGCCTTTCAAGGCTAGTCAGTCTCGAGCAGATGAAGTGTTGGAATTGATCCATTCTGACTTATGTGGACCGATGTCCACGCAGGCTCGTGGAGGGTACGAGTACTTCGTCACTTTCATTGACGATTACTCAAGGTACGGATACGTTTACCTGCTTCGCTACAAGTCTGAATGCTTTGAGAAATTCAAAGAGTTCAAGGCTGAAGTAGAAAAGAAGGTCAAGAAAACTATCAAGTCGCTGCGATCTGACCGCGGTGGCGAATACCTCGGTAACGAGTTCCTGCAATATTTGTCAAAAAATCGGATTACATCCCAGTGGACTGCACCGGGTACTCCCCAGCAAAACGGTGTAGCTGAAAGAAGAAATAGGACTCTTCTAGAGATGGTAAGATCAATGATGAGTTATGCAAACTTACCAATTTCATTTTGGGGCTACGCATTGGAGACAGCAGCTTACGTGCTTAATGTGGTGCCTTCTAAATCAGTTCCTAAGACGGCTTCTGAGCTCTTCCTTGGTCGCAAACCTAGTTTGTGCAAGTTTAGAGTATGGGGCTGTCCGGCACACGTACTGTCAAAGGAACCTGATAAGTTAGAAAGCAGGTCAAAAGTAATGTTGTTCATAGGGTATCCCAGGCAAACGAAAGGTGGTTACTTTTACTGTCCTGAGAGTCAATGAGTTGTTGTTAGCACCAACGCTGGATTCTTGGAGGACGAGTATGTGAGTAATCACAGGTCAAGGAGTGATATTGTTCTTCAAGAAATTGAGAACGAGAATGCGATTCCAAGGGAAGGGGAATGTGTAGATGTGGGTGCACCTGTGAGAGGTACAGCACCACAGACACGTTCTTCAGTGCAAGGTGCAGGATCACAAGTCACTGCACCTACTACTGACACGGCACCGATGCCTCGTCGTAGTGGGAGAGTTATTTTCCAGCCGGAAAGGTACATGTTCGTGGGTGAGTCTTCGAACTTGAGCCCGGAAGACGGACATGAGGACTCTGACCCACTGACTTACGAAGAGGCAGTGCAGGACAAGGATATTGCCAAATGGCGTGTCGCCATGGATTCTGAAATTGAATCCATAACTGCTATGGATGTATACCAGAAAACTGATTTGCCGGATGACTTTAGGGCCATAGGGTGCAAATGGGTATACAAGAGAAAGAAAGGGGCGGATGGAAAGATCACGGCTTTTAAAGCCAGGCTGGTGGCAAAGGGTTATAGTAAAAAAGAGGGCATTGACTATAACGAAACCATTTCACTTGTAGCCATGCTCAAATCCATCCGGAAACTCCTTGCCATAGCTGTGCATATGGACCTCGAGATCTGGCAGATGGATATCAAAACCGCTTTTCTAAACGGTTACCTTGAAGAAGGTAGAGACATCTATATGCAGCAACCCGAGGGTTACATAAGCAAGGGCGAAGAACATCTTTTCTGGAAGCTTAGGAAGTCCTTGTATGGACTTAAACAAGCTTCAAGGTCGTGGAACTTACGTTTAACGATGTGATTAAATCCTATGGATTTGCACAGTTGGAAAACGAAAGTTGTGTTTACCGACTTTGTGTCAGTGGGAGCGTGGTCTTCCTTGCACTATACGTTGATGACATACTCCTATTTGGAAACAACGAGGGAGTGATATCCGAAATCAAGGTTTGGTTGTCCGAACAGTTCCAAATGAAGAATCTGGGAGAAGCTGGCTACATTCTTGGTATTAAGGTCTTACGAGATCGTAAGAGAAGAATGTTGAGCTTATCCCAGGCATCCTATGTGGATACCGTGATAGCCCGGTTCAGCATGCAACTTGCCAAGAAAGGCTTGCTACCTTTCAGACATGGCGTTCGTCTTACTAGTGGGCAGTGTCCTCAGACACAGCGGGAGAAAGACGAGATGAGTCTTGTGCCATACGCTTCGGTGGTGGGTAGTCTCATGTATGCGATGCTGTGTACCAGGCCAGATATCTGTTATGTCATTGGCATGGTAGCAAGATATCAGTCTAACCCTGGACAGGCGCACTGGACTGCTGTAAAGCAATCCTCAAATATTTGAAAAGAACTAGGAATTTTTGCCTAGTTTATCAAAGTGAGGATTTGTGCCCTGTGGGTTATACAGACTCTGATTTCCAAGGGGACTAGGATGAGAAGAAATCGACCTCAGGATATGTGTTTACCCTGGGAGGTGGAGCTATATCTTGGAGGAGCTCAAAGCAGAAATGCATTGCTGACTCCACCATGGAGGCGGAATATGTCGCCGCCTCCGATGCCTCGAAAGAGGGGGTGTGGCTCCAGAACTACCTTTTAGAGTTGGGCGTGATCCCGAGTTTACCAAGGAGCATCACAATTTATTGTGATAACCCTGGTGCAGTGGCAAACTCAAAGGAACCGCGGTCTCACAGGGCAAGCAAACACATAGAGAGAAAGTACCATATCATACGAGAAATCGTATCGAGGGGCGATGTGCTGATTAAGAAGATTGACACTGCTGACAATCTTGCTGATCCGTTTACAAAGAGTTTGCCGCAGAAAGTTTACAAAAGACATATTCGTGAGCTGGGTCTGAGATGGATGCCGACCACTGATAGTGGTTAAAGAGACAGCAGACTAGATAGACGGACTGTATACTCTGTAATAGCTTAGTTATGCTTTGAGTATAAGTGGGAGATTGATGGATTTTGTATACTGAAAGCATTTATTATAATGAGTATACAACGGTTTATTTCTCTTATCTGTTAACAATCTTACATGTATGAACAATGATATCCTCTTGTCTCACCGATAGGGACGATCATACGGCGTGTTGTAGATCGCAGAAGACAGTATGATCACTTGACCTAGTGAGACATAAACCCGATCACAGCCGAGAGAGCGTATGAGGATACGTCTGTCCGGATGGCTGCGGCATTGTCAGAATAAGTAGTCTGTCTTGGTTACTTGACATGTTGGTACGCAGAGGTGGCATATTGATGGACCGTAGTGAGATGTGTTCGTCTGTCTGACATCAGCGAATACAAGATCTCGTTATATTGACTGAGTCCAAACCCTAACGAAGGTTCAGGGGTTTGCACGGGTTGACTGTTGCTTTGACTTGCCATGGTGGAGAGCCTAAGTAACGTGCTCGTATATCCGCATCTTGGGTAACAGCAGTTCGTGTAGTACCACCTGAGGCTGGGTTTAGGTAACCATATCCGAGTAATAGGATGGGGACATTCCCTGAGGAGCTCAATAACATTCATCGTGCCAAAGTCCTGCAGGCTGATTAAGTTCAGGCACGAGTGATAAGGTTTGAGTGGTACTACTCAGGAATTATAAGATATTACTTAATTGTAGTTAGAGCTTGTCAGAAGCTCTGATTAATTAATGGATGTCTGGTAACCTTAAATATGGGGATTCTCAATTAATGCAACCCGTTCTCATAACGTGGTAATAAAGGGGTAGGTCAGTATTAATTCTGTGGTGAAAAAGAGTTAATATTAATTAATTAATTGTGTCATGGGAATTAATTAATTTATAGGCCCACTTTATTATTTGCATTAGGTCCCAGGTCTGGCCCAACAAGTGTGTTGAATTGAGCCCAGGAGCCCATTAGGGTTTACAACCACTTTAGGTCTATAAATAGACAGCTCTCTCTCATAAGTTGTAACACAGTTGAAACACACTAAACCTAGAGAGAGAGAGGGGCGCCGTTTTTGGAGAGAAAAAGGAGGAGAATCTTTGGATTCTGGTCCTGCTCAAGCCACAGATCTACGGAGTCCTCACCAGTAGTAGATCTGATCAGCACCGGGACACAGTTCTGAAGATCTAATCTGGAGAACAGATTCTTTTTCTCTTGTTTTCTTTATTTCAATTTTATCTTAGAAATTAGATTTCTAATTTCATATTCCGTAGATAAATTCGGATTGCGTGGTTGAATTCAAGTTGGGAATTCAAACGCAAAAGATCGGTTCAGACTCGACGGATTTACGGTAATCTCTCAATCCACAAATATGCATTAAATTCATAGGAGCATGCTAGGGTTTTGTGAATTTAGATTATGTGCAATATCCATAAATCGATCCGGTTCAGTTTGGTTTTGGTGATTCGGTTCACGGGAAAACCCTACAGATAGTTAGCGTGTAGTCGGGCACATAAGGAGTGTCAGCCTGCACCGAATGAGCATAGGGGTGTGGTATAGCCTCCTTCTTATCGCGGAGGTCGTGCATGTCCTCCCTTACCGCTCGGTTTGTGGTTCTAAGGGCATTCCTCCTCGACACCCGATATGGTTCGTCTTCTTCCCACTTGATCTAACTTTATTGATGGCATCATCCAGTGTCTAGCAAGGGTACAAGGTTAACTCCTTGTAGAGGTCGGAATACACATTTAGATCCTTCCGAAAAGCCCCGATCGCAGTGGATTGTGGATAGTTCGGGATGTTGACCAGCTCCTTGTTGAAACGTCCCATGTACGAGTGTAAGGTCTCTTACGGCTTCTAAATGATGGCATAAAGTTCATCGGGGTGCTTTTCTAGCTTCCGGCTGCTAGTTTATTGGCACCAAAAGAGTTGGTGTAGTTTCGCGAAAATGGATATAGACCCTCGGGGATGGCTCACGAACCACTCCAAGGTTGGTCCAGTTAGGCTGGACCTAAATTTCTTGCACATGCAAGCTTCCTGCACGTCTGCGGGTATGGACGCAATGAACATCTTCTGCTTATAGATCACATGTGATTCCCCAGATCTGAGGTTCCGTCGTAGAGAATAAAGTTGGGTGGGACGAATCTGGCTGGGATCTTGACGTTGGCGATGTCAGGCGTAAAGGGAGAGTCTGCGTAGCTCTCCCGTGCATTGTTCTTTTCAGGAGGTGGCACCCCAGGGATACACGCCAGCAGAAACTCGATGTAGTTCACCCAACTCTCGATCTTTTCCTCGATAAAGCTCATGTCCATAGCTGCGATCGCCGGGGCATCTACTTCGCTAGCCCCAATCCTGGGCCTTATTTCGATATTGGGAAGAAGGTTCTGACCACAACCACTTGCATTGTTGTCAAAGTCCATTTTCAAGTTCCTTGGGGTAATCAGAGAGGGTCGGCGCATAGTTTTCTGGGTCCGTTACCCAAGGTTGACGGTCCGGTGCAAGCCTTGCCGCCTTGAGGCATTGATTTTCTTCTTGTAGCTCACGGTGAGCTCTTGTCATTTGTTCTATCTGTTGGTTCATCCTTGCAAGCTCCCGCTATGCATCCTTCACTTGGTTTATCAGTTGTACCATGTTTAGATCACTCATCGCTGACGGGGGAGGTGGAGGGAAGCTCAGAGCCAGCTGCGTTGCTCGGTTATGCTCCATTCCCAGGAGGAGATTTTGGAGTGCTCCCGCTCGAGTTTCCACAGCCTCCGCTTCCTGGGACGACGATCTTTCAGCACCTAAATTCACAGTTGGAGCTTGTTCCTCAGCCGTTTCCTGCAAAACAAATCAGATCTTTTGTTCCAAGGGCTCCATGGTGGGTGCCAAATTGTTGAGGTTCGATTTGTGATGAGATAGGGACCCTTGGAACTTATGAAAAATAGGAGAAAAATAGCTAAAGAACGATGAAATGACGTGACTTTATTATGAAAAAAGCAAAGTGTGAGTATTGAAATTTGCAGAGTACAAGTGTAATAGGGAAAAGTCGTGCTGAAATTTCCTAGAAACTTCTCTTTTATAGTTCAAGATTAGCTGTTACAACCCTAGAAGATTCAGTTCCAGATTTTTTGGAGGTCGCTGTAGGAAGTTGACGGTTGCGTCCTTTTTGGAGATTGTTCAGCTAGGGTTCCTTAACGGTCCCCCGAATTATCCGCGGCTGGATCCTTATCCGTTTGACCTCTCCACAGTAGACGATGCGAGGAACTTGGGGGTAGTTCCGATTCTTGCTGGGCGGTTGAGTTTTGACGTTCAACGGTCTTCAGGGTTCTTCGCAGCTTGAGACTCGTCTCCTTAATCTTCTAGGTAGATCGTGAGTCGTAATTCGATAGCACCAGATCGTGCACTTCGGGACCAGGATCCTGGTTGTGGGCAGTGTGTGCTTGGGACCAAGATCTTCGAGTGATGGGCCTTCGCGTTTGGTTCGTTATTAATCGTATTGGGCCGGGCCTGACCTGACCTAGCCTAACCAGATTTGGGTCCAACGATAATTATCAACAAAATTATTTTAAAATCTTGTTATTCAAACATCGCAAGATAGTAATGTTTATTAATAATAAATTTATTATATATATATATATATATATAATTTTATATAACCTTCTATAACTAATATATTAATTTGTATGAGTCCGGTAGAAATTAGAAATTTTTTATACTTTAAAATTATAAAAATGTGATACATCAAGTTGGAATTGTATACTATTTATCATATTAAACACATAACTAATATGTATATAATATTTATATTATATGTGATATATATTAATTTACTAAAATCATAAATAATGTTTGATATATTAATAATTTTTTAACATTAATTAAATTTAATCGTTTCGTGCAATACACGCTTAATACTAGTTATTATATGAAGTATAAAAGTATTGGGATTGGGAGTGATATCTCCAGTCAATGCCCCGTGAGACAAGTTGGTCTCTTTTATTATTTTAAAACTGGTTTGGTATAATTAAGACCTTTTATCTCGTAGGTTGTGAACTAATCATAACATACAATACAATTGAAAATATCCAAAGTCGATATTATTCATTATAGAATTTTACAAAAACATTTTTCAACAATCTTCAAAACAAAACTAAAAAATTAAATGATCGAAATGTTGGAATACTGGAATATATCGATTGGATGGAGTAATTTATTTGATTATAAAATAACTTAAAAATTAGATCACTTTGACGTTGCACGGTAATAATATGCCCAATATAATACCACAACCCGATTAGAAAGTACAACCCACTAGCCCATTTACTCAAGTCCAAAGTAGCTCAAGGCCTAGCACCTATTTTGGTGTTTGATTTAAATTACGAGTGATAATTTTTTACACGATCTAATAATCCGATATAAATCTGCTCGATAATAATGAATATGAATTGATCCGATAAAAAATTGGATCTTTATTGAATCAATACGATAAGAATGCGGAAAATTAGGATCGAATTCCGACCAGATTCGGATAATCCGTTAAGAATTTAATATGAAATATTATTTATTGATTAAGATTTAATAATTAATATATTAATCATTATATTTTTATTTTTTTACTAGGTATTGGATAATTTTTTGATTTATCGGATTGTAATCGGATTGGATATTTATCTGTTTCTTATCGGATCGGATCGGATCAGATTGGATTGGATTCGGATTTGAGCCTAACGGATCGAATTCAGATACGAATTTAACATTTTCTTATCGGATCGAATTCAAATTTGATCTTAATGGATCGATACGATAAAGATCGGATCCGCACAATTTACCACCCCTAATTTAAATGTTGTAGTTTGGAACCTTGAGCATGTATTGATGAGACTAATCGTGCCTAATTATAATTTTTGGACTAAGGAGTATGATAGGAAATGTTGGAATTGAATAATCGAGCCCCAATAATCTGATCTAGTCAATCTTCATCATTTCAATCATGGATTCAAGTTCTGTGTCGACTGGCATGACCTCCACATCGACCAACATCCAGTGCCATTTCATTCAAAAACTCAATTTTGGCTAAGTATAGATCATATTTGTCACATACTTTCAGCATCAACTGACACACACAACTTACTTCTAAATCATTGAGATTTTTATAAGTGCACACTGTATCAATCGCCATGTTCTTGCATCGACAGATTTCGAGACAATTATTTAAATTAATCCAAACTCTTTCACATAAGTCAATTCATCTTATGTACCGACCAGTACTAAGCAACTTTTGAAATTATTTTGAAGTAAAGTCGTATCAATTGACTCAATTATATATCAATCAATTTTCCTTGAGTCGACGATGCTGTGAGCTTTTCATGATATTCAATATTCTTCCGCATAGACCAACAAAACTTTTATGTCAACCAACACAGACATTCAATTAACTTCATTTTTCATTGAAGAAACCTAATCTCGATCCGAAGGCTCATTTCTAGGGGCTGAACATTGCACCTATCTTAGAGTTAATCAATCGATGAGACTCAGTTTGGTAATGCAATTTCTCTCTCAGATCTATTCGCGCAGACAAAATACTTGCGAGAATTATTTATTTCATGAAGGTAATGGCAAAGTGCGAATCAAGCAACAAGTGTACCAACAACCAACTTTGATAAGGTGGGCTTTCTTATTATGAACCTAAAAACTTATGAACTTGTTTTATTTTCGAGCCTTGAGCTCAAAATTCCAAATGGAAAAGGTATGACTTAGCTTTAAATTATTGTTATGATCTATATATTTGTGTTAACAATCTCACCTCTAAGTTGGGGGAACCCCACTTAGGAAGGATGTTGACGTATTAAGCGTAATATCAGTTTAATGATCACGGCCTGGTATTGAAAGAGGTGTCATAGATTAGTGCACTGAGATATCATTTTGATAGGATCATACTTTACTTGATTCGTGCATCGTCACCGTGGTAGGAGACCACCTCCCGGTTCACATTTTTAAGCAGATAGAGTAATTTTAAATTCACGCACACTCATCATAAAACTATTATGATTCTATGGAAAGATTTGTAAATGCTTACAACTCTATGAGCGACCTAATGAAAGACATGACAAAAAATCTAATTATGTGTTCTATTTTTAGGTATGTGTTTATTGAGTTATTTCGTGTATTTAGTGTTAGGATTATTTTTTGGTTTAGTCCAGCAAGTTAGAGGTCTTGTATAAGAGCATCCACTATTGTGGGGATCTTAAAAATTTTAAGATCCTACCACGTGTGCGCCACATCAATAATTATTATCAATTCATATTTTATAAATATACACATAAATATCCACTATCATTTTTTAATCATCCACTTTTTATTTTATACTATTAATGGGTCCACTTGTCATAACAATTATTATACATATATATATATATAGGGATGTGATCCAGTGAGAACCACAGTTACCATAAGAAATAAGAACCAATCTCGGCCATAGATCTTCCTCAATCAACGATCCTGATCTAATAAAAAAACGCGGGCATTATTTCCCCAAAAACCTTCATTATAGGGCAATTTAGTCTTTTTGCTAATAATTAAAATTCGCCCTTAAATTATTACTTTCTTCATACACATACCACGTACATGCATTATATAGTTCACAGACTTTCATTATAGAGGGAATAAACTATCATTATATATTATCCATCGAATTTCACACAAATAATCAAAATATTACTAACAAATATAATAATTTAAAGTATTAGGTTTCATTAAACAACACAAAAACTTGCATCATATAACCTACGAACTATCATTATATAACTCAAATACTATCATTATATAGTTTTACATGTTGAAATTAAAAAAACCGCACAGTAACACGATTCCACGATTACCAATGACAGCTGTAATAATTCATTCATGCCTGCAGCACGCAAAAACGTCGTTTCATTTATCATTTCAAAAAAAAATTTAATCTCACTCAACCACCAAAAACATTTTCATCTCCCTCTTCGCGAAACCAAAATATCCACAAACTTCACCGACGAAATACACTAACCGACGACGGTAAAACAAGGCATTCAGCAAAAGATAAAAGAGAAATGGCGAAGAAAAGAAAAGCAGAAAAAACTCCAGAGAAAAAAGGTAAAAATCGCGTGAACTATTTCTCGATTTAACTTTATAATGATAGATAGAGTTTGATTTTTCCGATTTCACTTTATAATCAAACATATTAGTAGATATAAAGTTTGATTTCATGTTAAAACTCCAGAATAACGAAAAACAGTTGTTAAAAAAAGTTTAAAATGATTTAGGTTTCCATGAAACTTCTCGATTTACATTTATAAACATACTTGTTGTTTTACTCTTCTACTCATGAAACTGCATGTTATAATGAATGATCGAAAGTTTGATGATGAAAATACTTTGTTCACATACTTGTTGGTTTACTCTTCTTTTCATGAAACTGAATGTTATAATGAAAGGATACATAAACAATAATGCATAGTTTGGAACTTAAATGAAAAAAGACAAAGTACTATATTGTGATTTTATAATGAAATGTCTAAAGTACTATAATGCATATATTTTGCTAATATAATGAAAGAAAATTGGAAAAATATATAAAATTGCAACTCACCTTTTATAATAAAAACGTTAAAGAACAATCATTTCAATAATGACATATTCATGTTTCTCCTGCAGATCCTAAAAAGACTAAAACAGTTAAGGAACCAGAAAAACAATTAGTTGTTCAAGAGAAAGAGACTGTTGTTCAAGAGAAAGAGACTGTTGTTCCACAGGAAGAGACTGTTGTTCAAGAGAAAGAGACTATTGTTCAAGAGAAACAGATTGTTGTTAAAGAGAAAGAAGTTTCAAAACACAGTGCAAAAGTTAAAAAACAAAAAGAAGATGTGGAGTTCCCAGACATAATATATAGAACAAGTCCTGATGCTCTAACACGGCATCTATCACAACTGAATGAAGCACAGACTAAAGCTATAGAGGAGATGGGTTTCACACACATCTACAATGTCAGAATTAAAGAAATACCCCCAACAATTGCATATTGGTGCATGGAAAAATTTGACCCTAGAACTTGCAGCCTAGTAGTCAACAAAAAGGATACAATACATTTGACAGACGAAGACGTGTTCATGATTTTTGGATTCCCGAAAGGTCTAAACAAGGTTATCAGAAGATCAAGAAGACAACCCAACACAGTGTTGAAAGAATGGGCAAAAAGAATTTTTGATGATAAAGATAAAATGTGGAAGATCAGGCCGGTAGATGTTGCTAATGCAATGATTTCTGAAAAAGATGGAGGAGACTGGTTCAAAAGGCACTTCCTAGTGCTAATTGAACATTGTTTTTATGAGAATACTGCTGACGGTTATGTGAAACCCAAAATTCTTGAGAATTTTGAGGTCATGTCTGATATTAAACAATTCAACTGGTGCAACTACATGGTTTACTCCCTGATTAGGCAGAGGGATATTTGGGAGAAAAAATCAAATGTCTGTTTCACAGGTCCTGTCCTCCTTCCATTGGTAAACACACTTTTTCTTACATATTAAATTTGAGTTTTCATAATGCATTATATAATTGTAAAACCTGCATTATAGTTGATAAAATTTAGCATTATATAACAGGGTTTTACATTCAATTTACTAATGACATTACTAATTTTCCTTGACAGCTTTTATACCTTGATAGAGTTGTGTTATACACACGACTGGTTGATAGGACATTTCCTGTCATCAAGGCATGGTCAACAGCATTGATAAAAGCTCGACAGAGAGCAGAGGTTGAAATCAAGAAATTCGGAACAGGACATGTTGACGCAATGATGGATCCAGCAGCAGTATTTCTTGGAATTGAGGACAAGATTGCAGAGAAGATGAGGCACGACAGAGAGAACACAGAAAAGCAACAGAAAAAGAAAGAAACAACAAACAAAGAAATTGAAGAAATGGAACCAGATGACTACACCAATCAGATTATTGACACTGCGAGAGTGATGGCAGAGGCAATGTCAAAATTGATCACTCTGATCACGAAAGCTCCAAACCATGTTCAGGAAAATTCCAATTTCAAAATGGCAGTGGAGACTTCCAAAAATCTGATTGGTGTTACATCACCCTCACAACCATCAAGTGAACCGCAAGTGGGAGATGAATGGAGCAACCCAGAATGGCTCAAGTGCCTTGAGAAGATTATGCAAGCAATTGATGAAAAAGCTCAGTTTGACACACCATGCCCCGAACACTTCAGCCTCAACATTCCAAAATTGAAAGAAAACTACAAAGTAAATCTGGTAAATATTCCAACTATTAAACAATTACTACCATTAGAATTACATATTTAATAAATAAATCATTTTATACGTAGGCGGATTTGCCATTTACACCACAAGAACAAGAACAAGAAAACAGAGGAGGAGGAGAAGAGATGCAAGAAATAGGAGAGGGAGAAGGGATGCAAGAAATAGGAGGAGGAGAAGAAGTTCAAAAGGAACAAGAACTTGGTTCATCACAAGTAGAAGAAGAGGTGCAACAAAACCCCACAAAAATAATCACTAATGTTGTTGGGAAATCTGTCTAAGGTTTCCCTTCCCAGTAGCTTACTTGTTTAGATTATAGTTTTGGTGGATCAAATCCTAAGTCCTACCAGCGTCAGTTGTCTCTAGATAGCTCTAGTTCTCAAATGTAAAGTCCTGTTTAGGTCTTTTGAGTTGTAAGTCGCAGCTGATCAAGACTCATGCTGACACTGTTCACCAGCATGAGATGTACTTACCAGTTGAGAGAAGTCTCACCAGCAAGCGACTGACAAGACTCGTGCTGACACTGTTCATCAGCATGAGAAAGAGCTCACGACTGGCTACTGTTCACCAGTTGGGAAGGTTTTCATCAGCAGGCGGCTGACAAACCTTACCAGCAGAATAGGTGTTCTCACTGACACTGTTCACCAGCGGTGAAGTCACCAGTCATGGGAGATTCCAAGAGTTAACATCCAGACAAATTGGTAGACTTAGATTGTGCCAACGCAAGTCACCAGCAGAGACTGCCAGCACAAGATCACCAGTATGTTCTGCCAGTCGGATGTTACCAGCAGAATTCAAGATTCGCTCTCCCAGAGTCTTAGAGACAAAAAGAAGATTCGTCTGAGGAATAAACTGACAAAGTATGACTTTAAGGGAGGATACCTTAAAGTCTATCAGTTCAAGACACCAGTTCCGATTCCTCGTACTGACGAATAGTGCCGTTCTGACATAAAGAGATCAATGTCAGATAAAGTGGACAAAAGCATGGCGCTTTCCGGAAATTCCTACCTGCCGCCGTCTGAAGGACATGCGAGGACAGAGACCTTTTCCGGATGTGTCCAAACGGCTAGAAGATTTGAATCGGATCCCTCGGCTATAAATACCTGGGATCCACCAACATTCAATACTCTTCTCGCCATACTCAACTACCGAAAGTCTGAAACTTTATTGCAAGCAAGCAAAACACTTTCGAGGCTTTTCTAAAGGCTATTCGTGTGTTGATTTATCAAACACGAGACTTCAAGCTTCCAGCTTGTAAGTTACTGATCTCTTTGGTGTTCTTTCTCTTCCGAGGAAGTTCACAGCAGCTCTTGTGCCAGCCAGCACTTGAGTTATTACGGGCTTTTGCCGTATTGAGAAGATACGTTCTTGGGAGAACTAAACACCCAAACTGCTGTGGAGGTTGAAGTGACGTGCTCGCACTCCACCAGCCGAGAAGAGAGTTGAAGAAGGAATCAAGACCGGGAGCGGTTGATCTAGCGAAGTGGTGGACAAGGGTCGCACCAGCTAGAGATAGATCGTAGGCAACTTGTACCTGATTACTCTTAGTGAATTTCCAGTGCTACGACTGGAGAGTGGACGTAGATCAGTTGATCGAACCACTATAAATCCTTTGTCTTTATCAGTTTTCTGCATTACATTCTTATTTTAAACCCAGCACCCAAGTGCTGGTGTATACTCTGAAAACTGATAACTGTGTAAACAAGGCCTAAATCTTTCTAAGTCTTGAATCACCAGCTGACAGGTTCCAGTCAGTTGGTTAACCAGCAAGTGCAAGAAAACGATTAACTTTTATTATTTCCGCTGCGTATCGTTTAAACTCTGAAAAACCGGGACCAACAAATGTGATTGCGGATATTCAAACAAACATTACCGACGAAGATGATGATGAAACAATTGCAAAAATTGTATTCAATCTAGACTTCAATGCATTATAAAGCATTCAATTATGCATTATAAAAAGTAGAAACATGCATTATATACATAAAAAAAATATGTTGTCTTTCATGCTGGTTCACAGTTTGAAAGAGGGGAGAACGAAGAACAAGGAGGACAAACAGCCAGCTCATGGAATGAAAACAAGGACAACAGCTGAAAGAAAGATATCCACAACATTGATGTCAGCAGTGTATGAACTTGCACTCAATATCAATGATCCAAATCAGAAATTGTGATTTGGTATGATTTCTATCATAAACTTAATTCTAAACTAAGTAAACATTGTTTTGATCATAATTTTTCTTTATATCCATGTGTTTTTCCCAATTTGTCAATCACTTCACTTCTACTTAATTTGCTTCAACCTGCGTAAGATGGAAGTAGTTATCATTGATAACTCAGATGCAGTTGATGATGAGGAACTAAAGGTCAAATATAGAACAGTCCCAAAAGTGCTTGTAAGTAAACACATCTTCATAGTAAATATCTGAATGCATGTAATCGTGTTTAATGCATACCTTTACACACAATAATGAATGTTTGCACGATATATAATGAATATTGTTTAGATTAATGAAACTGCCTAATAATGCAATTCCCCTATCATTATAATGCATTACTTTCTGAATAATAATGAAAATCTTTGGTTGCCAGGTTGACTACTTTGCTGAGTTTTTGCTCAATCAGAAACTAACAAACAAATCAAAAGGCGTAAAAGAAGCACACGTGGAAAGGCTGAAAATGAAATGGAGAAACGAAACGAATAAGGTGGACTGTGGTATCTATCTCATGCGCCACATGGAAACATACATGGGCGAGAATTTAAAAGATTGGAACCCAGCCATCAAGAAGAATGACAGCTTACAACTCCGTTTCATGAGAGCCAAGTACTGTGGAGCTCTGCTAAACTCAAACTTTAACAAGCACAAGAAGGAAGTGACTGACAAAGCAACCAACTTCTACGATGAACAAACAGAAGAAGAAGAGATTGATGTGGAAGAATTTGTGGAGAAGTATGTGAGGACAGCAGAAGGGTTGTCAAAAGATTTCTGATGGTGAACAAGTGTTTCGAAGTTTGTTAAAACAAAGATTGTTTTTTAAGTTTGTTTTTGGTGAAATGTTTGGAAGTAGGCAGGGTTGCCTGAATTTGGATGGAAACAATGTTTGTCTTCTAAGTTTGTTTTTGATGTTAGGCAGGATCTGATATAATGGTACTAATATTATGCTGTTATCATTTAGCATTCGATAGTTGTTATATTATAATTCATGCACTGTTTTGAGATTATCATAAACCTGGAGATCTTGTTTATCATGATTATCACTGATTTCTTAATGAACGTTGATGTCTTAATTTAAATAACAATATTAACTCATTCTGGTAAATTTTTTTGTACTGGAACATATCATGCATTATATCATGTATAAATGTGCATTATATATCATTTCAACATTCATTATAAAACGAATGTACTTTACATAATAACATGCATTATAAACATGCATTATAAACAATAGAAACATGCATTATAAAGAATAGAAACATGCATCATATAAAAAACACAAGAACTATGATAAAGTCAAATGGAAACGTTTAACTTTCATTATTAAAGATAAAGTGTTGCATTATATAACATCTAGACATGCATTATATAACTACTGTTCTAAAACTATTTATTGACCTTATCACAATTCCTTGAATAGTGATTTGCCATTTGTTTACATTTTCTACACATCCTCAAATGCTTTTCCAAATCTCTTGCTGCCTTCTCCTTTCTTGATATGATGCGACTCCCACTTCCTTTAGTTTTAACTACATTTGGAGGCAAAACTTCAATAGTTTCTGGGACAGGAGCACCATAATAATCCTCAAACAATTTTTTCTTCAAATCATCTGATGAAGGCATTTCAGTACCATTAAATATGGACTGTTCCAACTCATTTATACCAGATAAAAAAGCTTTCAGCCTTTCACTATCGGCACCAATTTTACCAACACAGTTAACAACAGCAGACAAGATCTTCTTCTCAATTTTCTAATTTTCAACAAGATTAACATCAGTGGTATCCAGCTGCACTTCATGTAAAGAATCCAATAAAGAATATTTCTTCCACCGAGAAATCACATACTTATCAGGAATGTTTCTGATACCTTTATTCTTCAAAACAAAGAATATATGACGGCATAGTATACCCATCCTACAAAACATCTTACAACTGCAAATAGCAGACTCTTCATTTCTGTTGTAATCCACAACAAATATGCCATCAAATTCATCCTCAAATCTATATATCTCAACTTCACCCATCAAATTCACTCCTAGCATCTGAGTACTAAAACAAGCAGCAAGCAACTCGACTTGAATAGCCTTCAACATCTTTGATGTGTAAATCATTGAAACATGCTTCTCAATCAACAGAGTTGTTTCCATCTTAGGAATGCATGAAGAGTCCAAATAATTCAAATAAGAATTAGCATCCCTCTGAGCCTCTAAAGCACGATTATAGTTTATCAAAAACTGAAGTAAATTGGAATGACTCCTTGTGTACCTCTTGTAGAAGCTATTCTCACACTCAGATATTGAAGTCGTCTTCATTAAGCCACTCATTGGGAAATCACGAAAGAAAGCTGGAACCCAATACTCTCTAGACTCAAACATAGAATCAAACCATTTATTATCAACCAATCCATAATTCACCATTATATGATACCAGCCCTCCTCAAAAAAATCTGGTTCAATCAACTCCGACCAAACATACGACAACAGATCACTCTTGAAATTCTCATTCGAATGCAACTCTTTTGAAACCTTGTCTGCAATCTTCAACATAATATGCCACATACACCAGCGATGCCTCGTATCCAAAAGAACTCTCTGAATTGCAACTTTCATACCTAAATCTTGATCTGTTATAATCATTTTCGGAGCTGAGCCCATACATTCAAGAAATCTCTCAAACAACCATGAAAAAGAATCAGAATCTTCTTTAGACAACAAACCAGCAGCAAAAGTCACAGGTTTCCCATGATTATCCTTGATCGTAAAAGGAGCAAATATTAAACAATACCTGAAAATAAAATACATATAACAATTACATTTGACTTCATAATGCATATACTAAAGCTATATAATGCATATACTAAAGCTATATAATGAAAATATTTGTATTATATAATGCACCCATGTAATGCAAAATAAACAACCATATAATGCATATGACAAATCTATAAAATGCATAATTAAAAGCTTTATAATGAAAAAGAGTACATTATATAATGCATCATGAATTTAAACATTATCAGATAGCACAAGAAACATATAATGCAGATCCATTAACTATAAAATGAATATGTTTGGTTCATATAATGCAAGCACATAAATAAAATAATGAATATATATAAGAACAAAGAATGAAACAAAAAAACTTACTTATTTGTCGAATACGTGGTATCAAATGCAACAACATTCCCAAAAACTTTATAATTCTTCTTCGAGACAGAATCACACCAAAAGAGTCTCATCAAGTTACCCTCTTCATCCAAATGATAATGATAACTAAATGCTGAACACATCTGCTGCTTCCTTGCCATTTCATTGAGAAGCATTTGTGCATCAGCACCATCAACAAATGCTCTCATATCTCGAGAGTAATTCCTAACATCTACAGCAGAACAAACACCATCACAGCCGCCAAGAAACTCTTTTAACAAACGAGATGACTGTGTAGGTCCTATATTTGTTCTCGCACAGTCCAAAATAAACTTCTGATGAACAATGTCAATTTGACGATTCAACTTCATAAAATGCTGAAAACGAGCTTCAACTAACGGATGATTGTGATTTTCAACAAATAAATGAACTAAGTATGAACCTCCATGAAATTTCAAAACCATCTTCGCCATGCATCCACATCTCATTGATAAACGTTTTCTCCTTTTCTGCCTAGATTCAACTAACGAACAATTCTGATTTTCAACCTTTTCATGAAATTTCTCACCCTCCCTACTACACACTACATATCTCCACAGAATCATATCACCACCCTTTTTTAAAGTAGAAAGACGTGTATCAAAACCAGAAAACCTAGCATAATTATCATAAAATTCAATACCATCCCGAAGTGTGCTAAATAGCATTCCAACATAAGGCTTCATAGAATTATCACACCTTGGAACATAAGAATCTGTACAGAAAAAATCATGAATTAAATTTGATACTTAAAACATATAATGCATGATACATAACTATATAATGAACATATTTTCATTATATAATGAATTCACATAAAGTAACTGAACCTCCATAAACTAATTATTATAAACTCACATATAATGAAACTATTACAAATATATAATGCATGTTTTAATATTATATAATGCACATATAAAACAAATTTGAAAGTACGTAAACAAATAATCACTCTTTCAGTTAACAAAAGAACTACAAACATATAATGCAATTCATAACAAAATATAATGCATGTATTTAATCTATATAATGAATTCTCATAACCAACCAGAACATACATAAACTAATTATCATTCAATCACATATAAAATAAGTACTACGTATAAAAACAGCAATCTACGAAACCTAATTCAATATCTGCAATCAAATCATCAATAACCTATACAATGAAACTTCAATTCTATAACTGTAACTGATAACAAATGATCAAACATCATATCAGAAAACAATTACTTCTATTACATAACAGATGCAATATATAAAATCTTACCTTTCAAAGCATCCATAACTCGCAGACGATGAACGCAGACGATAAACACAGACGATGAACACAGACGATAAACACAGACGATGAACGCAGACAATGACGAACGAAAACGATGACAAATCACAAATCGCAGACAATCGCAGACAATAACGAACGAGAATTCACAATTATATAATCGCAGAAGGAATGGAGATGGCAAATCACAAATCGCAAAGGAAACAAAGATCGCGAGATATAATTTAGATTATAAAAAGATTTGAATTGATGTAAGTACAAAATTACCCCTCATTTTACAATAATACAGACCAATACAAACAATAATGAAACACGGACGAAATTAAATCTGTGCTGTTGATATCATTTTTTGGATGGTCGAGATTTGTTCTTATTTTCACATGGTAAAGCTGGTTCTCATATGATCACTCCCCTATATATATATATATATATATATATATATATAGGGGTGCACTATGGTGGAAACCACCTCTTAGATGTGAAATAAGACTTGATCTTGTCCATTGATTAAGAAAATTGACGCTCCAGATGTATCTTTGAGCTGCAAAAATTCGCTGCAATAATAGAAGAAAAAAGTTGCAGAAAAGGGTTTTTTAGTAAATGTGACGCACCTATTAACTTCTCCATATCTTACCCACGATTTTATTTGCTAAAATTTCGGAACAATTTTACTGCATAATTTTATAGAGATAAAAGTTGCATTATTAAGAGGAAGAAGTTGCATTACGTAATTTTTTTAAAATCAAAATTATATATGCACGATTTTCAGCCACTAATTTTGTGGAATTTGAATTCTAAAATACTACATTTCAAAATTAAATTATATTTGTTTCCTAATTTAATAGGATTGGTTCTCTGAATTATAGTATTTCAAAATTAAAATCTGCAATAATTCAAAATAGAGAAAGTTTTGTAAATAATTAATATTAAAAAACTCTATGTGAATTGGAATTAGCAGAGTACTGCTACTATTATATCGTTATACTGCACATTTACAGGCATAAAATCTGCAATAATTCGAAATAGAAACAAATTTGAAAAAATAATTAATATTAACAAAACTCTTTATGTGAATTCAAATTATCAGAAATACTGCAACTATTATATCTTTATTCTGCACATTTACAGGCGTAAAATCTGCAATAATTCAACATAGAATTTTTTTTAAAAAATAACTAATCTTAACAAAAATCTTTATGTGAATTCAAATTATCAGAGTACTGCAACTATTATATCGTTATACTGCACATTTACAGGCGTAAAATCTGCAATAATTCAAAAATAAAAACAACGATCTCTGAACAATTTACATATCAATAACTATAAAAATAAAAACTTAAATCAGAACACGTAAATATATGCAATTGTACAGGCTTAATATATGCAACTTTAACAACAAATTACTGCAACTATATATAATTATAAATATTTGTATTGCTTCCAACTGGATCTCGCATTCTACACAAATTCCCAGAATTCAAAATATTCCTCCCACGAACAGGAGGTCTGCCTTTCTCCTTGCCTACATGAGGTTGTAGAAACTCATTAATCCCAAGCACTTACAATGACATGAAATTTATCATTAATTCACATACCAAAGCACGAGATGGCAAGGAGGATTAGAAAGTTGTGACTACTGATGCTTCAAAACATAAGCAAATCCATGGAAGACCATAAATAAAAAAGATAAAATACAAGCATGATTGAATACTTACGATGCCAACACATTTATAATACATTCAACAACCAAGAAGAGGAGTTTCTGCATTTACGAAAGGGCTAAGATAGCCATCGAAGAGCAACAACAATTCGGTGCCGACTCCTCCGCCAGAATGAGTGACAATTGGAAAGGAAGAGGCTGAACGATAAAATTACGATTTATGAATACAGAACGTGAATATTCTAAACTTTTGATTTAGGGTTTAAATTTTATTTTAATTAAATATATGATTTTGATTACAAATCATGGAGGAGAGATTTTAGGAGGTAGTTTTGGAAAGAATATATTTGGAATATATTAATTACCATTAAGTCCTTGATGTAATTTTAAAATAATGAAATTTACTAATAAAATAAAATCAAACATTAAATCTGGACCATTCAAAATCCAAAATTAAAGGTCCATATTAGTTCTTATCTCTCAGTTGGGAGGAGGTTCACACACACACACACACACACACACGCATATATATATATATATATATATATATATATATATATATATATATATATATTATTTGTTTTTATTGCATATTAACAAATAAAATATAGTAATTAATTAATTAAATTATGAATAATTAGTTGAACTAGCTAAATAATAAAATTTGTTTAATTTAATTGATTAATTCAAATTAATTGAATTATACATTCAATTAAAAGTTCTAATATTACATTTAATTAAAATATAATCATTGGAAAAAGTATACATTAAATAACTATATATATATATATATATATATATAAAATATAAAAATAAATATAATATATATTTTACATTTTATTTATATGTAAAATAAATAAAAGAAAAAATAATTAAACGAATTAAAAATGTAAAAGAAAAGGAAAAAGAAAAAAAAAAGGGTGCCGCGCCCACACGCTTTACCCGCGCGCACGCGCCAATCAGATCCGCGCGTGTGGCGCATTTGCACGTCAGCCTAGTCCCACTTTTCTGCAAGAATTGAGATCGTATTTAAGATTTCCATTTTCATCTCTCTCTGCTACATGGTCAAAATTTGCAGATGTGGGGATCTTAAAAAAAAAGATTCCCCATAATGGTAGCCCTAAGTGTCTTGAGTTGTAACTAATAGGAATCAACAATTGCTCATCTCAAAAGATTGGACGAAACCATTGAAGAACTGATTTTCGGATAAGAGGGAATCTTAACTGGTAAAGTAAAGATAAATGACAAAAAGCCAACAAGAAAAACTAAGGCTTTAATTCTTCGTAAGGTAGAAAGAAGATTTAGCTAGGATTCCTCGGACTGATGAAAAGACCGTCACTCTGTATAAATATTGTTATCTTTCAGGAAAGGACAATATGACCAACTACTCCCAAATGGCTACTTTGTAAATATAGCATCACATCATCTCTCTGCCTATAAATACCAAAGGAAATTCATAGAGAAAAAGTTATGACAAAAAAAATACAGAACCAACATTAAATTCTTTATCTGAAAAACTCTTAAAGCATTCACCGTGTTCTATGCACGAGACCTCAAGCTATCTAGCTTGAAATTCGGAGTTCATCTTATGTTTATGATAGGCGAATTAGAGACCACATTCTATATATATTCAGAAGTCAAGAAATCTCTCACCTTTCTACATTCTGTGAAGAACTAAACATCACATTGATCCAGCTTACAAGCCTTGCGACATGCTCATGGTAAAGCTTGCAAGTAGGAAGTCAGTTAGGAGTCTAACAACATATTCGTGTTAAAGTCTCCTACCTTAAGCTGCCTGGAATCCAAAGGATGCAGAAGCTTCTCGAAACCAGAAGAAGTTCAATTACATTGTGTTGTAAATTGGTCTTTAGTGATTTTTGATCTAACTGATCTAAGAGTGGACATAGGATCTTTGGTTTCCAAACCATTATATATTTATTCACTGATTTATTTACTTGCTTGCTAAATATTTTGAAACCCAATAACTGACCAAACTACTGGTGTATTAATTGAATTAACTTAAGTCGATTTCAACAAGTAATCAATTTCTCAAAGCACAACTAACTTGGTTAAGGACTAGCTTGGACCACTACTTATAACACTTTTGTCGTGTTATTAATTGATAGAATTTGTTTTCTCAAAAAAAAAAAAAAATTGATAGAATTTGGGACCAATACTTAGTCATCTATATTATTTCTAAAATGGGCAGGTTGATGATGGTGATGAAGACTTAACGAGATCGCTGGCTAGTCTTCAAGTCCTAAACTCCTCTTTTTTGTAATCTATATATATACTAAAGCAAAGAAGTGTAAAAATAACCGTTCCCGCCAAAATTATAAAAAACATCCATATGTATATTAAAAACTTTATTATTATCAATTAAATCAAATATAAATGTAGTTGAGTTGGTTTGAAGTGGAAAATTTAAGTTTTTGGTCCGTGTTCAAATCCCAATATCAACAAATGTATTTTTAATTTTTACACAAAGATTATCTCTACAATTATTTTTTTCTCATACTCAAAAGAATTAACATATAAATATGTATAGAAAAATTACCGCCAATCAATATTTAATAAAATTAATCATTATAAAATTAACAATATTAGATATTACAAGTCAATAATCATTCATAGTTATTATGATCTCTAATTTTTAGCATCGACTTAAAAAAAAACTAATTAACTTGCAATTAAAAACCACTAAAAAACTGCATATAACAATAGTTAAGTGAAGTGGTAAACTCAATAGCTTTTCGAGTTGCATTTCTCTTAGAACAAAAAAACTCCATTCATAAATTTTATTTTGAACATGAAGACAAAAAATTGCCCAAAATTTATAATTCGGCTTTTTTTTCTTAAAAGAAGATGTAAACATTTGAATAATTAATAAAACTCAAATATGTGCTCAAAGAATTACAAGTCAAAATTATTTCAAAAGAAGTACAAACGCGAAAAATTGTCTATTACACAAAGAAAATTGTCGTATAACCAAAAAATATTACATGGCTACATAAATTTTATTATAATAAAAGTAAACTGTAAACTAATTTAAAAATTTTATTCTAAAATATGTTGATAAATAATTATCAAATATTTATAATTCAGCCAACTAAAAAAATATAAACATTTGAATAAAAAAAATTAATAAAATTCAAATACCGGTCCAAAGAGTTATATTCAAGTTAAGCTCATTTAAAAAAAATCTATACATATCCTTAAAGAAATCTACAAAGAAAACTATCGAGCAAATAAAATCTTTAAAAGCGATAAATATATAAATATATTAAAATAGAATAGTGTAATCGTTCCCGTAAAAATTTTATTTATATTTTTTGAATAATTATTTTAAAAAGTAATAAACTTTTTTTCACTGACATACTAAATTTTTTTTTTGTCAGCTTTCCTCAATAAAAGACAATAATAAATCACAATAAAAATATTTTTATTATTTTTTTATAACATTATATTTTCACCTTTTGTTTTATTTGTTGTGCTTAAATTTTTAAATAATAAGAGGAACGAATGAAGTTTTAAAAAAAAATATTCTTAAAAATATAATATTATTATTTATATTATAATATAAGATATTATTTATTTATTTCGCATAACGTGCGGGTGCAAAGCTAGTAATAGTTATAGGAGGAAATGCGTATCTTCACATAATCTCTTCATTTATAACTTTTGCTGCCAGAAATATTGTTATTGTATTGTCAAACAATTTATGATGTAATTCATAAGCTCAATCTCTTCTGGATGAGACACTTATTATTTTGCCCTATTCTTGGGATGAATGTTAAAATGTTTGGCAAAGTCTCAGATGAGACGGTCTCATCATTTTTATTGTGAGACGAATTTAATGAAATGATGTATTTCTTTATTGCAAATGATGTTTCACCATTTTTATTGTGATATGAGTTTAATGAAATGATGTATTTCTTTATTGTAAATGATGTATTTCTTTGTTGCAAATAGTGTAATTCTTAAAAATAGAATGATGTATTTAACTTATTGAGATGATGTATTAAGGTCCGTCTCACAATAAAAAAATAGTGAGACCGTCTTTAAGGAGACCAACTCAATGTTTTTCTTTTAATGTCCCCTAGTTGTGATTTACCTCTTATGAATGTTGATTTCCCCGAGAGTACCTGTTACACACTTTATTCACTTCATTAAATGTTTCTTGCTTTGAAAATTGGGACGTGAAATATTAACTTTTTAGTGCATTTTTATGGATATATAATTTTAGTTCTTGTATAAATATCACACACGAGTGATCTAGTGTTAAAATTATATATAACTCTTAAATATGAATGAATTTCATTCCCTGATCAAATCTTTGGTTAAAATTCTTTCATTTTCTTAATTTAACCAAAACATATTTTGTTTAAACTTAAACACAAGATCCGCTTCGCACCAATAATATGTATTTTTTCTTAAGACATTTATTTGCGACAAAATATTGTTTTAGATTCAGTCGATATACTTTTTGAAAATTAAAATGAATCTCAACTATAAATTTAATAAATTGTAAAACTCAAATTGATCCATAGTTAACATCGCAAAATTTGGTAACATTCGATCAACTATCACAAATATCACAATATTTAGTTAGGTTATACAATACAATTAGGTTTGAGATTTTATGTAAAGACTTTGATGTGATGGCTTGGATGATAAGATATGATGCATCGCTAAGAAAATTGAATTCCATAAATTTCACTTTTAAAGCATTAATAAATTCACTTTTAGGGAAATATATAATATACTTTAAAAACAAAGGCTCCAAAATTAGAAACGAAATTAAGGTCCTTTTAAAAAAAAAAAAAGTCTTTTCAAGATTGTTGTGATATTGTGAAAGATAATGGTTACATCCAAGCGCCTAAACCTTTAGATCCATTACAAACAATATCCCATTTTTCAGAATTAGTACAAATTATCATCAATTGCAATTAAATGGACAAACTATTAAAAACTATATAAAATATAGAATAGAGTTTTTTTTTACTTTATAAAGTTGACCGTACTCGCTAGAAATCTATATTATTTATAGAAACATATAAAGTTATAAATGAATAGGGGGTTTCTGATGACAATTTTTCAACACTAGAAAAAATTTATATCTTATATTTGTAGAGTTTCTGATAGTTTGATCATTTAATTGAAAAAGATAATAGTTTGCAATATTTTTTTTAAAAAAAAAAAGTGTATAGTTTATACTTAGATTTGAAGATTTGCTCCATCCAAAATATGCCAAATTTGTAATAAAATGCATTTATATATTAAAAATGCAAGTGAGAGTAAATAATACTATTGTAGTTGTCATATACTCTAAATAATAAAATATAAATAAATGATTTTAAACAATAACAATATATGTTCATAGAATAATGAGGGGAAAAAACTTCTACAAGACTCTTATAATTATTAGTTTGGCAGATAGTTCTTATAAATGATATATTTCCTTTTAGAAGTGATATTAATTATGAAAAATGTATTTAAATGATACATTTTATTATTAGGATTTAGGAATGATATGTTTTATTAATAATAATCTGATTTCAAATGTAGTGATGTTATTGTCAATTTACATAATGAATTTATTTAATTTAAAATATGTAGTTTACTGTCTTATAAAATAAGATTTGGGGAAGATCTTATAAGATTCAAAAAATCATAAGAAAATAACATTAAGAATAATTATTGAATATGAAGCACCTCAAATCCACATTCCTAAAATAAATAGATAAGTGGATAAAGGGATGGCCAATTTATCTACTTTTTCTCTTTTCTTTTGGATTTTTACTTTCTTAATAATAGTTGAAATGATTATTTGAAACCCTATGAGTTGCAATTAAGCCCGAAAATTCAAACCAAATCATAGAAGCTCCTAAGTATTATTTGGGTAAATTTATAGAATCATACTCATCCATTATCTCTCTCTCTAAGTATTTGTGAAAAACAGAAATTAAGTAGAAATGTATGCATGAGTTGAATAAATTCCCTTAAAAGTGGATCATTTTATTGTCACAATTAATAAAGACAATCAATTAGACATTTAGACTTATGTGGACACAAGTAGTATTTCACTGTCCCTAGCAATTTGCTCACCTTTTTCTTTACTTTCACTTGAACTCATTAATTTCCACATTTAATCATAAAAATAAATTATTCCAAAACTTAGATCTTAAGCAATTATTTTCAAGGTGGAAAGTAATTTTTCTTGGGAAAATAGGAATTTTATCCCAAGTATTTAAAGTTTTAAGGAATTTTATCCCAACTTATAATTTTGTCTAGAAATTTCATTATGGAGTATTTACTTGATGTTATCAAATTTGTGCTAACTCACGTGTTTTTGTTCACGTGGATGCTGACGTGGCATCCATGTGAATTATTTATTTTTTATAAAAAGACGGGTGATAAAAACAAAAAAACCCTAATTTTTTTCTCCTTAAATAAAAACTTACGGCCATGACTACTCTACTGGAAATCTCCCGAATTGATCCTCCAGTGCCGATGGCAGAACAAGTCGCTGCTGCTAAACTATATCGACATCTTCTGGTTACCTTTCCACCCAATTCACCACCTTCTTTTCTACAACCTCCCTTCTTCAAAGTCTCATTTCATAAAAACCGTTGTCCTAAAACTCAAACATTCGCTCTCGATAACTCTCGCACACTTCTTCTCCTTGCAGGCAACATACTCTACTCTCTCATCTCAGATAAATTTCCAATGATACGTTTTATTCCTGGCGATTTGGTTTGCTTAACTATCTGCGAGTCCGCCCATGATTTTAACACTCTCGCAAGAAAAAATATTCGCAATTTGTATCATCTCATCTCTTAATTTTTTCCACCAATTGATGAATCCGATTTACAACTCTAGCAACTACTTGCCCTGCTACTCACTCTGTTTGCCATGTTGTGGCATGTGTAAAATTCCCATTTTCATGTCCATCTTTGTCATAATAGATGAAAAGGAATCGAGCTACTTATGTTTTGGAACAAGGAGGAATAGGGGAATCTCAACAATTGATTCAGTCAAGAAATCCAAATCTCGGGTCATGTATTATGTTTTGTAGCGATGGAAAGTTATGTGTGGTGGCGTTTCAAAAAAAAAATCAGCCACAACTGATGAAGAAGAGAAAAATGAGGATGATGATCAACCGAAATTCTTCTTGTTTGAAAATTACTTAGGCAATTGTTTATCATACAGCCTGGGGAAGCTCCGTCACGGCAAGCTAGTAGTGGATGGTGGGGTGGTCTTTTATTTAATTAACTTCTCAGAGTGCTAAAGATTAAAAAATAATTAATTAATCGACGCGGATGTCACATTAGCCTTCATGTCGAAAAAAATGAGTAAGCACAAATTTGACAATGTCAAATATATGATAAAATTCTTTGACAAAATTTAAAACAGGATAAAATTCCCTAATAAAAGTTGGGATAAAATTCTAATTTTCCCTTTTTCTGATGGCATATTTTCCATTATTATTTTATTATTTGTTATTTCCCTATAATGAGTCCAACACCAGATTTATAAGTATAATCGAACCAAATATTAGTGTATTTGTATTTAATACATTCATTACATATTGTTGGCCCCAAGATCAAAGTTTTGATACACCGAAATAAATAAGGTAAACTTGCACTCACAAACTAGTTGTTATTCACCACTTTGTGTTTCTAAAAACTGATTGTTAGCGAGTTTGGGGTTTAGTCTGGTTCGAGTTATACTTCAACACTTAGATAGAGTTAAGTTTTAAATCCTTACAAGAAAATACATAAAGCAGTAAGTCCAAAAGGATTTATAGAGGTTTGAGCACAAAAACTACATTCATCTTCAGATCTTAAGTCTGGAATACACTAACTTTCAGAATAGAAAGGTTCTCACGATCTATCACAAGCTATGAATATATGTGTTCGCCACTCGCCCAGGTCGTTGCTTCCTCCACTTCGCAGACTTGGAGCATGGGCACACCACGCGGCCTCCTCCTCTAGAACTTTGGGAACTTTAAGGTTCTTCCTGGAACCATCGATCACTTTGGCTAGACGCCCGTAAGAATCACAGCTTGGAGAAAGGCCGTGACTATTAATTTCTTACTTAGAGAATAAGAACACCAAGATGAAAACTTGTACTAGAAAACAAGTCTCGTGTCCAAGACGGCACACAGTAAGCTTTTGAAAAGCTTCGAACTTTGAGCTTGAGTTTGCAATTTAGGAGTGTGTTTGTAGCTTTCTCAAGTATGCGATTTCTATTTTGGTAACCTTCTCTTCTTGAGCACTCTGCTTATTTATAGGCGCAGTTGAGGAGGTTTGAGTTTGTAGCCGTTTAGAGACATTCTGGATGTTGTCTAATCCAGAGCCTCTTTTCTCTACTATGGACAGGTTGCTTCCCAGAAAATCTGCACCTGCACCTGCACCTGCTTTTCTAACAATTGACTTGTATTTTGTGTCACAACGACTTTTCATCAATTCGAGAAGTCCAAACTGGTTGAACACCAGGGTCTCCAGAATTTAAGTAATCTTCATTATAAAGTCTAGCCTTAAAAAACATTCCTCCGACTTTGTTCTCTTTGTCCCTATGTGCAGGTTGAGATATCTTGTAAACTGGTCTCCTACAGGTTGGTCACATTTACCAATTTCTCTGGCCTCCTACAGGTTGGTCACATTTACCAATTTCTCTAAAAAGGGGAATCCCAAACTGGTAAATTGATTACTAGTTTCTTCCGAGTCCTTGCACATCCCAAATTGGTGGATTGTCAGTTTGTCTTGATTAGACAACTCAATGGATATCCTAAACAGGACAGTACAATTTTTGCACAAATTGCAGTTAATCTAGAGACATTCTAAATTGATGATATCTAAACATACTTCGACACATTAAAATAATCAATAAGGTAGAAATACATCCTAACACATATCATCTTTGACTTTTAGCTTTAATAAAGTATAAATGAGTTTTTTGAATTTGTAATTATTTATAAATATGAACTATTTAAATTAAAAAGTACATTTTGTACTTCTAAAAAAACTTATTGTTACGAATTAAGTATAGTTTTTATGATTGATATAAAAACACCAGTCAACTGAGATTTATGTATAGATGACTAGTTAGAACTGATCATAAACTCATTTTTTAGATTCTAAGAGTTTTAATAGTTTATGGTTTTGACAAAAATTGAAGACTATAAAATAAGAAGAACCAGTTGAAGATCAATCAGTTTGATCCTATCCATAATTGGCAAAATATAACTGACAGTTCCGAGGAGAGAGAACCACAACTCACAGTTAGAAGAGAAGACTAACCAACTGTGAGAAAAGTACCCGTTGACAAGAAAAGAGAATGGACAGAAAAGAATATGCTCGGCTGACCCCAATAGTTGGAGATACTTTCGTCATTCAACGTGTCTCCTCTTAAGGACAAAAGTTGCAGATTTGTACATTGATTGCTGGAAAATTAACCAGACAAATTACAGTACAGCGACAAATAAATTTATAAAACACACTAAGGTGGTCGAACCCAAAGAGACTGTATATCGAAATTGTCCTATGTACTAGCCATAGTTTTTAAACCACAGTTGTTTGAGAAACTTGAAAATAAGGTTTTGTTTTGGACTTTGAAGGAGACAATGCTGAAAATAAAGGCCTTTGAAGAAAAACAATAATTAAAGAAAAATATTCCATGGCAGATAATCTAATCATCAACATGCAAATTCATCAACTCAGCAATGATGATTAATTAAGATTCATATGGATAAAATTCCTTGGTTAGGCAATGATAAACTGTAAAATCAGCAGCAAATAAATTTATAATAACCCGAAGGCTAGTCGAACCCACAAGGATAGTGCAACGAAGTCATCTTATTTACTGGACACAGTTTATCAATTCGATGTTTGAGTGAACCAATTTTTAGAAGAGGGTTTTGTTTTTCAAAATAGAAAATTAATCTTGGGAATAAAATTCAATAATAAAAAGCACAGATTCTAGGGTAATAAACCAATCCAATCCAACATGCATAAACAATCAATCCAAACCCAAAATAATTATTAAGGTGGGAAATCTGTTATTTTGGAATTAATTCCTTTGTTGGGCAATTAAAACCTAGATTACTAGAAAGTGAATTTTACCTCTCGGTCTCAATAACGCAAACTAGTCAATCCCAATAAAGATACAGATTTGAAAACCCTACAATTGATTCTTCCTTTTGAGACAGAAACCAGTTCTATCAAAATTCTATTTTCCTATTATTAATTATCTCCTCTCGGTCTCAAATTAATAGCTATAAACCTAATCCAATTTTCATCTCTCGATCCTTCAATTGAAAATAGATTTTGGATTGAAAACCATAGAATTTGAACCAATTAATTAGGATTTGGAATTAATCGAATTAACACATACTGAAAAGGATAGAGAAAACCCTAGAACCTGTTAAGGGTTCTAGCCTAACATAATTGAAATAAACATTG